>JAOWBL010000015.1:9564930-9576959 GCA_028564865.1 Zenarchopterus dispar
AGGGAGTGGGAAGACGACTTTAAACACACACACACACAGATATACACACACACACACAGATATACACACACACACACGGAGAGTTTATCCTCTAAGTCTAGTAAATTTACCCAGGATGGCTGTTCATAAGGGCAAAGTGATGACAGTTAAAATATGATGACGTCTGCAGATCTTTTAGTTTACATGAAGTGATATAAAAATTATTTGTAGAAGCTTACATAAAGATTTAGAGATGCATTGCTCTAAAATGATCATCAGATTGTACTTCAGAGTAATGTGAGTGTCAAAAAAGGAATAATCTAAAGCAAATTTATCAGATCACCTTGTGTGTTTGTGTCACAATTTGCAAATCAATTTAGGTGATTTTTTTTTTTCTTATTATAAATCTCTTTGACCTCCTTCAACTTCAAGAGTGATGTAATCCTGTTGAAATAAGGATGTTAGCGGTCATAGGTGCAGGGCTGCAGGCTTTGCAGTCATGTCATGTACCTCAAGATGACGGGACACAATGATGGCTATTATTGGTGTCAGAGCAGCCCTGTAATCGGTGCCTGTTTAATGCTCTCTGGTTTAATTTTCTCCTTTTCCTGGCTGTCAAGGGAGGGCCTGTAAATCTCGGCTACTTTTTCATCATGTTTGTGCACTCTTCAGTGCCCGTAAACATACTCTGCAGAGGCACGGCTGAGCCAGGGCAGGGAGCAGAATTTACTGCCCCTCCCCCTTTAACATGTGGACCATTAAAGAGAGAGCTGGTTAATGAGCAGAGCACAATCAGGCAGTGAAAACTCACCCAAACCCATTGCAGTGAGAAAGTGAGCATAAGCACTACTAGTGCAGGTTCCTGCATTTGGTTTTGTACACTTTTGTTTGTACATGCGTACAAATGTTGAAGTGAAGTGGTAATGTAACACATGCAACACCTCCTCCAACAAGCACCCCCAAAAAATATGGTGGTGGGACGCTGGCCCTGTTGGTCCCACAGGGACTTGGCGCGTGCTTCCTCCTCAGGCCCCAGCTGTTACTCCACCCCGTGATGAATGCCACAGTCGTAGGTTGCTGAGCGTGGGCATCAAGCCTCGGGTCTCTGGGGGAAGCTGAAGACTCTGATAAGTGCTGCTATTGGTGGTAATTGAAAGCTGAGTGTTCCCTTGGGATGCACTGAAGGGCCTCAGCTTCTGGGTACAGCTAGTGGGTTGTACCATTTGCACACTTGTGGGCTAAAGGCTACTAACAACCATTTAACACTTTCTTCCTCTGTTCTGTTAATTTGGGGGGACAAAATCTCACACTTCAGCTTCAGTCCTTGTAGCCTAAATACATTGAAAGTTAAACTTCAAGTTGGATGTGACTCATTTGACATGTAAGTTTTGTAAAATGAAAGTCTCAAATAACTCCCTTATATCCAACGTATGGCAAATTCTGGAGAAGACATATTTAGCTTGCTCATATTTTAAACCGCAGTCCCAAAAGTTTTATTTTTTATTTTTTTGAGTGTTTTGCTTTTTCTTTAACAGAGAAGTCTACACACTAGATTTACAACATACAAAAGTAAAGGTTAAGGAAGAAGAGGTACAAACTGTTTTCTTTGTAAAGAGTTAAAGCTTGACATTCGATATATAAAATGTATTTTGGTTTGCTCATAGAACTGAGTCATCTTTTAAATTTATGTAGTTTCTAAAATAACTCTTCAGCATAAGGGTGGGTATATTTATCACATTGTAAACAAGAAATCATTATTATTAAATATGCAGAAAGAATGAGGTTGTGCTGGGATTTATATTTATCTGTAGTAATGATCATTTCACTTAGGATTTTTATTTTATCTTCTAACTTTAAAACCGGAGACCACCTGTTGAGGTCTTTTTCACCCCCAGGGCCTCCAGAACCCCCCACCTCTGCCATAGTACCTCTCAGCCTAGACCCAGTAAGACCCCCTGTTGCATCTGCCTGTGTGAAGGTGAGCCTGAAGGGCAGCCAGCCCTGACGGCTCCTAATGGGCCAGCATTCACCACCACCTTCTCCTCACCCTCAGGATCAATCTCCAGCCTATTAGAAACATGCCGCCGCTGAATCTGATTGCATTCACTGAGCCCCACTCGTGCTAATGTGCCTTCATCAATCCATCAGGGCGGGCTGACCGCGGGGCGGGTGGTTATGAAGTGCCTGCGCTGACAGCTGCTGAATGAGGAACAGGGTGTGTCTCGCCACCACCGCTGCTGCTGCTCTTCCTCCTCCTCACCTCCACTATTTTACAATGCTTATGTTGTCAGTTCTCTCCCGAGTCTCCTTGGAGCTCAAACTAGCGCTGAATGACAGAGTTACTGGATCTCTTTCAAGATTACACACACAGAAAAAAATAAGGATCTACATCACTTGCTTTCGTTATTTTAAATCATCCTTAAATTCAGCATCCTCATGGCCTTGTGTGCATATTGTCTCTAAAAGCAATAATGCTCGAATGATTGTGGTTTCTGTTAAATAGCTGTGATTGTATTAAGTATCTCTGTCAGACTGGAAAATCTTCAGTAGCTCCAGACACATTTTGCAGCAGCATGACATGAACATCTCCTTCCATTGTGTAGCAGGTTGCAGCTGTGTGTGATGGAGCGTGCTGTATCTTAAGCAGGATCTGTGTTGGAGTTGTGTGAAAGAAGAGAGAGGCAGAGCAGAACGCACACGCTCGCTCACACACTCGCACAACACTCGTCAGTCCTGTCTGCCTGCTGCTTCCCTGAGCAGATCGGAAATGACATCTCATTTCCATAAAGGCATTAGGAATTCATTGGATTTTCTTTCCCAGCTAATCATAGTGCGGGTGTAAAACCTTTTAGGCTTTTTAATGAATTATTTTTGACTGATTGCCTATTAATAAGGACACCTCTTGAACAGCCATGGGCTGGGGCAGGGGTTGAGGGGTGCAGATGTGTTTGTTTTGATGTGTGTACGCGTGTGTGTGTGTGTGTGTGTGTGTGTGTGTGTGTGTGTGTGTGTGTGTGTGTCAGCCAGGCGAAAATGCATTGGATAGGGAGGAGGAGGGCTGGGCCCTCACGGTTGGGACATAAAGAGGAACCAGGGCTCCCCTGGGAAATCACAGCTCGTGTCTGCATCTTAAATATCCCCGTGAAGTATCAATAAGTGGGTAATTGAATTTTGAACACAAACATGAGCGTCAGGTGTATATGTTTCAAGGTGGGGGTATTGGGGCGGGTACATCAGATGAATATGTGTGTCTTCAAGTGTTTCCATGCTTGAGTGTTTGTGTGTGTCAGCTCCTCTGTGTCTCGATTGTCCCCGGGGAGGAGGGCAGTGAAAGTGGATGTTAAATCCATTAAATAAAGCTTACATGCCGTAGTAGCTGAGCAGCACTCAGAAATGGGCAGGGAGGGTCAGATAAGTCCTCTTAACTCCTAATGAAAGTGAATTTGGACAGTTAGGGCCGAGATCCCAGACTCCAGTTAAACCAGGTGGTCATCTATCTTTGCAGCTAATAGGGGTCCAGCAGCTCACCAGGAAATAGGGAGTGGAGGTTTTAGGGGACAAAGTGATGATTACTCTCATTTTATACACAGGGGAGTGGTGGTGGGGGCTGTGAGAATGACACCCAGATCACTTGCCATAAAGGAGGGGAAAGTAAGATGTTACACCAATGCATTTCCTCTGCATTTGCATTCAGTCCACCTGGGATTTGCCAAATGAAAATGATTTGCCGGTGTGGAGCAGTGAATTGCAGAAATATTTAGGCAGAAATAGCTTATGGAGCTTTCTGTTCAGATTAGAAAAGTAGGCAACATCTCGAATAGCCTGCTGGCTCATTTAGCAGTTTGCAGATTTAGGTTAATCTCCATTGTTGCTCTGAAATCATGGATTTATGGGATTGTGAGAAAATAGTAAACACTCATTTCGAGTAAAATTGAGACATAATGCATGTTGTTTCTTTTATTTTTAACTAAAGTACTGCGTTACACTGTGATGAAATCTGAGCAGTTGGAGCTAAATGATAATCACATAGCAACAAATCAACAGGGCAAGGCGATGGCTCGCAAAATCCATGAAATGTCATTTAGTATGGATGGCAGTCGTAACAAGATGCTGATTAACTTAGTTCAAAATTAGTAATTGACCTTTCTAATCAACTAAACAAATGTCTAAGGCCCCCTAATCAGTATTGATCTGCCTAAGCATATGACAAAGCCTGTGCATGTGTTTGTGTGTTGATCAGTGAGCCAATATGTGGGCATCTACTTTGAGGCTTTATGTCTTTGGACATCTTAGGAAAATGTAGAGCCAGTGCATGTTTTTTTTTTTTTTCTTCAGATAGTTTTTTTTTTTTCCAAAGGAAATGCTCAGACTGCCGTACACCACACCAACATGCCCCCCCCTTTTTTTCCGGTAACATGTATTTATTTATTTATTGACAAAAATGAACCATTCAAAAATAAACCATTCATTCATTCAAAAATGAATGAATTTTTTTAAAAAAAAGAAAGAAAAGAAAAAAATCATCTGGAAAATACAAAGTACCCCATTTCTTCTTCTTTAAGATTTAAGAAGTTAAGTCACAGCCATGCACTGCTAATCATCAGACCTTGATAAAAATGATCATCAGCAGGTGTGCAGATGCTTGTAAAAGCAGAAGTTTTGTCAGTTTGATGGAGCACTCAGATGTGTGTTCTCACAATTACAAGAGGAGAAGACATAGGCAATGGCCATAGACAAACAGTTGTCATTGCACATCAACCTGGAAAGCGTAAAACCATTTGTAAACAGTTTTGAGTTCAACAATGAGAGACATTATTCAGTTCATTTGTCCATTATCTGTACCCTCTTCTTCCTATTGAGCGTCACAGGGATGTGCCAGAGCCTGTGGGAGCTCTCTTTGGGGAAGTCAGGGGTAGACTGGGGACAGGCTGGCAGTTCATCACAGGGCCACACAAAGATGAACAACCGCACATGCTCACACTCATAACCCTATGTGCTTATTGGGTTATGAGTGTAAAACTTAAAGTGCTGCTGTAAATAAGGCAAATATATAATGGAAGCTCTGTACTGCAAGTGTGTTTGTGTGAATGGGTTAAAAAAAAAGAACGTGGTTAAGGTTAGAAAGACGCTTGTAAGTGCAAAACTATTTCATACTTTATTAATCCAAAAGGGAAATTATTTCAAATGCAAATCGTGTTTCTTCATACATATTTTACATTGTAAAAGACACACACACAAAATGTAATTGTGTGTGTGTGTGTGTGTCTCTCTCTTTTCATAAATATATATAATAAATATATATGTATGTATGTATGTATGTGCGTGTGTGTGTATATGTATGTATAGTCTTTCTTCAGCACAGATGGAGTTAAATCCTTAGCTTTAATTTTGTTCTTTTATCTTCTTGACATTTTAATTTTGTTGAGATTGCATATAAATTCCTTAATATTTTACACTGTTCAGCTATCTAGATCTTTTCATTTCATTTATTTTAATGTTAATAATATGCTGCTTTCTTGACCAGCACCAGAAATACTGCAGCTTGAGTAAAAAGTCAGGCATTTGGACCAAAATAAAATGAGATTAGAATCTGAAATCTTGTTTCTCAGTGAAAACCAAATGTCATTTGGATCAGACTGAAAATCATGATGACATTACTGACATGAATACTAAAACAATGAACGTAATCTATTCATCAGGAGTGCAGAACTGATGCTGCAGCTGAAATGCCTTTGGTCTCTATTACATGATTGGTTCTGTGGCTCAAAACGTGTGTGTCACTTACATCCAGTCGAGTTCGCTGCTTGTTGGAATCTGGCACGTAATGCTGTTTTAAGTAAAATCTCTCAACAGCTATGAATGAATGGACACTTGATAATATACCACGAGCCCTTCAGTTTGCAGCATCATCTTGCCCCTCTGCCCCCTCTCTATAGTACTGTGGCATCCCAGCAAATAGAGACACAAAACCCACATTTATCCTAACTATCAAATCTCTTGACCATCAGTCCATTTTCTATAAATGTGTTGTCTTTTTTTTTTTTTTCATCACAGTGGGGCCAGGGCCTATCCCAACAGCTTTAATCAGGTGAAAGGTCTCTAGTTCATCACAGAAACAAATCGGATCACTTGTCCTTTTATGAAAGAAAAGCTATAAATTAACAGTTTAGTTTAATGGTGCCTTCGATATTGCGATATCAGTTATTTGAGTGTCTGCCTGACGAGAGGCAAGCTAAGCTGAACTTTAATTAATCAGGGTGAAAATTTTCAGGAGAGGTGTCACATGCATCCTTGATCTGTTGTAAAGTTTTGGCTCATCATGAGATGAAAAAAATGATAATGCGGTGGAAAGTCATGACACCCTTAAAAATCAAAACTATTAGCTGCTGATTCTCACCCTTCCTTGTGTGACTGCTCCAAAAAGGCAAGTGACACCATCACACTGACAGTTTCACGGGTCATCATGGTGTAATTGCTTTCTCCCACCTAATTTTAATGGCTTCTTTTCAATCTGAAGCATCCTCTACGCGTCTAAGAGTCCGCTGATGACTTTGTTTAGGGAGATTTCAAAAGACAGCAAAGTGCAAAATGAATTCAACCCATTCCAATTAGCATCATCTTTAACCCAATGATGGACACCTCAAGGTGATGTGGCCCCCACGCCCAGAGACACCATTATCATTCCACCTTGACCAGCTCATCTAAATTACCAAACATCCCGTCTTTTTCATTAGCCGCCATGGGCAGAGCAGGCGGAGCTCCTCTGTACCAACGCAGGCACACTGCAGCCAATTGAAGTCCTCATTTTTAAATTTTTTTTTTTTTAATGTATATCATAAACACATTGGGTGGCTTCTTAATGAATGCTTATTTCAAATGTGCCCTCTTTAACACTCTGACATTTTATATCTAAATGATGTACAGGATTTGTTAAATGCCTGTTACAGTTCCTCACATTATTCCAGCTTTGAAAGATCCTGAAACTGAGAAGCTTATCTTTATCAAAGAGTAAATATTTTACCTGCATCGTGTCTCTGCAGGGTTTATGATGCTACTGCCTTTTAAGTCCCTGCAGAGTGTTCTTGGAAACCTTTCAGTGTTTGTATTCTCAGTGAAAACCAGTTTCATAAAGGACCTTCAGCAGAGGCTACTCTCTCTCAGAGAGTGACACACGATTAACAATACAACTGTTTAAAAAATAAATAAATAACTTCAAGACTCCATTCAGATATCTTCAGAAAACCAACATGGAATTACCACACTGCAAAAATGTGGTTTAAATGCACAATAGATGTCAGTGAAATTGTGTAATTTGAAATGAAGTGTATTACCATCTAAGATATTGTTTAACTTATACCATAAGAGTAGACACTTTGCTCATGATGCATATTTGAAATTAAACTGTCAAAATGGAAGTTCTTGCAATTTACTGTATTTTACAATTTAGACTACCTTTTCTGATATATTGTGGGATATTAATTTCAAGATTTTACGCCCTCTTTCAAAGCAAAATAGTAGAAACAGTTGGCATACTCAGAAAATGCATGCTCATCACATGAAGGCCAGATGCACTTTTTCTGAGTTTGAAAGATGATCCAGTTCCATAACAAAGTTTAACAAATTCCTCTTTTACTCTTGTGATGGTGCGCCAACAAGTTCCATAGCCTTCCAGGAGATTTGGTATTTTGGTGTATTCTTGCCTACTGATGGAGAAAAATAAAAACCACCATTCTCTTGGCTTGAGTTTCTTTTAAAGCTCATAATCTTTTACACTCGTGTATGAATGAATAATATCTGAAAATGTAACATTTTGCAGTTAGTAATTGTTTTACTTGTCCTCACCTTTAGCCTTTGCTATTGCAGACGTGGGTTCAGCTGTTTTTACTTAACTTTTACTTTTCTGACATGTGTCTCATGCAAATGTCCATATCCCATAACAACATGTGAAGGAATGACACTTTTGTTCTCTTCCCTCTGTTCTCTCTTCTCTCCATCTTGGTTCCTTGCATGACTACTTTTGCCCCACTACACTGAGATATCAGTCCTACCTTCACATTTCTGTTTGATTCCTCTGTTTCATGTTTGTTTTTCCATTTCCTGAATGAACAGATGTTTGTATAAATTGCATCCTGGTGCTTTGCATCACTAGCCAGGTGTTCTGAAGTTGTTGAAGCATAAGAAAAATGGTGTTACACTGATTATCTATAAATTCTTAACAAAGGTTTTCAGAAGTTGGTAAAACTAATTAAAGTCGCATCCTCTTCTGAGCATTACATTGATTAGCAGTGCTCTTTTAATGTCTCCTTAACATGTGACGTTATGTCTTTTTTTTTTTCATCTTCAGCCAGAGAAATGACAAGAGGGAAGTTCTTGAATATTTTGGAAAGGCCAAAGAAGTGACAATGTTGTCAACGACGGGAGATTCGGGATTCCTCTTTGATTCTGATCTGTGTGTTCAGTCACAGTTTAGAGCTTCACAACAAAGTTCAAAGACTGTTGATCCAAAATGTTCCTTCACTCAGCTGAGGACTTCTCTTCAGGTTCCTCAGTACTCCAGCTGTATGCTCCTCTAGATGCCTTTACTTCTACTGAATATCTGGGGGGCTAATGGTTCTGTCTTCATTCCCTTTTCTTTATTTATTACTTGTCTTTTAAGCATTTTCCCCAGTTGTCTAATAAAGTCTTTAAAGGAAAATATGCTGATTGCTTCCTTTTAAGTGGGTTTGAAATCAAAGCAAGTAACATTGTTGATGCAAGTGTTTTTCGGGACTGTTGGGATTTTAATTAGGGCAATAACTTCATGCCTGCTCCATTCCTCAAAGTGCAGCGCCTCTTGGCTGCGTTCATGGAAGGGCTTCCGACGTGACGGAGCTTTCCCGGCTAACAGGGCACGTTTTCCGTTTAATGAGCATTGGAAACAAGGTCCCCTGCACAAAACATTGCGTAAAAATAATATTGCTCATTGTCGTCGCCGTTAACGAGAGTTGACATAATTACGAGGACCATTTCTTTTCTAATTAGCACACTCCAGTCTTGTCGGACCTAGCGGCCAGGCAAAAAGAGAATTAGACAGGCATGGCGAATGGGAAACAAAAAGAAGTCCATCCGCCGTAATTAGGTAAGACAATGCCTCAGACTGTTCTCGGCTGGAGATGTCGCAGGGGCTCCGGCCGCTCACTCCCAACAACTTACACTTCTCCACTGGCCGCTAATAAGCCCCTAATCGTCTTTCCGATTCACACGGACACAGGCCGCCATTGCCTCGGTGGTTCACCCTCCCCTGCCTCTCACACGGACCCTGGCTCACCCCTGCGAAAATAAAAGAAAGGTCTCATTTCTACAACCTTCCAAACATCTGGCTTTTTCCTGTCTAAATGTGTCGGAGGAGGGAGGAGAGGAGGTTCTAGGGAAGTGGTAGTGGGGAATTTGGGGTCCCCTGAACGCACCACGGACTTTTGTGTAGGAGACGAGGACAAAGGACTATGGCAACAACAATCACCCAATATTAATCACATTTTATAATAACTCTCCTTGAGCTACAGGCTAGTTTACGTTTTAGAGTTTTGAAAGCTAAAATGCAGATGTTGGCGCACTAAGTGAGGCTGGGGCAAATAAAACCACTAGGTATTGTGATTTTTTTTTTTTAATAAGGACAGTTTCCTTTTGAGGAAATAATAATGTAACCAATTATTGAGAAGCCTTAATTAAACCCGCTGCCTTGTTAAACTGCAACAAAAGTGTAATTATAGTGGATTTTTAAGTTCATGAAGCAATATGGTTAAATAGCTTTCTTTTTTCCTCTTTTTAACACCGGCATCTCAAGTGTTGTCTTTCAAACATTTTATCATAAAATTATTGCTGCATAAGTTGGGTGGCATAGTTTATTTGAAAACTTGCTCAGAAGGTTTTATTTTATTTTTTTTTAAAAAGGAAAGCATTTAATACTAAAATGTAAAATACCAACAAAATATGAAAATTCCTTTTTTTTTTTCTTGCATTAAATAATCAAAAGCATCCTCCCGTCCCCGTGAACCAGTTGCATGTGGACACTTGTTGATGCAGAGGGACCGCCACTGATCAGCCCACTCTCCGGCAGCTTCAGTATGGTGCACGCACTGGTGGCTGCCTGTCACCCGCACCCTCCGGCCATGCGGGCCCTTCAAGAACCGGGTCAGCCCCCGCTGAGCCGCTCATCCATATGGAGAGGAAGAGAAATCGTCAGTCCAACCGTCCATCCATCCGCGGTGCGTTGCCGTGACCCCGCACAGCCTCCGTGGCCCGACAAACGTCAGTCCGATGTGCCCCGAGTCCTTAAATTAGCTGTCAATTAGTGCAAATTAATCAACTCCTCGCTTAATTAAGCAATGGCGACGGGCAGCTACCAAGCATGCCATTGTGGTGGAGCCATGAGAAAGCTGCGGGGCTCGGGCAGTCTCTGTCGGGGAGGGAGGTGGTCTTAGCAAACTCGGGCTGCTTTAGTATTTCCTCCCTGACTCAACACTACATGTGTGCTGTCACCAAGCTGCCTGAACTCTGTTTCCACACCCATACATCTCAATTCAGCCCTCACATGGCGCACAAAAGTTTTCTGGCCGGATTTTTTTTTTAAATGGGAAAATAGCGTTGTAATCTGCTATTTTTTGACACCACTACAGAAAACCATTTTTAAAGGTCATCACTTTGAAGTCCCTTATTTCTTGGCAAACGTGCAAAATCTACCTTTTGATGAAGGGTTAATCTAATATTTTTATTTTTTGCATCGCAGCCCATCTTCCTCAAATGTAAGAGCCATTTTACAAATGCACATTACTTGGTATGCATTGAAGTGGGCGGTTTCCATTTGTGGCTTTTCATCATTTTTGACCTCCTAGATGACTTCTGTTTGAGTCGCTTTCCTACTTTCAAAAGGTTTGAGGACACTTTCCAGATCGCAGTTTGTGTATTAATCCTATATTAAGTGAGAATGAAGGGACCAACGAAAACGACGCTTGGTTCAGGAGGGGGTCGGGGCGGATCCGGGGTGCACAAAAAAAAAAAAAAAAAATCACAACAGCTGTTTGCTTTTTAATCTGCAGGCGTCCGTCAGATCCTGAAGGTCTTTGATGGGCAACCCAATCAACACGAGTGACTGAACTAAATCTTCCCTTAATCTGGACTTGAGCCTTATTAGATCTGTTCTGCGTGTAAATCAGCATGCATCCACTTTCACCGGTGTATTAAAGAGGGAAAAAGAGATACACAAAGCAGAAAGTGTTAGACTTTCGACATAAATAAATAAAAAAATGAAGGATGTATGGATTGCTGGAGGAGGGATGATAGAGTGAGAGGGCTCTGTAAGTTCCTGTAACTGACGGGTCACTGTGCCTCACACCCTTCTATCTTAATAAATGACTCGATCCCAACAGCCTGATGTGTCATTAGCATATCCTAATAACATTGATTTCTTCATTAATAGAATTTTCACTAAATAGGGCCTAATTACTTTCAACTGGCCAATCACTAATTGCGGCAGCAATATTTTTTTTCTTCCTGTTAATCAGCAGCTCATTTCACACTGGTATGAAATATTTCACGCCGGGTCAGTGAATGCTCTGCGCCTTTATGCCAAACATTTTGTTTCACTTGATTATATAGCCGCACATTTTCTCCAGTTTGCCTTTGCAGCGTTTGATCCATAGTGGCTGATGCGCATGCGCATGTTTGTTTATTTATTTATTTATTTATTTTTTTACCTTGGAGATTCCTTCATTACCTTGAGATTTTATCAGCTGCTGCATTACATCAATCACGCCTGTGCAGTATTAAAAAAGCAAAATGCAACACTGGGCGAGTTAACATGTTACCTATTTGTAGGAGATTCCCCTAAACGAACTGATGCCATTCATAAATTCTGCTTATTTTATTTATTTTGCATCAAGACCAATTTGTGAAATACTATGAGTGCATTATAACAATAACATAACACACATACACATATATATGTGTGTGTGTGTGTGTGTGTGTATATATATATATATATATATATATATATATATATATATATATATATA
>JAOWBL010000015.1:9577444-9592722 GCA_028564865.1 Zenarchopterus dispar
ACACACACACACACACACACACACACACACACACACACACACACACACACACACACACACACACACACACACTTGGTACCCCAAGTCTTCTTGCTTTGTCTTAATGACCATCCTCATATCTTTTGATGTATTTATGCATCTGTATTCCATGGTAGATGAATATCAAGTAATGTGTTTTCTGATTACTGGCTAGTTTTAAATAATCAACAGAGAAAAAAAATCATCTGTAAACAACATGTACACAAAATAAAACCCTGAAATGTTCAAAGTGAAAATCCCTTTCCAAGCAAATCTCAGTATTTAGTGACCTGTATCAGAACCAAGTACAGATTTAGTTCTTTTCAAGCAGACAGTGAGATACTGTCTGCTTGAAAAGATATTAATTAGGATTCCATTTTATTCACATATAAGGTAGCTAGGGTCCTGTAACCTCTGTTTGCATATTGAATATTATATATCATATTCAAATCACACACACTCACACACACACATATGTATGTATATGTATGTATTGGCAACAAACGAATGTATGTCTGAGGTTATAGGCCAAAATAATTGCCCACTCTAATATAAACATAATGAATTTGGACGCATGGGTTCCAAGGCAGTTTCCTCGCGTTTCACCCTCTTCATCAGCACTAATCACCTGCTGTAACACCTGAGTGGAGGTCTCAGGTCCCTCTCACGGGCTGGCATGTTTAAGGGAAGGTGGTCCAAAACGACCCCCCTAAAATCGACCCGTGATGTCCCCCTCCCGTCCGAACAAAGCCCGCACTCCTCCTGCAGCAGCAGCAGCAGCAGCAGCAGCAGCATCCTCGCCAGGGCGCATAATCTCTCATCAGGCGCAGTTGGATGTGAAACAATTTGTTCTCGGTGAAGGAGTCGCTAACGACCTAATCAAGCTATCAAGGCGGAAGAAGATTGCGGTGTGACCTGGACCCATCCATCTGCCGGGGTGCCTTTTAATCTCATTTTCATTACGGGGCCGCAGCGGTGCGGCCGGGAATAAATAATAAAAAAGGGAAATAAATAAATAATTCCGGGCCCGCTCTTCTGCCTAAATAAAATTAACACCCAATTTTCTCATTGAGTGTAATTAGTTAAATCAGACGAGCTCTGGAGGCCGGCTCTGCTGCTGCTGCTGCTGGCGAGACGCAGGGAGTTCAAATGAAATAACTACATTGAATTTATTAGCACGGGTCAATAGCGCTGCTCCCCCGAGTCCCGGTAGTTTAATTTCCCGTGATATTTGCCCGCCTGCCCACCATCGATTGGGCCTGAAATTAACTTATTTTTCAATCAGTCTCCTTGCGCCCCTGGGTCGCTCCTCCTCGACGGTTTCGCGCGCTGGCTTCTTTGGAGGGACAGAGAACCAATTTATAATATGAAAATGTCTTATTTGAAAGAAGGGGTTAGGATTTATCAAGTTAAAATGTGTGTGAGGTGAATTTGATGGTTTGGATTTCTTGAACCTTCTTTCTGGCTCTTTTCTCTTTCTCCCAGAGCCATAAGTGTGTCAGAGTAGGCTGCTCAACAGTCCTGTGCTTCCGGTGTTGTGCCATCAATTTTGACACAAAGCTTGTTGGGCCTCAAGCCAAGTGTCTTGACTCTGAAATGAAAAGGCCACAGCAGAAAAGCTGGAGATGAGGAGGTGGCAGGAGGAGGTGATCTCTCACACCTGTTGACTGAAAAAGATCAATGGGCTGAATCAAACTAGGACAATTATTATCTGGAGTCACTGAGCAAAATCAAAATAATTCTTTAAAGCTTAAAGGATGGGTAAAAGCAAGAAAACAGAAGTACCCTGAAAACAATCTTTACCTAAAAAACTGCATCATCCCAGAAAATGGATGCATACGATTTGTAAAGAAATGTATTTATAATTTGTTAAGCACTTAACCAGATAAACAGCAGCCAGATTGATTTTTCACATCCCTCTCAAACTTAGTTCATATTGATTGTTTGTAACTGATCTATAAAACGTTAGCAAACTATTTACTGATCGTCAATAAATCCAAAAACCCTCTTAGGCTTCCACTTACAGCTGGCACATGGATACATCTGGCAACTGGACTCCTTGAAGGCCCTGACACAGCAAGAAAAAGTCTTTTCATATGAGGAGGACTGCCCTTCTCATGCAATGCCTCTCCCCAAAATTCAGAGAAAGGAATTAGAATCAGGTTTTTCTGTAACAGTAAAACATGCTCAGAGTCACAAGTGTCTGCCATAGATAAAATCCCCTTTTTACTAGTGGACAAATATCCTGTTTTCTGACAGTCCTTTTGAAATGCCTGTGATATGCTTTGCTGAAATTAGCAATGTCACAGTGTCACAGCTCCCTTCTTAGCTGGGTTCTGGTTCACTTCTGCTGGTTTTAGGGTGACATTCAGCAGCTCGACTGCATTGCTCTCCCTCTTTTCAAGGGTGTGCCTTATTTGAGGTTGACTGTACAGCTTTGTGCTACAATAGAAATCATTTTTGAAACCAAATTGGGCTCAACAACCCCGGAAGCACATGCAACATACAAAACCCAGCCTGAGAACCCACACACCAGACTTCAAGAAAAACAACAACAATACTTTCAGTTCTCTTTTCACATTTCCCTCATTTACAGTTCAGCCACAGAAGGTTGATACTGACCCCTCAAAGCAAAATCCCATTATGATTTTTAACCACGTGATAAGTTGTCAACACCACACAAAGAAGGAAAAAAAAAACACGATGATGTCAGTTCCAGTTGATAACTCAGGGCCTTCTTCTTCTACCCCAGGTATGGTTTCAGAACCGCAGAGCCAAGTGGAGGAAGAGAGAGAAGTGCTGGGGCCGCAGCACAGTGATGGCTGAATATGGGCTGTACGGAGCCATGGTGAGGCATTCCATCCCTCTGCCAGAGTCCATCCTCAAGTCCGCTAAGGATGGCATCATGGAGTCCTGCGCCCCCTGGCTGCTTGGTGAGGCTGCAGTCTTACACTTTCACAATCACAATTTATAAGCGCTGGAGATATTTTGTTTGAGGCACTTAGTCTCTATTACTGACAGTAAATATCTTGTTTGCTAAGCAAAAGCCTTCAGAAAAGAGCATGAAACACACTCGTCCAGCACCTTCGTAATGCATTGCCTCTGTCCATTTAAACATTATATTCTAAACGGAAACTATTTTTGCTTGCTATTTTCAGTCCAAGATGGCTTACCAATCAACAGACGCTATTCTAAATATGAATACCCGCAACTTTTTGCAGGGATGCACAAAAAGTCCATGGAGGGAGGAGCTCTCCCGCAAACAGGAAAGAGCGATGCACCCCAGCAGCTGAGCGCTCAGAGGCCAGAGGACGCCGAGGCAGAGGAGAAGAGGTCAGAGGTCAAATCCACCATTTCCAAGGAGGAAATGAGAGAAAACAGCATTGCTGCACTCAGGGCCAGGGCACAGGAGCACAGTGCCAAAGTGCTGGGGACAGTTTCTCATGACAGACTGGTGGAGGGCAAACAGGAGAGACAGGCGGCCGGGGAGAAGGCCAGTGATCCCCCAAGTCCAGCAGAGGAGCCGAGAAGTCCCTAGAGAATATCAAGATCCTTCGGACTATTATTCTCATGAGTGAATGCGGTGGACTGATTGCTTTCAGCATGAGTAAAGACGAACTGACGTAGATTTTCATCCACCACTGACTTCTCTATGTTGGCCTTCACCTGGACTTCTGTGATGAGAGACGTCGTGTGGTTGGCTTGTGCACAAAAGACACAAATGCACTTTTTCCTGATTTACCTCCACGTTTACTCTTGTTGTTTGTCCACATTAGAGAAGCTCTTCTGACAAGATGGGACTAAGAATTGTCGGTGTATATAGACCCACCAGTTATACAGAGAGCCAGACGAGGAAACATGTATCCAGCACAACAGTTAAAGCACATTTATTACTACCAATGTCCAATGGGAAGTCAGCGTGTGAAGGCTACATTTTACTCTTGACATTTGTTCTAATTGTGCTTGTACGCTTAATATAAATGGTGACATCCTAGATAAGAACCATCCCACTGACAGTAGGAGAAAGAAAGTAATTGTTGTGCCATTCCATTGTATATAATTGATATATTAATCTCTTTCACAAAGCCACAATTTGAAATTTGTTTCTTGTAATCTTAAAATGTCTGTTTTCATTCCAAATATGTATAAGTCAAATTTCAAAGCATAAAAATGGAAATCACTGTTTATTAAATGTGTCTTTTGATGTCCACCTTTTGACTTCCTTTTCAAGAAGTTCGTCTAATTCTGTAAAGATTCGTTAGCTGGCGTGGTTTTATTGAACCGCGACAGACTGGTGGCTTGTCCGTGGTGTGCCGTGTCTCTTGCTCGATGGCAGCTGGGACAGGCTCCAGACCCTGCTGTGACCCTTAACAGGATGAGGCGGGTTCAGAAAAAGGATGGATGGATGGATGGTGTCACTGTAATACTGGCACCAAGTCGCCCTCTCTGGTGGAGTAGCTACTCGTTGTCTAAGCGCATCAGGAGCTAGCCCTCAGATGCATTCTTGGGTTAGACCGTGTAATCCGTTGCAGTTGAAATCCTTCAATTTCAGATTAAAGATCGGTACTAGCGCTTTTGGGACTGAGGAAAAAGTTAAAGCACTTCCAAACCAGGGATAAGCCTGATTTCAAACCACTTTAATAGATGCTGTAACCAGCCCACACACACATGCTGTTTTTACCTCTTATCTGCATACTTAGCCAAGTCTAGCAGCTTTATTTGTTAACAGTCTTCACTTTTCTCGGGCTGTTTATAAAACTTTGAATCTGGGCATTTAGGCTTTACAACGCATCATTGTGGACACATTAGCCTTAATCCATTTTGCATTCTACACTTCCTCCTCAGTTAGCTAATGCTAAGTCAGCTTTTTAATGAGTTGAACAACTGAATTCTGGTCCAATTAAAACAGAGAGCAATTTAAAAAGGCAAGGCACGACTTATATAAGTGAACTGCTGCTTGTCTCAGCAGTGAGTGGCTCTCGGATCGGAGCCACGATGTGACTGGAGGGAGAAAAAGGTTGCTAATTACGTCATTGACAGAGAGAAGTGTAATAAAGGATGGTTCATACATGGGAGGAAGTGTGTTTTGAGGAAAAATATGTATGATATATATGATGTTTGTGCAAATATCACAATTAAGATGATACCACATGACTCTAGAGTCACTGTGTGGATAATATGTGAGCATCTCTACAAACATGAAGGGTCTTTGTTTTACATTAAGAACAAAGACTGATATATGCAACCACTTTAGAAATCCTATGTCAAAAATATTTCAGAAAATTGTTCTTTGAGATTCAAACAGAAAGTTAGTTACAGGATGGTCGTCGTCCCACTGCAACTCAGTTTGCACAAAGTTGTCTTTATTTAGCTCAGTACAGCTAAACTCAAGCTAATGTATAACACAGCATGATGTAACGCTACATAACACTAAAATAGTATAACAGGACTTAAATCTGATTTACTTTTGACTCAACTCTTCTTAGCTCAACTTACCTAAACAAGTGGCGACTCAACTTGGCTTAGTAGCAACTTTAGCTTACGTTCGCTTAGCTAAATAGAACCTGGCTTTAGCTTTGTTTAGCTTATCTCTTACTTCAACCCTTTTGACCAAAATATTTAATCATTTTATAAATTGTAAATAACTGTTGAAATTCAAAGCCACCAAAAATGTAGAAATTTGAAGTAAAATGACTAAAATTAGTAGATAAATTGACACACACATTTATGTCCAACTCCTTTAATCAAATCTGGACTGTAACATTTTCAGCAGCCATTAAAATATTTTATTTGTTGCTCTAACACATTGAACTTATCAAATGTGTTATTTTCTTATAAAGATTTGAGCTGCCTGAAAGGGGAGGCAGTTTGCCAGCAGGAACATTTCCCTAAAAAAATACTGTTGATACGCTTGAGTTAGATTATTTGGTATAATCGTGAAGATCAGGAGAATTAGAAGCATATGCTTTTAAGTTAGGAACAAACATCCCACATAATGAAAAAAATATATATTAACACAGACTGAAATGAACAACTGTTCTCAACCCAATTCAGTTATTGAGGCCAAGACATATTCAGAGTGAGGATTATGCCTCTAAAGTGCAAAGCTATGTAATCCTCTGAGAGTGGAATAGAATGTTAAGATAGATCAGATTTGCTGAAGATCAAGCTGTTTACATTGAATATGAGGAGGTGATTCACAGTATCCCTCATGATGGGCAGCCTGCCCGTTGAAGACCATCATAAGATCATCTCAATCCCTGCAAAGTGACTGGGGAGCTTTAGGAAAGATTTTTCCTTATGCATTATTAATATTCAATTTATTATTATTATTATTATTATTTTCGATGGGTCTTATGAAATATGAATTCATTGGTGAGATTAAGTGTATACATATAATATCTGGAGGTCCCTCAGCTCCAGATTTCTGCTGACAAGAAATCAAGTATAAGCATAGAGAGTTGTAAGGTGGTGTTGTTCTGCCCTCTGCTGCACACATACATCAGTACACATAAAACCTGAGCCAGTCAGCAGCCTCCAGTCACGGTCCAATCCTTGAAGTTATGCTATTCTGTATATACATGAAGACCACAACTCGCCCAGCAGTGACTGAAATAAATCCCAATGTCGATCTGAAACTGCTTAAATGAAATAAACTCATACTACAGTCAAAAAAACGACTGTCATTTTATGTCTTAAAATCTTACTCAATTTTCAGCTTTAAAATTAATTTCTTGACTTTGCCATATTATTCCTCCTTAATATCCTGTTGGGAGCACATTTTGAATTAATGATTTATGTTGGTGTCTGTTGCACATCATCAGTTTTGCCACATATTTGATTTAAAGAAGACATCTAAATGAAAAGGAAAGAGTTGGCGCTGCAGTCTCATAACTATTAATAGCCGTTCTGGAGCTGTAAAACATCCCCTCTTCCTTGGCTGATTGCCCAGTCTGAAAAACTTACTTTTAATATAATGTGTTACCTTATTGATATAACAAAAGTTGCTCCAGAGGGCATGGCAAAAATTGCTATAAAATGTTTCCTTCATCCAGATCATGTAATCCTGATTGCTTCACTCGAAAGGCATTGAACTTGGTTTTGAGTTCATTTTAATTTAGCTTTAGTTTGAGAGGAGCTGAGACGTCAAACTGGGGAAGGATATTTTGAGGAGAGTTGAGGAATTTAACTTTGGTTTGCTTGCTTGTAGTGTATAGAGAATAAACTTCGGAAATTAAATTAAAATGTCACGTACGGACCTTAACTTAAAACTCTCCAAAGTACTGTATTTAAAGTGCAGGGTAAAACAGTAGAACAAACACAGAAGCACAAGATGTATTTGAAAAGTTACCTGCCGTGTTCTTGACCTCTGACCTCTGACAGATCCTGACTAAATAATTTTTTCTGTGCACCTGATTGTCCGTTGCTGTCTTCTTCTGTCTTCTTTGATGACAGATCCAAACCACTCAGTGATGGAAGTGCACAGGACCGACTGGGTCCTGAAGCAGGTTGAACTACGTGAGCTGATGCAGGAAATATAACCTGCGTCGAGCAAAGGTTTACAAATCGTTAAGCTCAATATAATTCATAACCATGTATTGTTTTGATTCTGAAGTACATTTTTTGTTTGATGAACTAGATTCTAACAAATGTTATTAAATTGCTCTGTTTCACCAGCACCTTCTTCTAGTGATATCATTTAACAGCTGGACTTCAGGGAGGCAGTTGGGATTGTTGTCTTATAGCAAGAAGGTTCCTGGTTCAACTCTAGCAAGTGCCTATCTGTGTGGAGTTTGTGTGTTTTCCCTGTGCTTGAGTGGGTTTTCTCTGGGTAATTTCCTGTTGTGAAAAAAGGTATTTAATATCTCTGTATAAACACATTTTACCCACAAGGTAAATGCAAAATCTGATAAATAACAAAAACAAAGGCTAGAACCTAAACTAACAGTGAAAAAAATAATCCTGTTAATTTTTTTTTTATTAAACTAAAACTAAAGTAAAACCAAAATAACATTGAAAAACCTCACTGAAACAAAATACAGCTGTTGGTAAAATTCACTTTGTTTTCATTTTTATTTCATGCCTTATTTTATATGTTTGCAGGTTCGTCTTTCTAACTACTAATTTTTTTTCTACCTTAAACTACTCAAAAGAAAGAATAAAGGATTTTTTTTTTGGTATAGCACTGTTGATAGGACTCAGTGATCCCAGATTTTTTTAAAGTCAATAACTCAAAACTAAGAGTTGAATGAACCTAAAGTTATGTGCTTGTTAAACTAACTAAAACTAAACTGAAATAATCAAGCTAAAAAACGAAATAAAAATAAAAACTATTAAAAAATTCAAAACTATCATAACTCTTATCTGAGTGAGACCAAAATAATATAATAATATTCTAGAAGAATCTGACACAACATAAGCACATTACCCTAAATGTGTGATTATTTTTTAAATTTTGTTTCTGACTGACCAGCAGAGACAAGGTATAGTGACAAAAAAACAGCATAAAATGGAGACTTTATTCTACTTGCAAACATGGCTCATTGCAGATGCAGGTGCGTCATTCACCATAATCTGCAGTGCATGTGGTATTTCTAATAATTTCTCCATATTTTGGTAATCTTACCATACTTCCTCAAACTCAGGAGTATCCTCTTGAGCTCCATCTCTGAGTTGGAGTCACACTTCACCTTTTCAGCCACATGATGGCAGTCTTGAACACTTAAAAACAACCTCGTGCATCAAACGTCAGAATAAAAATGAAGCTTTATAGTCACATACTTGGCATAATTATTTAAATCTCTGAAAACCTGCTGCAGAAGCATAAATTTAATCTTGATACCAATGTGCACCTGCAATGTGGGGAAAAAAAAACAATAAACGGTCTTTACTGCAAGCTGGTATGCAGATGTGACCTGATATCAATATTTGTCATCTCTTGTCTCTTTTCAGGTGTCCGTGGTGATGAGGCTGTCTGCTGTGGATTACAGATGCTGCACATAAATGATCTGAGCTGAGTGTGGACTAATTTTATCTTCAAGGTTCATTTATCCAAAAGCCACTCAGAGAAAGACGGCTCTTGTCGACACTTGATTAGAAACACAAACGTCATCTTTTCTGCACAAGTCAACTGAAGTCAGTATTTTCAATTTGTGATAGTATCCCTTCATCTCTGTAATACTAATGCCACTTTAAACCCACAGGATTTTTGATTAAATTGTTGATTGAAATCAGCTGTCGATGTCTGCACCCTATTTATATTTTCATTTTGATAAATGAAAGATTGATTAGTGTGGGTGAAGGAACAGAAACATTACATAACCACCACTGCTATATGCAGAAGCATCAAAGCTGAACTAATTTGTTCTAATATTAAACATCTAAAATATGTGGAAGTGTTAATAATAATAATAATAAGTATTGTGTTGTGCTTTGACTCTTCCAGTGTCAGCTTGAACACCACAGCATGATAGAAGTCTGTGTCCTCGGTAACCTCCTCTAAATCCTGTCTATCACTGCTGCCTGCCTTCTAGTAATGCACAGGTTATCTCTTGAAGTAGCACTTGACTGCTAGTCCCAGCAAGATTTATGATTTGTGGCACAACACCAGCGTCTGTCCACTGCAATCTGCCCTCCAGCCTTCAGTGCTCAGCTTTCCCAGCAGGCCATCTGTGGGGATTTGCACCAGCCAGCTCCAGCCATCTGAGCAAACAGAAACTCTGTTAGACTCTGTTTACTTTCATATTATCTAACCAACTTTTATTACATCCTGCTTCATAATTCTTGTCTTAAAAAATGGCATCACCCCTCCCTGTGAAGTATCGGGAACTCAGGTTGCAATTAATAGCCATCGCATCCTGCTGACTGTTATCTCAGGGCTGCATTAGAGGCGTTTGCTTTCTAAAGATGGTGGTTTTGAAGAATGCTCGGAGCCGAGAAGGAAAAAGGAAACAGAAAGTGACTAGTCTTTTATTATCGACACAAGCAAAACATGAACAGATAGACCGTCCCTTGTTGCTGAAGAGTGATAAGTGAAGTCAGAAGATGAGGCTGGGAGGACCTTATCAGTCCAGAGCGCATCCTGGCAAATGGTGTTTCCACACAACAGAGAGGCATGTTGCTGTGTGACAAAGGTGTGGGGGCAGATAAGCATGTATGTGTGCAGCGCTTCAAAGATGAGCTTAGCTGTGATGTGAAAAACACAGAGACAGTGATAAACAACAACAACATAAAAAAAGGCTGCAGAAATGAATGCTGAGATTTGTTGGGGTCACAGTCGCTGTGGGGATGTCTTCATTTCCTGGTGCACAGTGAAAACTGCTGCAGAAATGCAGTTGGAAATACAGATTTGTTTCCCTGTAGCAGAGAAGAAGTCCTCATTTCCTCTATTGAAGCTCTGTTTTGTTCTCGGATGTACTATCAGTGACAGATTTGATCATGCGGTTGATATTTTAGTGGTTCTTGAAATTTTGTGGGAAAAAAAAACACACACAAAACCTGGTTGTAGATGAGGTGTAAAAATCAGATACATAATTGATTACACATTTCTGAGTGGCAAAACCATGTGAACCTTTGCCTTCGGTATCTGTTGTAACAATGTCAGTATCTCAGGCAGCAATAACTGCTCTGACTGCAGCTGAAAGTGCTGATCAGTCCTGCATATGAGCCTGGGGGGATTAAATGCAATTCCTCTGTAATAAACAGCCTCAACTCGGGTTCGGTCCGCTGCTCACGCGGAGGGAATACGTTGAATGAATTTCCTCTATTTGTACACAGTCGGTCTGACGGTGGACTGGTGGCGTCCAAACTCCTCGGAGATATTGATGATGAGCATCAACAGCTCTTTATCCTGGCAAATCCCATTTAAAAATAAAGAAATAAATAACACCTTTTGTCATGGTGAACTGTAAACACGTATTGTAAATCCCACAAATCAGAAACACCTCCCCAGTTTAAATTAATTGCTAATCTTTCCCATTTGACACTTACATTAGGTGCAAAATGGTTGGACATACCGGTCAAATAAATGTCCAAACTCCTCAGCGGTATTATATGTATATTTTTGCACATTTTCATCAACAGATAAAGGCTTGACTTGTTCTCTTTTTCTTCCTTTAAAACTTGTGTGAAAACCAATTAGCCCCTTGTGTAAAAGCGTTTCATTTGACTAAAATTTCAAACCCATTTCCCTTTAATTACATTACTGAAATGTTGATCAGGATGGGATGCTTTCACTTTTATGTTAAAAAAAATATAGGAGACAAAATTCACTCCTGCTACTCCAAAGCAAAGTAGCCATCCTGGTCCTTGAGTGCTGCTTTTCTGCATGTTTAAATTGTTTTCCTGCTTAAACATATAAACATGTTTGCACATGTATGTATTGTATATTTTTCTTTCTTTTTTTGTAATTTTTTTTGTAAATGTATACCTAATACATGTATTTTACTTTATTCTCATTTTATTTGATTTTTATTCCATTATTCCATTTTTCCATTATTTTATGTCATGTCTGCACTGTTACATCAGAGCAGTTTCCTAGTCCGTGAACCTGTTTTACTGGCACTGGCAATAAAGTGATTCTGGTTCTGATTCTGAAAGCGCATCCTGATACAAATGATTGTGTCATTAACAGCCTTGTGCAGACTTTGATGACAAGCTGATGACGATCCAACTGATTTGAATCAGGTGTGTTGGATTCAGGAACCACGGATGCCGGAATAATGATAATAACGTTCTTTAGCTCAAAACTAAAGCACTACAAATCGGAAACCAAAAGTCATAAAAACAATAACTGCATACTATGCACCTAATGCATACTGATTTTTGCCACTTTGTAGCTCTTGGTGTGTAGTATGTGAACAGCTGTACCATTTGCAGTATGGGATAAGTACCTGGTTGATTTGCTACTTCTTGAAAAAAAAAATCTAGTATGTATCTGATCAATTTGCCTTACATAATGTATCCCATAATACTCTCGTGCAGCAGCAGCTAGTCATAAGGACCACATGAACAACTTCCATTGTGCGGTGGTATACTACATACTAGTAATGATTGCTGGAGCAGTATGCAACACAAACTGTGTACTATAGTCTAAGTGTAGAAATAAGCAAGTACTTTTAAAAATGCAAGGGGAAAATCTTTCAGAATTAAACAGGAAACTGCACAGATTTAACTAAACTGACCTAAGGATAGAAGCTGCACCAGAAAAATCAAAAGTAAACAGCAGAAAGGAGAAAAAGCAAAATATTATAGATAAAAGTGGGACTGACAGAAAACTCTGGACCATGACAGAGCTCCTTTTCTAAAAACCATAAATTCTTTATGATATAGGCCCACTGTAGATGATTCTCCTCCCTGTTTTAGAGAAAAGTCCCGAAATAAAACTGGATTAGACAGAAATTCGAAGAAATGTTTCAAACAAGCCCAAACCTCTTTTATCTTGTTTGATAAGAAAACAATGACTCAGTGACATTCTTCAGTATTCCAAATTCCATTTGAAGCATTTCATATGCTTTTAAATAGGAAAAAAAGTCTCCCTTTCTCTCTTTTAAACTTTTACATATTTGTATTCCTTCATTTAACAATTTCTGTAATAATGTCACACATCCATTCTTTGTGTTTTCATATCTAGTTCAGGGCTGTGCATGGCTGGAATCTGTCCCAAATAATCTGGGTGAGTGAGCGGGTCTCTCAGTGTATTTTGGGACTTGAATCCTCGATCCAATTTAGCGAATGAAATCTAATTCAAAATTAATCAAAGCTTTGAAATTTGGCAATGAATGTGATGGAATACTATTGTCTGATACCCCTAGTGTGTTAAAAGGTTAAGTTGTTGCTTTTTAAAAAAAAAAAAAATTATGTGCATTCGAGGGCAGGAACCATGGCGTCTGTTCCTTCCAGAGACATAGTTAGTGCTGATGACCTAGAAAGTGTCCTCAAAAATAATCAAATATACATACATTTCATCCTCATGCATGGAAAAAAAAAATCTCTGGATGAACTTCAAACAGCAAACAAGTGGAAGTAATCGACTCGATGAACAAAAATTTCTGATTAAAAATCTGTCACAGAAATGTTTATCCTCCCTTGCAAGATGAAATCTGTCATTCCAGTGGTGTGAAATTTTAATGCTTTTCATTGATATCCTCCCACTGCGAGTTGAAAGGGCAAAATCTTACTTTTCCCATGATAATATTTTGTGTGAAATGTTGATTTTTTTTTTCTTATCTCTATGAGGTCACTTAGGATAAAAGCATCCAAAAAGTACAATGACAGCTTTGGTTTTTGGCTGTAATTATTACAGCTACTTCAAATGAATATAAATCAAAGACAATGTTCATCCATCACCTGTCCATGTCCATGAGTAGAATATTTCATTAAAGCAGCGATAAAAATCTAAAAGTGCCTTTCAGTTGTATGGAGAGCATCATCGTCCTTATTAAATCAGCACTCAGCATTAATACGTCTTTATCTTTCTGTTCTGCTCCAGCTTCCTACTCTCTCGGTTTGTGGCTCATTCATCACTGTTTCTCCTCTAAATTATGAGTTTCTCACTTGAGCTCTGTTTTGCCAGACGCACCCACCTTCTTCGTTTGTCACGTGCTGAATGTGACAAGCAGAGGTATGACTTTGTCCCGTCTGCTTTAAACAGACTTTTTGGGTAGCCGTAGATAAGAAGGTGCTGTTTAAAAAAAAAAAAAGAAAAAGAAGACAAAATCTGTGTTGGCTACGCTGAAACGGCATTCACTCATTCACTGATACGTGCAGCAGCTCAAATTCAACCTGCTGCTATCTTTTGGAAAGATTTTTTATTCCTGTGGGGGTGGATGACTAATAAAATCAGTTTGCTTTCGGTGGTCTGAGCTAGCTATGGATGTTGTGAGTGCTAGCAGGCGTGGGTGACGCTTCCTTTCTGCTGAGGGAGAGGAATCACAGGCAGTGCAGCTCCTCGCAGAGCGAGCCCACTTCAGCACCCCGTACAGCTCCCATTGATGAGAGTGGCACTTTCGCCCCCGTCTTCCCCCATCGAGCCACATTTCATGCTTTGTAGTCTTTTTTGGAGAGATGTTACAAAAGCGAAAACACACAAACTTAAAAGGACAGGCCTTGCAAGCGTTCATGTCAGACTCACTTACCTTTCCATCTGCTTCCATTACAGAAAGAAAAACGGAGATAACTGAAACTGACAAAAGTAATGATAAACCGTACAGTTCGTAACTCTGACTAACTGCAGTCTGTCATTGCTTTTGAACTGTGGTTCAACAGAATCAATTAAAAACCATCAAAGGGGAACTAGACTAATATGTTATGTTTGTAGCCCTAGGAAAGAAGGCAAATAATTTGACCATAAACAGTCATTATACTAAAGTGTGTCCTGTCATGAGCAGCACACGTGTCTTCAGTCTAACTATTTAAAAGGTGAAAAGTGGTCGCTCTGCTGTTTGGTGTCATGGTGTTAAAATGGTCTTCAGCACACTGAACATGAACCAGAGAAAGCAAAGGAGACGGTCATCTGATGAGACAAAAGACTGGACTATTTTGAAGTGTCCTTCAATGAATCCTGATCTAAATCCTGTTAAAAACCTGTGGGAAAAGCAGAAACATGAAGTCTGGAGATAAAAACCCTTCAAAACCTGAGGCAGCTGTTCCATTTATCTATTTATTAATAATCCTGTTGAGCCCCAGTTGGAAAGAGTAATGTCTGATTTTCATTAGTTCTGTAAGTTATTACTTTTGTCAGTTTCAAGTTATTTCAGGGACCCTTGTGTGTTTTTCTTCGTACAGATGAATTTATCCATGTGGTGCTGTGAGAATGCCTTTACTTTGACAAATCATATTTAAAGTGTAAATCTCTGTTAGGGTTTTACTGGTAGCCATGTTATATGTGAAAATGGTTAATGTTTCCTAATTTTGATTTTAAAAAAAACCATGATGAAAATCTGATCATAGAGGATCTCACTGTCATGCTAGTACAGCCTCAAGGCCAGGTACCTTTATTTGCATGGCATGTTTCATGAACAAGACAATTCAAAGTACTTTACATAAAACATAAAAAAACCATAAAAAAGTGAAAGAATTCAAAATAAGACTCTTAAAGAAGGAGAAAAAGACATAAGTTAAAGATGAATAAAACAAATGAACTGAAAGAAATAAAAATTACAGCTCAGAAAAACTGCTAAATGTAACTTTTTACATTGCGCCATTATTTATTTACCAAAATGTGTGTTAACACAACACCTATATATATATATATATATGTA
>JAOWBL010000015.1:9594368-9614997 GCA_028564865.1 Zenarchopterus dispar
TCTATCTATCTATCTATCTATCTATCTATCTATCTATCCATCCATCCATCCATCCATCCATCCATCCATCCATCCATTTTCTCCCCGCTATATCCATCTGCTGGGTCACGGGGGCCTCCTGGAGCCAATCCCAGCTCACTACAGGCGATAGGAAGGGATTATTATTATTAGTAGTAGTAGTAGTAGTAGTAGTAATAGTAGTATCAGTATCATGCAAATATGTGTGTTGTGTCACATGACTCTTATTGTGCTGGGGACAGATTTGTTTATTCGTCTGTTTTCTCCTTAGACTCCTTATGAATATGGAAAGGATACTGATAAGTTGGCACTGTAAAATCCCTGGATGATTTCCTAAAGGTAGGAAATGATATTTGACACTGAAGTTGTATCCTATACACAAACAGAATGCAGATTTTGTGACTTTTGCTTCTCATTCAGATGAGACCACCCTACCACCTGTTGGAGGAGGACACTAAGCCACATCTAGAGAACTGTGAGGACTTTATTGAGCTTCTTAAGCAAACGCTTCATGTGAATGCTGAAAAACGCATCCAGCCGAGCCTTCTTCTTCAGGATCCATTTATGTCCATGAAGTACCTCATGGACAACTACCCCAGCAGCTTCTAGTAAGACCACTTACCAGACCACTGGCTTGACTGGATTGATTCAGTTATTAAGTTTTATTTGTTTGTTTTTTATTTGTTTTTTCTAGTTTGAAATCATACTGTGAAATAACAGAAGTATGCTGAGGTTCGGACTCACACAGCGTCACCCAGGATGAAGCTCCTGGCAAAGCCCCTCAGAGCAACTCATCATCTTGGAGACTGCATCAGACTCCTCCTGCATCGTCTCCATTCATGAGGATCAAAGATCACCACAACACAACATCACAATTCCTTCAAATCCAAAGTTACTCATCATGAAAGAAGCATTTCCACAGAGGTAACTTCAAATCTGAGAAGAAAAGTACAAAGACCTCTTACTAAGCCTCGACAAGCCATAATAAGTAAGTCTTCCTGACCTGATGTCACTTTACTTTTTATATGACATTTTGTTGTTAAAACTCAAAACTTCTATCAATATTTACCTTTAAAAAAGGCTGGAAAGAGAGATGCCAAAGAAGAAGAGGTTGAAAAGAGATGTACATGTCATCAAAACAAGCACAGGCAGGTTTGTGTTCAACAACACGCATTCAGCAGGATCAACTTATTTTAGTCAGTTAACTATGAAGATGAATTAAATAAATAAATAAAATCTTGTCGCCTGATTTCTGTCACCTGAAGACTCTGAACAGGCTCAAGGTGAAGCTTCATCAAGCACAGCCAAAGTCAAAACTCAGAAGAAAAGCACCCCGGCAGCATTTACAGCTCCACTACCTAAAAAACAAGTAAGTAGTTGTTAACATGAGTGTTCTTGAAAAATATAATGTCAGGAAGTCAAAGCTGCATTTTGTTCATTTATGCTGAAGTTGTGAAATCAGTACGGAGATGAAGCGGAGGAGAAAGAACCAGTCTCCTGTTTCAAAACAAGCTCCACATGAAGCAGCGTCCCCAGAGGTCAAGACCAAAGCTCGGAAGAGAAGAAACGGGGACACTGCAGACAACAGGGAGATATTATTTTTTCAAGCTTGTGCATGATAAATGTCACTCTTGAATTCCAACAGTTCAGACATTATTTTGTCTGTGCAGAAGTCCAGATACCAGCTGTCCAGAGAGGAAAAAGAGAATAATAATCCCTCCTCTTGAAATCCCCTAGGTCCCATCCAGAGCTGCACCTACTGAGGTCAAACTCAAACCCCAGAGGAAAAGAACAAGGAGCATTTTTACTGCTGCTGCACAAGTTAGAAACAGGTATTTTTGTTTTCCAAGACTGTGCAGGATAAATTTACTGATAAAAATGAAGCGACACTAACTGCATGTGTCCGCTCAGAAATCCTGACAGTGGCTACCTTGAGAGGACAAAGAGAAAGTTGGCCCCTGCTCTTGAAATGGCCCAGGTTCCCGGGAAAATAAAATGAATACGTTTATTAAATTAAATGATCAAATTTATTTATGGATTCCAGTCTGTTTTTTTTAAATTCATGCTTTTCTATTACACCTCAGTGTGTGTTAAAGAAAGGTAACTATATTACACGGTGTGGATTTATTAACTTAAAATAATTTTTCCACTTTAAAAGTGTTTAATTTTAAAATGCAGTGAAGTTGACTGAGAAAAACAAAAATACAAGACCCTCACAAATACTTCATTAAACTTCACTGGTCTCCTGTTAACTGCAGTACATGGACGTCTTTTTCTCTAATTGATTTGTTTGAAATACTATCCCCATTTATCAGACAATAACTATGAAAATATAATTAAAATTAATTAACAGTCAGTGTGGGGTTACACCACATCCTGCACAAATATTCAAAGAAGAAAACAAGCAACAGATAAGTAGGTACTTATGATGCTTTACAACTGATTTATAAGTGTTGATTAAATGTGTACTGCAGTGATTTTATACTCAGCTCAGTAAGTTATGTTGATATCACCAAAGTAAAGTAACATGTGGTTTAGAGTATACAACAGGTTTCTTTTTTTTTTTAACATGGTATTTCACAAAAGAATATTTTAACAATGTAGTAGGTTTTTTTTTTTTTTTTAAATGTAACTTCAGTGTTTTTAATCTCTAACCAGCTTCTAATGTTGCTTGCTAAAGTTTGGACCACACGTCAAACTGCATGTTGCCAGAGTTTCTGTCGTTGGTTTATGGGGTCACTGGGATGAGACGGAGCATTATTAGCAATATGATTTTTCTTTTTTAAATGAGTTACATGAAAGCATCTATGATTTCCAGATTTTAGTGGATTTTTCACAAGTTCATAGTATGCTGTATGTGTTTAAGGTATCCTCGACATAATTAGAGCAATGGATTGTACAACATCCAACTAAAGCAAATGATCGTATTTTTCATTTTGAAAAATTGATTTGTTCTATTTTGTTTCCATTCTTGGGATGTCAATCACTCATTACAACCTCCCCTACTGCCAATCACAAAGCCATATTGTAAAATTTAAAAGCTAATTTGTCATGTGACATGAATCGGTCGCTTTGCCTAACTGTTTTTAGCAACATGACGACAAGATTTTTGGAATAAGACGCCAAAAGATAGATAGTTTTGAGCTAATGCCAACTAAAGTTAGGAATGGGGTTGTCTGCTGTCATCTGTAAGAAAACGCCACATCCATAAAACTCCCCATCTGCTGCAGCTCAGATGACTTCAGGTAGCCAGCTCTCTTCTTTGGCCACGCCTCCTGCCAATCCAGCGAGCGCTACTCCTGCTTCAGCAAGCTTGACTAAAATCCACTAATGCAAAATGTGTGCAAGGTGCAAAACAAACAAACTCAGCCTGTTCGGCAGCAGTGGTTTAAAGGAGTTCCTTGGTTGATATTGTGTCATGGATTTGGTGTTTGGTTAGTTCCTGTTTTATTTTGAAAGTCTGTGTCCCTGCATTTAGTTATAATCAGACTTCCCTTGTTCGGCTCTGCCCTGATTGTTTCCACCTGTGTCTCATTCGTCCTGTTTGCATATCTTGCCTTGTCTTTTTCTTCCTCCCGGCTGGTCCATAGTCTTTGTTTCCTGGGATGTTTTTTTTTTTTTATTTCTAGTAAAGGTACTTTGAGTTTTTGTTGGATCCCTGTTTGTGTTGCTGTTTTGTTATATTGAAGGACTTTTGTTTTGCATTCCTGCTGTCCTCATCTCATCCATTTGGGTCCTGCCACAATCCCTCCTACCTCATGACACATTGTGTGAAAGTGGAGCAAAGATGTTTTGTACTAATTATCGGTTTTGGACTTGTTGAGGATTGGGTTTAGGTTTGAGCAAAACCAATGGACATGTTTTCTCTGTGTTTGGATTCCAAACCTTAAAAAGTGCTTTCTGTACTTTTAGGAACAATGAAAGCAGTAAGTTCCTGTAGCTAACTACTTTTTTTTTTTTTTCTTTTTTAAATCATCATCAGAGGGTGAATATTCCTCTTCAGAATCTTTTTTTTTTTTTTTTTTAAGACTAAGAAAGACTAAGAAAAGCAAAAGACTAAGAAAAGCAAAAGTGAACAAAAGAAGGTTATGGTGAGCGTAGTGAAGTGGTTATATATAGTGTGGTGTAATGTGTGAATGTCCTGTAGCTAACTACAATGTACATTCAAACCAGCAACTGACTGTTCTCAGCTTGATTCTGGAGGCTGAACAATGTACAGATGGTTTTATGCCAGATGCCAGAGGTTTTAAGGAGAAAACCCCCATTTATTTCTTTGGTCAGGGCACGGCGTTAGATAGCAATTATCAAAAAAGCAGCAGTCTCTACGAGTTGCTTTGAACTTCACACACAAGTCAGACATTGCGTGATAAATAACATGAAGGGTGTTAGTTGAAGAGTCTAGAGAAAACACAGATTGCCCCAGTCATTCAAGGATATTTCTTGTCCCATTATAGATTTATTGACTTTGTAACTGCATTGGGTCTGTTCTGACATTTTGACTTGTATCTACAGGAAGAAACACAGGTGTGGAATAAAAACATCTGACTGAAGGATCCTTGTACAGTGCAGTCTTTCTCACTTCCGTGTTTTACCAGGACACATGCTTCATGATGACTTTTAACCATCTTGAACCTGTAGCTGGATTGGTGCCGGCGTCATTGCAGAACTGATTCAACTTTGAATGGTTTGAGAAATGGTTTGATGTTCCATATACACAAAATCATTACAGAACCATCTCATTTCATCTCGCTCAGTGTCAAATGAACCTCCCTTTAGTCAACTCTGAACTTCTGTAGAGGATCCTGATGCATACAGGACAAAGAGCACAGTATTTATTGCTCAGAACCAGTCCTAATACAACCGCTCTGCGTTTGTAAAGATTGTTGTAAACAACAGTTGTCATTTATGGATGCTCTTTCCCACAAGGACCACCATATTTATGAACGCTGCTGCAAGCAGTATTTATACCTGCTGCTTTGAACGGGATCTATAAATGCCAGCAGTTGATACTGAAACACTGTACGATGTTTATAACTGAAGATGCAAACATAGTTTTCACATTCAGTTTAAAAGAGTCATCATGATGACATTTACAGCCACTGTGTGTCCACCATGATTCTGCTCAAGAAACTTGAGCAGTCAGATCTTTCAAAATGTTAATGAGATTTAACTTTGAAATGTGAATCTGTAAAGCAGATGCAGAAGTCCATCACAAAGCAAGGCTTCTCATCCATGGACCGAACAACAGCTGAAGAATCTCAGGAAGGCCATTTACCACAGTTTTACATAGGAGAAATAGATTCAAAAGTTTAGGACAATTTGTGCAACTTTTGAAGAATTATGCAGGTTAATGAGTCCTCTTGTTGTGTCTCTTACGTCGCGCCTAATGAAGGCAGTTCCTACAGAAAAGCAAACCCAGCTCTTATCCTAAATGTCAAGTAACCTGTAGATGGAATAAAACGGCCTTTATCGGATTGTTGCAGAACATTTCTTTTTCAAGCCACCAGGGAAAAATGAAAACTAAAACACCTCAGAAGAGTATGTAAATGTTTATGTGTATTTCCTAATCCTAATCCCAATCTGTACAGTTTAGTGAACGTTAGTGGGATAACGCATACTGACGGAGTTCTTCTAGTCCAGCAGAGTTTTGTGATGAGAGTAAAAACAGTCCGACTGAACTGAAATGCTGCTTTCTTCACACTTTGCTGTTGCAAAATAATAATAATAATAATAATTTCTCTGACAGAAAAAAATGTTTTTTTTTGTTCCACCAAATCGTTTGTTGTAATATTCTTAATTCCAGTTTTTCCCTTACTACACTCACTGTAAGTACTCTAGCTTGAACTCTGAAATGAACATGGGAGTGTGAGACACAGTAGACAGTTTCATGCCAAATATATTTATTGACTAGATTTGTATTACACAACACACACTGATAACCCTCATGTTCACTGTTTAGCAGCTTCGCTACACTTTTGAAGCCTTTGGCCTTTTTTTTTTTCTTTTCTTGTTTTCTGATTAGTCATCTGCTAACTTTTTTATTGACTTGATCACTTTCTGGTTTATATGTTCCAGAGGCAATCACATAAAACTCAACTGTGTTTCCAAGAACTTCATTTACAAGATGGATAAAACACAGCCTGGAGCAGTATGGACAGTCAACAAAGCTCGATAAAACGATTAATGTGGTAAAAGGTAGGCAATTTCTTGCTGCTGTGAATCCAGTTTTTACAGTAGAGCATGTGTGTAGTTGCCATTTTCAACCATTTCTTTTTTTTCCTCTGGTGGGAGTGGTGCGTACTGGAAATAAATATTTAGTCCGGATGGATTTACTCTGTCCACAACACCCATCCCCCTTTCCTGGAGTCCGCTGGTCCTAGTGCTGTACATGGCCCGGTTTGGACAGGTAGCCTATGAGGGCAACAACCACCCCCACGTACATCCCGGTTCCGATGGTAATGGACAGTGCAGCCAGGAATAGGGCTCTTCTGGAGCTCATCCCTGCTCTAGAGAAGTCTCCCTTAGCGATGGCCTTGCCAGTCTGACAAAATAAAGCAGAGAGCGAATTGAGCCGCTGTGTTACTCATCAGCACGGAGTGTGTGAGTAGGTGTAAAACCACAGTTAAAAGAGGAAAAACAAGAAATGCTCTTAGGGAGCCATTAGTTACCATGGCAATTAGGTCGTTATGCCTCTGACAGTGACAAATGTGTTGTTTGGGTGTTTTGTTTTCCCATCAAAAAAAAAAAAAAAGAGCCTGGCCTTTTATTTATCCCTCCGACATGTTTTTTTCTGTTCTGACATAATTTTCTTTGAAATGATTACAGAACATGATACAAAAATTAGAGCTATCCTGTGCTTTGTTTGAGGGCTTAAAACAAGTTAATGACAGTAGACTTATCCAAGACACTGCTGTAATCCCATTTCTCACCTACTTGCCGTACATATCAATTTAGAATAAAGTAGCTGAGACACAGTGTTCAGTCACCCCATACTATGAAAGAAAATGTCAGTATTAATGGTTTTACTGTTCACAGATGACTGGCAAGAGGGCTGAACCTGCTGAATTTACACAGTCAGTCATCTGAAACAACTGCAAATAGGGTCACGGGGTGGAAAATGGGCTCCAGTTGCACTTTTCTGGGTGCTTGTGTTCACTGACCTTAAATAAAATGCAATGTTATCAGAATTAATGGCAAACTTGAGGTCTGTGGGCCATTACCTTGTGAGAATAGTAAAAGGCAACAATGCCCAAGGGCCAGAAGCAGCAAAGCATGGAGAAGATAGCCAGGCCCAAGTAGTCCCGAGGGGGCAGCACGATGAAGTTGTCCTCACTCTCACTGTCACTGGAGCTGTCACTCTGGAAGACAGCAGGATTAGAGGGAGTAAGTGGGATCCCAAAAAAGGATGATGTTATGTAAAGTATATTTTGCCAGCAAGTTTTAAGGCGAACAAATTCACATTGCAGACTGAAACAAAAAGACGATGCAGTGAGAAAGTGTGTAAATAGTCCAATTTGAGCGTCCTCAACCTACGACAGGTTGTGCTAAGTCATCCGGAGAGGATTTGGTGCCTCTGTCAACACCCATGAACGGTGTGACGGATAACACACGGATTAACGGATTGTTCCATCACGGTGAGAAACAGCAAAGAAGACAGTGCCATTTACACGTTAAATTGCTTCTCCAGCCTGATAGACCTCCACCATTCGTCCCTGAATGCAACCTGCATCTTACAAGCAAAGGTGAATCCAAAAGGCACTCAATACTGTCTCCTGTGGCTGGTGTTCGAGGCCATGGGGCTGAGTGGGTTAATGAATGATAGATTTGAATGCCACTCAGACTGCATGAGCCCATCATGCCTGCAGCAGGGATGGCAATATCACTGCATGGCTGACCTTTGAGAGAAGGTGGCCATACTTCTCTCAGCTGTCCAGAAGACCCAGAGGATGTCTCCTTCAATAAATAGCCCCTATAAAGAGCAGGTTTCATTTGTTAGTGTTGATACTTTCAGGAATCGATCAAAGAAGGGAAAAAAGAAAGCACAAAACAAAAATCAATGTGTAAGGCAGGATCTCAACCAACCATTTTAGAGGTAATTAAAGAACGGTTGAGGAGGCAAGCAAAGGAGGGGAACAGTTTAAGAATTTCTCCGAGGAAACTTTATTTATGTTTAAGAGAAAAGTGGAAGATGGGAGCGTGGAGTTACCGAGCGGTTTACAAAATGCAGTGAAGAACCGAGATAAGATTTTGAAGCTGTCTGTTATCTGCTTTGCGAATCCTACCCACCTGGATACGCAGGTGAGATCCATCTAAACAACAGCTGCTCAAACCCCCTAATCTCACATCACATAACTGGTGAGCACAAACAGGAGTAATCTCCTGTTATCTTTATGGACCAAGACCAGATAACAGACCTGAGTGACTGGTGCATTCAGTCCTACTGACAGCCTGTTTGACACAAGTCCAGCCAGCCGGGGGATGGACGCCCAGCCTGCTCCATCTTTATAACTGATTGGGCTGCACAGAGGGACAGAGTCTTATACAACCTTGTCACAGCTCTCTCCAAGGCCTTGTTAGAATCTGGAGGGAATGGCAAACTCATCAGTACTGCATGCATACACCTGCTACGAATTTAGTTTTTCCTCTGTCATGTACTTGCTAAACACCTACTGACAAAAACAAGTTGTGGAATTTCCTTTTTTTAAAATCTTTTCTCTTCTTTCAGTCCATACACACTGCACAAACCATTGCAGACTACTTCCTTTAAATAGGAGGTAGATATGATGCCTCTACCAGCTCTGCTTCATTTATTCCTATACCTCATAAATTCCTCACAATATTAGACTTGCTGTTATTCACCAACACAAAGCATGTTGTATGAGTGTATCTTCATGATTCAAAAACATGTGAACTCAAGAACGGACACATCTGCCCTCACAGAGGGACACGGGAGCGGAGATGAAGAAACGCAGGTGCTCAAATTCCAGCCAGAATCCCAACTTTCCATTAGGGATTCATTAGCTCCTTTGAGCTGACATAGAATAACTTTAGCTCCAGGCTCACCTGCTACGCCAGCTATACATCAGCCAAGTACCGCTTAAAACCCTAAAAGCATGACATTACTTATGGCATTAATGGAGCTTGCTTGAATGTCTCTATCCATCTGCCAGGCCTCCGAGTGACAGGAGCTGGCACAATCATCAGGCCAGTTAGGGTGCTATACTTCATCCTCTGCCAGCTCCGAGCCCAGGGTGTTTCACAAGCGTCCCTGACTGAAATTAGATTTTCTCCACTTCTTTGCTCTCTTTGCTTTTTTTTTTCCCCCTTTAATTTTAGAGAGTGGTTACATTCCTTTCAGAACAAAAGTGGGGACTGATAAAATCAGATCTGTAATTTTCTCAAACATTAATAAAACAAAGCATACTGTTACCCTGCATGAAATGGAACAGACCCCCAGCAAACAGACCTCTTTGAGAGAAGAGCGGGAAATGAGCGTGAATCACACAGACAATCTGTTAGGGGAGCAAACTGAGTAATAAGCATCGCCAAAGTCTCTGCACAATGAATCATTTTCTGCTGACAGTTACAAGTAAGTGTTGATAAGGCTTTAATTTCATAAATCACTCTGTGAAACACTGCAGCATATCGCTAACTTGCTTCCATTTGTCTTTGAAAATGTGAAATTAAGGTAATTATTTTCACATTTTGAATCAGGACTGAGGACTTTGAAGTCTAATCACTGACTGTATTTATTTTTCAAAAAATACCCTCTGTGATGTCACCCATATTTTTCTGAAAGGTCAGGTTGACATCCACAGCCATGAGGGTTGATCCACCTAGTCCCAGTTTATCTAAAATTGGGCACCTGAGTCATCAAAAGTCTATTTGAGCTTTACCCTACAATGCTAGCATCTGATGGATTCTTGGTTTCGCCAATAGCTAGTGACGATAATTTCTATATCAGTCATTATCATGATATGAAGATTAGCACAGCAATCGGCAGTTTGCACAAACCCAAAGTGCGCTAAATGCAGCAGTAATCTCTAACTTCACTACTAAAACAACATTTGAAACAGAATAATCTGCTGCAAATGTTGGCCAGCAGCTAAGCTGCTTGAATCAGCTGAAGGAGCTGGTAGGTACGGCTAACTTTGATTGACAGGTTGTGGGCGTGTTCTAGTCAGCTTCATGTTTCTTTCAACTATTTGCATCAACTGATGTCAAGGATCATCTGTTATATTTACAGTCTATGGTTAGCCCTGGTTAGCGCTAGTGAACAGCCTCTGAAGGTAACTGCTTCTGGCTGTGTAGCAAAGCGTCAACCCCAGACTCCTCCAGACCAACCCAGCTGGTCGCAGCAGTCTGTTAGTACAATTAATATCACAACAAGTCATAATATCTTTCAAGAAAGAATGATTATGCTCTCTTAGGTCTTCATTCCCAGCTTCAAAGTTTACCCAAAGTAGCTAAGATGAAAGCTGGTTATTTGACACCATAGATAGCAATGCAATTGTCACTCAAATGAGCACACCTATAATTATGCATCAATATGTACATTTATATAATTTTACCTGATGAGTTACATTAAACAGGCAATTTAACGTGCGGGTCAAAGGAAACCGACCCACTTTTGGAGCCCGCTCCTGGTGGTCGCTTGAAGAAGTGCAGTTTTTACAACTTCCATGTTGTAACCTCCATGCTACATCTGCAATGTAAACCTGCCTACAACTACAACAAACATAGCGTCATGTGATAACAGCTATTTTTATGTTGCTCTGGTGTGACCGCTGACCTCATAATCAGGACCTTGATCCTCCTCCACTTCATAAGACACCGTCTGGATCTTCCCATCCTTCTCTCCTTGTGCACTGACCCCAGTGGTTTCTGTGGAAACTCCATCTGAGCCAGCGTCCTTACTCTCTGTGAAAGTGGTCTCAAAGCACTCACTCTTCGAGTCCTTGCTGTGAAGGCTGATGTCATCCTTGAACAGGATGAAGTTGGGCCTGTAAAATGCCTCCACAGCTAGATGAAGAGAGGTTGCATCCAAGAATTGCTGGGTTTTATGTTTACCGCTGGTCCCGGAGTAGTAATAGCCAATCAGGTTGTCCTGATAAGGCTGGCTCAGGCGGTCACACTGGTAGTCCTGGTTGTCGTTTTGGACTGCATGTCCGCTGGTTTTCTCTAGGAGAGGGTTCTGGAGCTCGCTGAGGCTCTCCATGATTTGAGGACCGTTTTCAAACGCGGAGTCAAACGAAGTATGGAAACCAAAGGATAATTGGCAGTCTGGCAGCTGGAAAAAAAGAAAGAAAAAAAAAGCCAAGTGGAGTTACAAGCAAATCTGTGTAATAAAACACCACAAGGGCATTACTAGTAGTCATCTTAAACCATGGCTCTTTCTTGGCTGAACCCCATAGATATTGATCTTCATGGTAATTCAGCTCAATGGGGGAAAAAAAAGTTGTTGTACTAATAATGTGGTACAGGAATTCAGCTCATGAAGACATTAATTTTGCTTGGCAATCAGGATTCCTCTCACAAGCTCTTAGCAGACTGAGCCATGAAATCACCATCTGGTCTTTGTTCAACTGTTGCATCTCACGGCCCAATTAATATAAACACCTAAGGAAAAGAATATTTAACATGTCATGGCTGCACATAATACAAACAGAGGAATGTGCACCTTCTGTATGTTTTTATGCTTACTCATTTGACTTTTTTGTCAACCGGTTTCAGTGACCTTCAGAATTTGCTGTGGAGCAAATGCGTCAAAGATAATTTTAAATAGGGTTTGTGGAAATCAAATCAATGCCTACAAAAGACAACAAAAGAAAGTGAGCGTGCCAAGAGATGCAGAGCCACCATAAGGCAGCCAGCCCGCCAGTGAGAGGGTGTGTGATCCAGTCATATCCAGATTTGAGTAGACAAATGCAATATTTTGTCTTGCAAATCCAGCACCACAAGCCAGTTCATCCCGGCTCTCAGAGAATTTAATCTTGCAAATTAATCCCTGATCCCTTGACTAATAATGAAGTTAGATAATAGCCACTGAAGCTGCTGCCTTAAAGCAAATCAAGTCCAGAATAGAGAAGCAAGCCACAAGAGTTAAAATAAAATAAAATAAAGCTGGGTTTTTTTTTTCACTCACTAGAAAAGAAAGATATGACAGGTTTGGTTTATGAGATTTTGGATGTGACAGAGTTGCACAAAGATAAAAACAGACACGAGGACAAATGAAAACCTGAAATTGCAGGAGGTATTTGGAACCTCTGACCCCATGAAAACAAAAGTTCAGGCAGCTGCTGTAGATTTCCCAGTTATTTGCTGTGCAGAACCATGACTAATGTGGGCCAGTGGCTGAATCTGAGCCCACACACACACGCACACACACAAAACTCAGCATATTTACCAGTGTGTGTATGCTGCATGCTTCTGAGGCTGAGGCAGATAACAAGAAATACCATTACACACTACATTAGACAAGAAAAATCACCCCCTAAATTCACAAATAATTCATCTGACATGAGAAGAAGTGCTCTTAGCAAACACGAGTGTGCGCTTAGACTCCACAATTATTAATGACCATGAGCACACTCTGTCTGTCTACCTTCTGTTTTTGCCTGCTTACTAGACTGCAGTTTATTTTCTCTCTCTCCATCCCTCTCTCGCTCTTTCTCACTCACAGACACACCTAGAATATTATATTTCCCCCGTGTTTGGTGACAGCAACTGCAAAACTCTTTTAAAAATGTGCAAAAGGTACGACGAGAGACGTTTTCACTTCTCGCTCCTGCTGTGTTATAAAGAAGCAGATAGTGTGTACGATGCTGAAGCACAAGGATATTGTGGGACCACTCGTAGGTGGAATGATCTCGTGAAATGATCTTACCTGTAGAAGAAAAATCCCTCCGTCGATTTGCTCAGCATCGTTCCTCGGCGCATCTGAGTCGATGTAGGGGAGAGGACGGACCCATCATCCTACTTCTCATTGCCAGATTTGGGAAAACTGCCATCACAGCGCAACATTTGAGATCCGAGTATTTAAAAAAAAAAAAAAAGATACTTATTCCGTGTGCGCAGGAATGGACTTTGCTCGCTGAGCCCTGGATGCCATGGCACCGCTGCTGCGTCTGGCGGCTTGGTTTTACGCACAGGATGTCTCACTGAGCTCCAAAAAAGTCGGACAGAAGCTGAGCGGGCTCCAGCTAACTGATTGGCTGTGCGTGGCGGACTGTAAACTCCGCTCCCAAACACAGATTTGACATTTCCAAACTTACCCCGTCTAGACCTCTATTTCCATTCGGTGTCTCGATTTTTAAATTTTTTTTTTTCGTTTTGTGTTCTTTTTTTCTGCACCCCTCCACCCAAGTATAGTTCTACTCTGCTTTGTTGCATAAGCTGAAAGTCCTTTATGAAATCAGTCTCCTGAGATAGCCACTGAAATATGTTTTAGATCACGTGAGAGGCGTATAGGAGCCATTTATGTCTTCTGTTTAAGTCCGATTCCTCCCCTGTGAAGAATCAGCTCAACAACACAGAAACTGAAGAAATCCCTCTTTATAATCTTCCTTTGCAGCCTAAATTTAAGAATTCTTTTGCATGGCTCAGATTAGGCTCCAAATAAAGGTTGGATTAAGCTCCTATTCAATATATTGCAGGTTTCCTCTTGATTAATATTTTAGACAAATCCCATGCATTTATCATGAGCTTACCAATTTGTGTGTGCCTTTAACCCCTCTCTGCTGAGCTTGCTTTGATTAGCACATTTATCACTGTCAACACCGATTACATAACTTCCATACACTATATGCTTTCCCCATACAAGCAAATGAGTGACATAACCGTTTTCTCATCACACATGAGAAAATTGAGTTTAAATCATTTTGACCCTTTGAAGATAAGAGAGCCACATGCTTTACAGGAACATAATATGTAATTTAGATTAATTAAATATAGTCTTTTAAAGACTGTCAAAAACAAAAATAAGGCCAGTGAAGGTTGGACACATATCTTATTCAGAAGGAGCTCTTTGTTCCACTGGCTCATAAAAATGACTGGAGTTAATAATGTGCAAGCCCAGGCTCTGTCAGTTTCACTGGGAGATGCATTAAGGTGCTCATGGACAGTTTATGTGGGAAACATGCGTCTGCATTTATGAGACTGGGCTTACACCAGCTACATAAGTCACCTTGCGTTCACATGCATGAGGCGATGTGGCATAACAGCGCTGCTGTCTCCGTGATGGATACCATTCCCTCAGGATAAGGGCTGGCTATATTAGAAGAGGAGGTGAGAGCGGAGAGAAGGCTGGCACCTGTTACCTTTTGCCGTCATTCACTCCCTTTTCTCTCTCTCTCTCTTTCGGTTTGTGCATTTTGATGAAGATTTTTTTTCAAAGTGACTCAAAAATTCCACAAACAGAAGCTCAATCCAAAATTATTATCTCTATGCTTAGTGATAATAAGCACAGTCTACAGAGAAGACCAAATCTTTCCCAAGACCATGTTTTTATCAGGCTTCTGTAGATGGACTGTGAATATTTATGGTTCTTACTGTGCCCCTTTCTTCTGCTCCATTTTCCACTCTATATTTAGGCACTGTGTCACTATGTAGCAGATGCACTGTTTGTAAGGCTTTTTCTCCTCAGAGACCTCTAATTTCAAGTTTAAAAAAAAGAAAGGAATAATGACTGAGCCAAATACACAGATAAACATCAACATGTTTACAGACAAAAAGGAAAAAACCAAAGCATAGAACATTTTTCCAGTTGTCTTTTATTCATTTATTTATTTTTATTGATTTCTCTCAACCTCTGTTTGATATTACAGCCAACTCTAACACCATGAACTTTCCTCAGGCCCATTAACCAGCTTTAATCATTTAAACACTTGTGGGAATTAACCAGCCTAATCGGATTGGCAGAGAACGTATCAAACCACTTAATTTGATCTGGCCTAGACAGCTTTCACGCAGAAAGAAAGGGCAGGGGGCAGGGGTGCACTTGCTGATAAGCAGCTTTTCTCACACGGCCATCCTTTGCATTATTTCATGTTTGATGAAACATTTTAATAAAGCATGTGCCAATGGAGCACCTCTGACCACTGAAACAGCTTATGGGAGGAAAAGATATGCCATAAAGTTTCTTGCATTTACACGTGCTATATCTACACATGTAAGTGAATATTTTCACTTAGAACATTTTTCGTACAAGTACAGTTGTCTAATAATTCTAGCCCTGGTTGTTACATAAAGTTATAATGATTACTTTCAAAGAGGTAAATGGTGCCATTAGTGTGGTTACGCCAGGTAACATTTTTACTCACTTTACGTTTGTTAGAAAATAAATTCCTGAATGATGGTCTGATTTCGATTCATCAATCTATCCGCCTGTCTCAGTATTTGTCCATCCATCCATCCATCCATCCATCCATCCATCCATCCATCCATCCATCCATCCATCCATCCATCCATCCATCCGTCCATCCATCCATCAACGACAACATGCAAACTCCACACAAAACACCACCAGCCAGGGTTCGAACTGGTGACCTCATTGCTAGGAGGCAACACTCAAAGGCTTTCTCGCTCCAGAAAAAAAGTTATTATTATTATTTTATTATCATTATAATTTATTATTACTTCTTTTTTTTCAACTTGGCCTTTCCAAAGGCCTAGTTTCTAAAAGACATTGTGCCTGTTTAAATGTAGCTTTAGAAGCTTCTTACAGTGGATTTTGTGGTGTGATAACAGGAAATGTTTTTTTCTGATGAGTCTTCATGGAGTCCAGATTTGTGTAGTTGAAGCTCGTGGCAGCTTTAAAAGTGCAACAATTCTCTATGGAGTATTTTTAAAAAAAAAATCTTTATGCAGGTCTTGTGGAGTCAAACAGAGATTTTAGCCTTTTTAAGAAAATTACATTTTGGACTAAAGAAAGAGCTATTAGAAGATTTATCTATCCTCATTTTCTGCTTTGTGGGTATCAGTTACATTTTCAGAAAGCTGGGTACCTTCTTAGCTCATAGCTGCTGACTAAAATCCTTCCAAATGCTTGCGTTTTTAAACAGAGCTCCTTTTTTTATCACTTTAAAATTGTATCAAAGTAAATTGAGCACAATCTTGGCAAAATGTTAAAATAAAACTAAATATTCAGATTTAGTCCTTTTGGAGAGCTGTTCACAACCTGTAAACCGTTTTCTTCTGCAGTTAGATACCAGGTGTTATGTAAAGAGCTTGTCCATTTGGCCGAACGGGCCACTTTTCAGAAGACAGTTAGAGATCAGTTTGTGTGGTTCGAGACTTTGGTGCAGAAGCCTCTGAAAGCTCAGCTTATGGAGAAGATTTTGGCAGAATGAGGCCCTTCCAGACCTGGAGGCATGCTGCAAGCTTCAGACTGTTGAGCAAACAGTCACAACCAAATAGTAACTTATATTCAGCAGCTGACTCAGGGTTGAAGCACATTTAATGAGCTGAACATGAATTAGACAACAAACTTCGACGCAGGTATACATCCAGTTCACTTTCAGACAGGTGCTGTCTTTCAAAGGAGCAAATCGAACCAAAAGGGCATGCAGGTACAACAAAAGCTCTTTTATAAGACTTTGTTTATTGACCATAAAGTGCTGCAACCGGCTCCCGCAGAATTAATTCCTTTTATAGCAATATTACAGAACTATAGTCATTTGTTGAGGTCTGCTAATAAATGAAGCCGGTGTGGGATGTCAAAGGAAAATGGATTTATTGGCCCCTTACATCCAGAGAAAATGAAAATGAGCTTTACCTCTACTGTACGTTGTCATAATGAAAAATATAATAGCGGATGAATGCCAAAATTATGAGAAGCAATTTCATTAAAGTCTCAGAAAGTTGCACGGTGTGTGACTTCTCAAGGTCCCTTTACAAATGTTTATTCAGAATATTGGGAGAGTGTCTCTGGCTGTTGGCCCACATTTGAGTGCCAGCACCGGAGGATTGGATGCGCCGGGGGTGTTTAGAAACCAAGAGGAGCTTTTGTATGGAATGCAATATGTGTCAAATTACATAAAAGTGCTCCATTAGAAGAGGGAGAGGTCAGGAGGTGTTGTCTGCAGTTTCACACAGAAGACCACTTTGCAGCTCCGTCCCTCACCTGTGAGTGCACTTCCATCCAACGGTGCAAAATAAAAATGCAAAGTGTGCAAGTGGGAAGAAATCCACAGAGGAGGCGCAGAAGTTCACGTCAGTCGTAAGTGGACTTCCTTCCACAGAAAGAAAGTGAACCAGGACAGTGGGGAGTTTCTCATCTCCACAGATTGCTGGCAGTAGTACAGTAGCCCACTCCAGCGAGATGCCATTTGCAGATTAATGACATTCTCCACGGTGAGACTTGAAAACTTCCATTAATGGCACACGAATGATGATTTATTTGGACAGCTAGGCTGTTTCTCCGTGAATAATAAAGTGGCCTCGGGATCATTAATATGATGGATTTGCTCTAATGCACCCATGCTGAGCCAGATGTCTTTGCTGTAATAGAAAAAAAAAAGAAAATATTTTAGCTGCATATGTTGTTTACATAATCAATTTATGAGATTAAAGTTCCCTTTTTAAAAGTTTTCTTTTCTTTTTTTTTAAAGGATATCCAGGACGACTACCATTTGGAACAGAACCAACATAATAAGTTTAACAGTGAGCTCACTGTTAAACATGGAGTGGTTGGCGATATCCTGGGAAAAATGTCACCTGGTATGAAAGTCTGCTGTGTGACTTGCAGGGAAGCACTTTCATTCACATTCTTCTCATTATTTCTGATAAGAAGAATCACCGATTATTTCCATCCGACTAAGCTGCTTACCCTGAAACATCGTGGCGGCCAGCCTGTATATGTTAGAGGTTTCCACTTTACTATAGTCCATTAAATCTATTAAACGATTTATTAAACAGCAAAGGATTTAGTGTTATGTCTGCAATATATTCCTGAGCCAAACAGAGCTCAGACCAAGACCGAGATATCTCGGTGTGTCAGTGGCTGTGGGACTGCTGTGGAAGGGTTATAAATAGGTAATCGTTAAGGAGCTGCTGCTGCTGCAGGTTAAAGGAAGGGAGCTTGCTTCGGGCTGGGGTGACTCATCGCCCTGTCTCACTGCATCATGTCAGTTACCTGGAGTTTGCACCTGTCACTGCACCTTCAGCCACAAACTCAAAACCAGCGACCTGCACTCACAAATCAGGGTGCATTCCTGAGCTCTGCTGGACAAATATTTTTTCCAGTTTATTCGCCAACCAGATTTACTGACAAACCAGGACATAAATGACTGATCTATAATACATATAAGGTGAAGCCATATGGAAAACCAGTGGTCTCGGATTTATATATTTTTGTCATTTACATGAAGTTTAAACATCCATCCATCATCCATACCCACTTATTTCTATTCAGGGGTCTTCATTAGGATCTACTGGAGCCCTTTGCCTACCAATGCCATCCTCCCCAGAAGGCAGAGGGGTGGGGGTAAGAATGTTTGCCTTAAAAATAAGGGACACGTTTCTGACTTTGTTTTGTGTCATCATACATCACCCCCAGCTACTGTAAGATGCACATGGTGAAGAATTGCAGCTTCCAAAATGCTGACTGCAGATATGATATCCTCACTCGACTTGTTTGCAGGCATTTATTTGTTGGGAAGAGGGAAGGGAAGAGGATTTCTTCAATGCCAAAGAATGTTGGTGGATCAGTTCATGGTGGGGTGGCTTCAACTTAATTCAACTAGGTCACCTACAATATTGCAAAACATGTTCCCATCATCTTAGCCCTTCTGGATGGAAATGCTCCACTTCATGCACAGAACTCCACGGACCTCTCCACCACCAGTTTTAGTTATAATGACAAGTTTTACATATAGAAACATAGATGTGCCATGGGTTCCCCGGTGCCACCCACTGTTATCAACATGGAGGAAGTGGAAAGCAGAGCTTTGAACCTCTTCAAGGGAACAGCACCTGGGTCAAAATCCAAACCCAAAGAACCAGAGGTTTTCACTGAGCCTCTGTTTTTTTTGGCTCCTCTTGGTTTCTAAACTCTTCTTGGTTTTTGAAACACCCTCTGCGCATCCATTCCCCCGGCACTGGCACTCAAATGCGGGCCAACAGCCAGAGACACTCTCTCAGTATTCTGAATAACAGCAGCATCAAGTTCACCAGAGAGGATCCAGAAAACAAAAAGCTGCTATTTTTGGACAGTGCTTTCATCTTGAGGAGGATGAGAGTCTTCCCACTGAAGTTTAAGGGAAACGTACTTACACCAGTCTGTTTGAACGGAGGATACTTTCCAGACAAAAGGTGTGACATTTTAAAGGACTTATGGCCTTTCATTATCCCTAGGACTTCGGATCAGGCTCTTTAGGACTCATGAAGCAGCAGAGAAGAAGGTAAAACAGAGCTGGCAGAGTTAGAACAAGATTTCAAGAACAGGGATCAGAGAGGTTAATTAAAAGAAAAAAATTTGCAAGAAGATGAGACCAAAGTAGTTTCATTAGCTGCAACCAAATAAGAGTTTTACTGGAATCAGTGTATTACTTTCTCTGTCATGTCCAAAATTACTTGATATTGTGCAAACAATAAAACCAAAATGCTGATTTTCTGCAGTCTAATGCATTTGAAAGTAACTGTAAAAACCCTTCCCTGCTCCTTCCTTCGATTTGAATTGAAAGCTAAATATTCACCATAATGTTTCTCTTTAATGTTCCACTCTGTGCTGTAATTTGGGGTGGGTTCATTATCTGATCCTGGCAGGCTGCTGTGGGCGTCCTTATTTAAAAAGGCATTTTCAGTGCTCAGTGTCACACTGGCTTATGTAGCTGTTAATGAACAATATCACCCTGGGATCTCTGTGAGTGTCAAAAGGTCAGGGAGGACTACTTGTTTGTGAGTTCTGCTCGGTCTTTCATTTGCAAAAGCCTCTTATGTCCCACAGGGTCTTGTTTTTTACCCTGAAAGACCAATCTGCACATAATTACAGCTTGCCAGAAATCTATGATGCTGGATCGTTTTCTGTCTGAGTGGAATGAGAGCGCTGCTCTACAGGATATGTGTTGTCTTGGGCAACCTTTGTAAAGAATCAATGCTCTCATGCGTAACCCCTGGGAGGGAAGTAATCATCTGGGCCAAAGATGAAGAAAAATGAATTTCTGTGAATGCTCAGTTGTTTGAGCATTCTGGTCCAAGTCTCTTTAAATGACCGCTTTCTTGAAGTATGGTATTTTTTTCAACTAGAACAAAATGTCTCTCTACTGCAACAAACTACTGAACAGCAACGTGACAGGACAGGATATAAACTCATACTGTCAAATCTAAAAACAAAAGTTGTGACAGCTAATCCATAGTATCCATAGTTGGTTCAGTTTGTTAAATTGTAATGTTATTATACTTCTGTTGTTTTGGATTTTTCTGCATTCACATCCCATAATGCACCAGTTCCTTTCTCTAGCCGGACAGGAAGACAAAGACAAAAACGTTAAAAGACATAAGTCTTTGGAGGTGGAATGGCCCTGTGGGTTGCTGGTATGTGCCTCTTCTGTTGGGATGAGAGATGTATGAGAGAAAGATAACGTGTGTGTGTGTATATACATACATACATATA
>JAOWBL010000015.1:9615227-9638164 GCA_028564865.1 Zenarchopterus dispar
TATATATATATGTTTGCTGGGGACAGCTGTGGTTTTATAGGATTGAGCAAATTCTTGCAAATTCTTTAAAACAAATGTGCACAAATGAGTACATATGTATGAGTGTGCATGTTTAGATATGAGTGCTTTTTAGGTCAATGTACTTCCATCTGTGATATTTTTGTTAATTTTATGTCAATCAATGTTTATCCATTATGTCCCTCCCCCTCCACCCCAACCTAAACACAGACTTTCATGTCTGTACACCACACACACATGCACACATGTTCATGGACGCATGTACAGACACATACATATGCACTAATTCAAGTATTTTATTATATGTACTTCCTTTATATGCATCAGTCATGCTGCATATTTGCCATTTCTGTAATAATCCACCTCACATTCCCTTACATCACAACACATCACACTGCACAAACTGGACTCATCACTGTCTTGTCTTTTCTACATCCCGTCCTTCCATGTTTCACATCGGTGGTTCTCTGGCAGAATCAGGGAAAAAAAAGACGCATGTCACATGACTTAAACTTAGTAGGCAGATGTTAATGTTTTGGCTAAGCTTTTAAACTTAGTTTGGATTTCAGTCATTTTGCACTATCATCATTCTGTGTGTTATTTTTATATTTACTGTCATTTTTTGGACTGATCACTTTAAAGGTTCATTGTGTAGAAGGCAGGTCTGGAGCAAGCTGTTTGGTTTGATCCTTCAGGATCCTTTGGAGTGCAGAAGGAGCTTTACATTTGGTTTTAAAGAAATACAAAAAATACGTAGAAACGGATGCTGCTTTTTTTCAAATTAAACCTCCCATTAAAGTACAAATACTAAAAAGACAACACATCATGTGTTTAAATGTATCAGATGTTTTAATGTTCTTTAAAACTTATGCTATTCAGGGTGCTCCACAGAAAGAGAAAAATTCAGGAATTCATTAAATCATCATTTGAAAATTGCTAAAAATTCTATCCCTTTTTTTTAAAAAAAGATTGAATTACTACTTCAATGGGGAACATATACTCATGTACAGCTTGTAAACAGAGCGTTTTCTTTGAAGAAACTCAAAAAATATTTGATTATTTTTAGTAAGTGCTGTCTAGTGTGTCCCCTACCTATTAATTTATTTGATGTCTTTATGGCACTACATAGATTAACATGTAAATATGAGAGTGACTGAGCAAGGGAAAGGAAAAAAGGCTTAACCTCTACATCTATAGGCAAAACCCCCGTAGCTAAAAACTACAAAAGTTGGTTTGTGCTGCTTTGAACCCCCTTTTTTAACCAGCTGCACTTTACTGACTTCAGTTCAGTTCAGTTTAATTCATGTGTAGCAACTCTCCACCCATTCATGAAACTCTGTTTATGTTGGTTCAGGTCAAGGGGGAAGCAGCCTCATCAGAGGGCCCCAGACTAATTAACACAGCTAAAAAAAAAAAAAAAAAGAGAGAGAGAGAGAGAGAAAGAAAAGAAAAAACCTCCAGCAGAACCAGACTCAGGGATGGCAGCCATCTGCCTTGTCCAGCTGGAGGTCTTGTGATGCTGATGATGATGATTATGATGATGATGATGATGATGGTGGTGGTGATGTCTAAAAAAGACATAGTCTTGGTGGAAGCATATGTTGTTGTAAAACATTTATATATTTGAAGGCATACATTTTGCCCTAACAGAGGTACAAGTTACTCATGCTCTATAAACTAATGCCTCCCTCTACCATTTTCAAATGATGTTTTTTTACAAGTCAAATAGCCCCCTGTAGTCTGAGGGAAAGAGCATCAATGGGTCTGTAAAATAATTCAGTTTTGGTTTCTTGATCACAAGAAAGCTTTCTGCTTCTTTATAGACTCTCTTTAATGAGACTGAAGAGTTTATTGCATTTGCCTTTTTGTTTTATTGTTTTGTTTTGTTTTGTTTTCGCCTCTGAAAGAAAAAGAAAATGCAGGTTCAGCACAGACTAAATTTAAAAGGAAATTGTTTGGTAACTTTTTACAAAATCTGATGTAAAACTCGGTTTTACATTTATCCTGACATGGTTATGTTTTATTTATGACAGGACTTTTGTTTTGCTTTATCACTAAGGAATTGTGAAGCGAATCAACAATATCAACACGACACCAACACAAATATAAAATTCATCATATAAAAAGATAAAATTGTAAAAGTAATTACTGAAATCTTCTGCATGGGTTGATATCGCTTAAGACAATTCATGACAACATGTCTGCAGGATAATTGACATTTCTTTTTTGTTAGACTGAATAATAGATGCTGTGATATGCATAATTCATTGTAATGCAGGGTTTGTGTGATTTGTCTCCTAATTTCAAGGCCAGATTTGTCAGTCTCGCACTCTGTTATTTATTCTCATTGCCGGGAAAGAAGCAGAGGCTATCTGCAGGATGTTACAAGGATATTACAGCCACGAGTAATTGGAGCCTGCTGACCCACAATAGAAGTGTTGCAAAGTCTCACTTGAACATTTGTGACTTTTAGTCCACAAAACAGACCTGTGCACCCACTAAACACTTTATTGGGACACTGAATGTGATTCTAGTGACTGAAGCGACTGACGTTAAGCCAGTTTAAGACCAGGGAATGCTGGGAGTATACATATTTTATTGGCATATCCATATTTTATTGAAGTGCTCATTAAGGCTGAATGATGGCTCGGATGGAGATTTAATCAGGTCCTGTGTAATCTCTCATCCATTTCATAATAACCTCTTTTTCACATGACATTGAGCCAAAGAGGGAGACATGCCGCTTTACTGTGGTCTCGTAAACTGCCAGTAAACTTCTGTTAGACATCAGCTTGTCCACTTTGAAAGCAAAATCACAAAAAGTGACAAAAGAAAAAAAAAGAATACCAAGAGCAACTTCATTTCAAGGAAATGTGAAGACGAATTTGGCTTGATATCAACAAAAAAGTTTTTTGTTTTTTACTTAGATTATATTCAGGGAGCTTTTGTTTTATACTGCTTTCATCAGATGCTTTTACTGTTCGCATAATCTACAACTGACATCATCAGGCGGCGTCCTTTAAATATGTACAAGAACTTACAGCAGCTTTATGACTGTGTGCATGAGCAGCACGTTTGAGCTAAGACCCACATATGTTCACCATGACGATGATACCATTCCACTTTAATTGTTTGTAGTCTTCAGTATTGTGGGTTTTTCATGCTCTCCTGCAATGTTCTCTTTTTAGCTGGGGTTTTCTTGTGTTTGTGTTCCTGTGGCTGCATCGATATAAAAATAGCGTGAGCGTCACTTAACACAGAGCATGGCTGCATCTGATGGGAAAGTTATCAATTTTACATGTCTGTGCTTGTGCTAAAGCTATAACAATTCATTTCAGATGTGAAATGAACCCAAAAACCAAGTTTTGTGATATTCTATTCAATACTTGTCAATGCATTTCTGTAAAAAAAAAAAAAGGGGGGGGGATCTAAAAAGCCATTATACGCCATATTCTGTCAACCATGAACACGATGCAACAAAGATGATGCTGTAATATTATGTGCTATACCATTTGCTGTCACATCCTTGTCTCCCAAAACTTCTGAAGGATTTATCCAGTCCATGTTGTGCCACGAGTGATAAAATCTGCATCAGAATGCTTTTTGACAACTGTATTTTAATTTAAAGTGAATAAATAAATAAAAGGATAACGCATTGTACCTTTTAAAAACAAAAATGGATAATCTGTTACAAACCTGTTATATGGTAATCTTGTGACTGACATGTGCAGCCAGTGTCACATGATCGACATGTTGTGTTTACTCTGTGTGTGCCATAAACAGATTATCTGCAGTTACATAACTGAAAAATCAGGATGACCATCTAAGTGATTTCCTCTCACGTGTGTTTGTGTCACTGTATAAAGTCTGACAGTTTTTTTTTGCAAAAGGTTACAAAAGGTGAAGGTAAGGTAACCATAGTTACCTTACAAGAGGAGGGGGAAAGAGGTGATAGTGAACCTGAAAAGAGAGCCATGGGCCAGTAAAATTAATTCAGCAGGGATGCTTATATTACTTTGCTGATTGTTACTGCTAAGGATATTAAAATCCAAATTAAAGCCACTTTATGGCGCAGTTCCATGTAAAGATTCCTGTAGCTGCAGGCTGTCTCGCCAAGTTTTGATGCCAAGCAAGTATGTTTAAAAAAATCAGTGACAAGAGACACATTTGTAAGTTATGAGAGGCTCAAGGAGAAGAGTCAAGGGCAGGAGATGGATACAATGAAAATAAAATAAAATTATAAGTGAAATCAGGAGCATATACAGTGACGAAGACAGCTGACATATAATAGTTGAGCAGCTGTGAAACTTGATATGAACCAAAGATCAACATTTGATTTTCAAAGTCCAAGCTGTTTGGGAACTCAAGACTGTTGCAGTTTATCAAAATGACCACTGGGGGCAGTACCTCATCAGATAAAACTCATAAATCCTGGCAGCTGCACTGGACAGCTGAACCCACACGCTCAGACACAACCTTTGTCTCATAACAGACAGTGAGTGTACTCAAAAAGACCAAGTAACTGAAATAACACATTTATTTATGACATTGCAGATTAAATCTCTGAAAGCAATGTCTCCTACAAAATAGAAGAATTCATATCAAAGTCGTGTTCGACAAGGTTGTAGGTGTTATCATTGGAGTTATAAGAAGCACATATGTAATGATGAACTGTGTGTCATGTTTACAAGTGACAGTCCAGAATTGGCTGCAGACTTCTACAAATTATGTTCTGAACACAGTGGCAGCACCGTGACCTTGTTTTGCTCATCATATAAACTGCTTTTTGCTTTTTTTTCCATTCCAGTTTGTTGCAGTATGTGTCGGAAATTCTTGCAAGTTAATTACAATCCTGTGCATGTCAAGTAAAACCCCTCCTACAAGAGTTTTGTGTGCATGCCAATGAAATTACAGCAGACAACAAATAAAAGCACTGCGATTTAAAGTAGGAAAAGATGCACTCTTTGCACTCTCTGTCCCTGTGTTTGTGCAGCCACTCCTCGATTCCTCTGTGTACGGAGAATTTGAGCTTTTCTGACATGACAGAAGAGAGGATCCTGAGCAAAGCGATTCATAAATGAAGAACTGCGCCAGCACTGGCCCGAGCTGTCTGCTCATATTATCTGTCCACATGCAGTTTATTAGACACGGAAGGGCTGTGGGTCTGTCACGTTCCTGAACCTGCATGTCCACTGAAAGAATTAACCTTGAGAGCAGCTCTGTTAACTACAAAGATCCCTGACTGAGAGACAATACAGGCAGGTGTCTGTTTTGTTTTGTTATTTTCTCTGGTCAAGCCTGCTCCAAACCTAAAAGGAATAAAAATGAACTTGTTCCCCTGTCACCATCCTGCTCTGACAGAAGTGGCTCCGGTGCTAATGGACAGTCTCCTGGGACACCTATAGAGATGAAAGCATCAAATCACATTTATCCGAACAGTTGGCTGCTCCCTGTGGGCTGACTGCTCACAGATGGTGGAGAGTTTATTTGTGGAGTATTGAACTTCTCTCAAGTTGACCCAAATTAACTTTCACAAGTCGTACGGTGGACTTTGGAGTTCAGTATAATAATCCTTGGCAATGACAGTGAATCATGGACCTACAAATAAAACAGTAGTCATACGCTGTGGTGTTGCACTGATACAAGCTGTTTTGCTCTTTATACACGAGACGGGCAGATAAAGCTTATTATCCGTCTGGTGGGTTTACTCACAACACATTTGGACTAAATGAAAGGAAATATGGAAATAAATTTTGTTAAAGCTGATTAATAAAATGTATATGTATGTTCCTCATAGGGAAAGCAGCAGAATAAGCTCGACAGTAACTCGGAGAGGCGTTTCTCTGATCCACTTCTTTTGACAGAACAAATCAGCGTCCACTTGCTCTCCAAAATCTTTGCAGACACCTGTCTCTCAGTTAATTTATTACAAATAGACATAATAGATTAAAAAAACTGGTGTTAATTGCTACATTACAATTGCAGTTGGATTCACCCATCCTGCGGCAACACTACAGTCTGCCGTTTCCACTTTTTCTGACCTTCAAAGCAGCTCTAGAAAAGGAATGATTGAACCATCTGTGCTCCTGACCTTTGAGTGATGCATTACTTCTGCTCCGTAAGTGATATCAAGGGTCATGTGCGGTTGTGATGTGTCGGGTTCACAAGTTGCTGCACCCTCCAGCCACTGAAGCAAAACCATGCTGCACATCTGAGGCAACCCTTGTATCTCGGATCATTGCGGAAAGCAGTAGAGAGTGGTTGACCGGCAGTCGCTAACAGGCTCTTAAACAGCCTTCTGGCCATCATTAAAGTCATGTGGCTGTTTCAGCCAACCATGATGGAGAGCTGTGGGTAACTGATGATCTGAGTAAATGGACAGCCTCAGTGCGGTAGCAAACCGTTTTTTGTAAATACACCAGAGGCATTACTGGAGCGCTGCGAGGATCCATTTAAAATGATCAAAACTCGCACATGGTGGTTGACTTTCAAAAAGCTTTTCCTGCTTGAAATCTGAACCTAGTTTGGTTTGATAGTGGCATTAATGTTCAGTATAAACATTACAGGCTCAGTGGGGTTTCTAACTTGAAATTTTACATCAAAACACTGAAATATATCAACCACCTCCATCCACATCAGAGCATTAAAGAATAAGAGAGACATTGCAAAGTACCTGCAAAGCCCGCTTCCACGATGTGCCCTCCCTCTACTGTTAAACTGCTAAATTCAGTTTATATGTGCACTTTGGAAAAAGGTGCATTTCGTTGTTCTTGCAGATTATCTGTTTTATGAGCTATCACACTGTGCTTAATGTATTAATGTAAATCGCAGTGCTCCAGCTATTAAATATATCCGCACAGTTTTATGCTTAAATCTACCTCCATAAAAATCCCATTAAATCTCTTCTGGAATGAAATCTCTTCTGCTGGAATGCACATATTAAAGCAAACTGCAATTGTTTGGAGATACACTGTGCAAATCTGCATCCATAAGCAGGTCTATAGGAATGGAGATCAGCAGATGAAGAGGGCTTGCCTCCAGGAAGACAATAAAGTCCTGCCAGTACAAGACTAATATGAGAAAAATATTAATTTAAAGTCAATGTTCATTTTATTAGTCAACAAACCTGTTTCCAAACAAGTTGTGTCGAACATGGATAGAAACTGAAATCCATCATTTTCAAATGATTGAACCCAATGATTAAATCCACACAGTGTACACCTGGAACAAGACTGAAAGCTGACATGGACTTGTCCTGATATTCAGGCAGCAAATCACAATTCTGCTGTGGAAATACATGCATAGGCTCAGAAACATGAAAACTTTATTTATTTATTTATTTATTTATTTAAGGAGGGGATGAGGAGGTGGGAGAGGATGGAGGAGGGGGTCCAGGTGGTAAGATTAAGAGCGTTGACTCTTTCCAGGAAAAGCTTGGGCTCCCTGTGGGAGAATGGTCTAAAATCTCCACTAACAGGTCACAGAACAAATCACTGAGTGGTTATGCCATAGTTGTCTTCAGCTGAACAAAAACAATAACTGGAGTATCTGTTTTTGGACCAAAGGAAGAGCATTTGGGAGTCAGCACACGGCTTCAGTTATTACAGCAACAAACTACTGATAAGACCTGAAATCTTTAAACTACATCTGTTAGTTCATAAATCAATGAATGATTTTTGGACCAAAGAACATCAGAGACTTCTTGTTGCCATAACGACCATCCAGACCTCTCAGGTCTTCTGGTTCAGGTCGACTCTGTGACCCCAGAATCAGAACAAAACATGGAGAAGCAGGACTCAGTTTTTATGCTCCACAGATCTGGAACGAACGTCTAGAAAACTTCAGGAGTACTGCAACCCTCAGTTCCTTTAACTCAAGGTTAAAAACTCATTTGTTTACAGCTGCATTTGACTGAATTATTTAAACCAATCAGAAGTCAGCTTTCAACAGCATTAATTTCAGTACTACCCTGTAACTTTAGTTTAAGTCATTGTAAGTCATAATCTTTTTTCTCTTTAATGTTTATATTTCTTTTTCTTTTGTTAAAGCTCCTTGAATTGCAGAGCTGCTGAAAATGTGCAATACAGATAAACTTGCCTTGGCTTTGTGTGTGTGTGTGTGTGTAGAGTATCTTGATCACACACACACACACACATCACACACACATGGATGGTCCCAGAATCTGATTGATTCTGGGACCATCCATCCTATTATCAGGCCATAGTTGTGGAGGTGCATTATTGCAAATGACATAGTCTGAAACCGGTCCATCAATCCTGAGTGAGATATGCAACGTTTTGAGGTTTTGTTTCGTTTTTTTGTAAAAGTCTTGAGCCAAACTTCACCTTGCTCGTACTGCGGTAGGACATTTATGTAATGAAAGAGTCTAAACCAGATGAAGGCGTTACACTGGCTTCCCTGGAGTCCGCATTTATCACCAGCTGAGAACGTTTAAAGAATTGGCAAAGAAACAAACAACAAAGCTGTTGCTGAGCTAAAATACCAACAAGCCATTAAAAAAAAAAATCACTTTCAAAGCTTCATCTGATGATGTCCTCAGTTCTCGACATGTTAAAAGCCGAGCTGACGCAACGCAGCAGTATACATGCCTCAACCCCATTTTTTAAAAATTGTTTGCCTCTTGTTAAAAATAGACACACCTTATTTCACAAACGCAGTGTCTGAACGACTGATGTTACGGCCAGTATTAAGAGTTCAATTTTAAGCTTCCTTTCATTGATTTATGATATTATCATTTCTCTAGCATATTCGGATAGCCAGCTGTCAATTGTGTTTAGTGCGAATCAAAGAGCTCCAACTCCACAGAGCTGTTGTTTCCAGTCTTGTTCAGAATAGTCCATAAATGAAATATACCTACAATTTTTAAGCATTTCAGTATTTGCAGTGTATGGAGTATTTTGATGTATTGAGTGTCATGCAAAAAAAAAAAAAAAAAACTAGACAAAATGATGTTTTTTCTGATTTCAGTCATGTGTGTTGTGCGTTCTTTGTATAAATGAGCAGTTAGCTTGGATGTCTCGTTGTTTTGTAGAAACAGAAGGAGATGTTGGATGCAGACCGGATCAGACCAGCTCTTTGCTCTTTGCTCTTTGCTTCTCACCTTCATAAGGAATTCTCACCAGGGAAAATTCCCTCTCCTCCCTTGATTTCCTCCTCCCCTCGCTCTGTATCTGAGCTCTGTATCTGCAGCCATGATTTGCTTCACTTTCCTTGATCTTGGCAGTGAGGAGTTGAGAAAGTTCTGCTGACTGCTGAGAGTATTCTTGTTGTTCCGGCACTGCAGCATCTGTTCTTCTTTACGCTTGTCGATTTAAGATTTTCCTTCTTTTTATCACCACATGGCTTCCCTTTTTTTTAATCAGAAAAGCTGTCTATTCCACTGTTCCTCTGTCTTTGCAGCATTTCTTCTTTTAGATACAAAAAAGCCCATCCGTTCTTGGCTTGTGATGGTTTGCTTTATAACTTCTAAACTTTAAGTAAAACTTACATCTATTATGAGCCAATATCAAGCGTTTATTTCAGTTCGGTTGCAGTTTTTAGAACTACTTTTTGATTCTGCCTCCATCACTTGCCATCAAAGTGCACCTTGAGGAGCAATTTTAGGGGAAGAAAAAAAAAGTCACTCATAAATCATTCTGACATCTGCACTGGGGAATTGTGTATTAGCATGAATCGCACATCAGCAAAACAACACACAAGTCTGAGCCGCATCCTGCTTCCTTTTCTTGTAATGTGGGTTATTGAGGCTGAGACTAACAAGTCGGTGGAGCACAGTGCACGCTGTTACTGTGCGTCTATTTGTTTGTGTTTTCTTTGTATGCATGCGTGTGTACAACCATTGTCTGGTAAACCAACAACCTGAATGACATGCTGCTACCTGACAGGATATTTGCAGACTGGTTTACGAGCGTGCACCACTTTATTATGCGGAAGCTAAGACCAAAGAGGTGAACTTAGATTTCTTCTTAAATTTCTAAATATTGCACACATGTGGTTCACTTTCAGACTTTCAGGGCTTACCAGGAACCCATGCAGTATTTAAACACTGACAGGACTTGATGATTTTTGCTTATATACACTACTGAAGTTATTTGAATTGAATCACGATCAAAGTGTAGACTTTTAATTTAAGAGGTTTCCCCCAAAATAGACACTTGCCAATTAGGAATAATAGCCATTCAAATTTAAGTACCTTCATTTTTAAGGGTTCAAAACTGTTTGAAAAAGTGACATAATTATAAAACTAACCATCATTGTTGGTTCTGGACTGAAAATCCTTTGTAGTTAATGACTGCCTGAAGTCTGGAGGCCACGGACATCACTGAAATCTGAGTTTCTCTTTCCTCCTCAAGCCTATTCTTGACTTCTCTTGATGTTGTTTTTATTTTTCTTCACCAAAGCAAGAATTCTGCAATCATCCACTTCAGTTGTCTCTTGTGGTCTTCCAGACCTTCTGATGTTGATGACTTGAACTGTCTTTTTTTTTTTCTTCTTCTTTTTTAAGAATTTGCCCGACGACTGATTCGTCCACTTAAGGATTTCGTGGTCTGACTTGTAGATTTCTGGCAGGGTTTTTTTTTTCAGCTTCATGACGACCTCCTTCACCTGACATCTTGTTGGACTTCACATTAGTAGTTCCAGTCAAACAGCTGCCAAGTACCATTCCAGCACCTGATATCAGATATGTGTAATTGTGTTGAAGTAATGAGGAAATGGTGGATAGATACACTTGATTTCAGACTCTCCTGTCCATATCATTGAAAAAAAATACAGCTCCTAAATCCACAAAATTTCAATTATATGTAACAACCTTTTCCAGAAACAGGAAGAATATTATGTCACTGCATGTCAGATCCCTTACAACCTTTATAATTAGAATTGTTTCAAATCATGATCTGATGTATGAATTGGTACATGTGATTCCTCATCATGGCACAGTTGGACCACAACTGGCTCATTAACTTCTTTTCAGAAAACTGTCCAAATATTCTTTAACCCTAGAAAATGCTGGTAATTTGCTTAAAATGGTTGACATTTTTAAATGCTATATTCTCACTATGCTATAGTATTGGGAAAATCCACACTTTGACAATATTTTGATTGTTTTATTTTAAATCCATTATGTTGGTCCGAAAAGAAAATTATGAAAACGTTGTCATTGTCCAAATACTTCTGGACGTGACCACGTGCGCTTTTGAAATGCAGCAAAAGCTACATTTTTATTAAAACCCCCAAAAGGGCTGCAGCTAATCAGAGTTATTTCTCTTTGCTGAAGTCTCATCACTTCTCTGCTGTCATCAGGGTAATTTGATTTTTTTTTTCTTACCGTGGCTTCAGTTTTTAAGCTTCCCCTGGATATCTCAGCAAAGTGTACGTTTCTGTGCATGTGTTTCTCTCTCTCTTTGTCCTGCTCCTCCACGAGAGTTTCGGTTCTCTGCTCTCCCACAGGAGCCCTCCAGTCATCATTAGACTGTAACAAACTCTATTTAATAATCAGGGAAGGAAACTAGTGGTGTTAAGTTTGGCCGATGTGTTGTCATGTCCTACAGGTTCTTTGGTGGTGGCTCTTCTTCATGTTGGAGGCAACCGCTGCCTGTGTTGGGCTGCTAGTGTGTTTTCTGAGTCCCGTTCCTGCTATCGAGGGACTAAGGCTCCTCCACATCTTTGTCTAATTAGTTTTAGAGTGTTCATTAGCCAAAGCAGATTTAGTTAACTTATGGGTATGTAAAAGTGGCCCATTTCCCCACGGTACACTGATGTCTAGGCGATAGAGTATAGACTGAATCATTTGGGAGATACAGTATATGTCTTTTAGTCTCCTTCAGGCTGACATTCACAACAATTCGAAACATTTTCTTACATTCTGTCAGGTTTATAAATGGATTTTAGTCGGATATATTAATGATGACTCCTTTAAAGCGTCAAGGTAAGTACTTTCCTCTTCTGCCTAGATGGAAAAACATCAACCTTTGCAAGGGCATCTTCTCTCTCGCTCGACATATGTTCTCCCTGTCAGTTTTTCTCAGCCAGCGATGATACTCAAAATTATTCAGCATTAGAGTGCACGGATCCCGGTAGACCAGGGACGTTACTCCCCAGCAGCTGGGTGTCACATTCAAATAAAAGTAAATTAGCTGTCACCGAGGCTCGGGCCTCAGGAGCTGATGCTATGCCTCGGAGAGTACCTCTTTTCGCCGGATCTCTGCTCGCTGCCAATCTGACATCAGGCAACAAGTCATTACGTCTGCAAAGCAACGAAGAAGCACGACATAATTTCAGTCAAATGGCTTCCTGTACCTGAGGGTGAATTACAGCTATAGAAACACTGATTCACAGCCGCAAGATTATGACAGTGCACAATTAATCACCTGCTGTTTGCCGTGTGGCTTGAAGGAAATGTGAAGGTTTAGTCACTTGTTTTGATTCTTTGCTTCTGCAACAGCAGAAAGTCACACTCTCATTATCTCCAGATAAATATCTACTATGGAGTTCAACTCATTAATTGAAGTGAAGCCTAAGGGACACAGCAGATTGGCACGGTATCAGAAGTCAGCATGACACAGGTTGCTTCGAAGGGTTTCACTAATCTCTAATACCATCCAACAAAATACAAATCTCATAAACAGGAGATCATGCCCATCAGAATTTAGTCACATTGTACACTTAAAGTTATTATATTAAAAGCAGTCTTATATAAGTGAACTACAAATGGGACAAAATTGTTCCAATGTGAACATCTCTTCCTGTTTCAATTGAAATAAAAGGAATAAATCGACAAATAGTTTAATGGAGAGCCACATTTACAAATCAAGGGTTTGTGAGTGACTCATGTTAGAAAAAAAAGACGAAAGTTTTCTTTTTTTTCTCATGTAACTCTGGCGTTCCCAAGTGGTCAAAATGTGTAATGCAAAAACTTTCTTTCAAAGGAATGCGTTTTTAATTTTTTATTATTAGAACAATAATAAAACAACACTGAAAGAGGGAATAAACATGTACAAGAAGACATCATGTATACTCTTTTTTTAAAGTATAATGCGCACATTAGAAATTCATGTATCTTGACTTGTTCACAGTACAATCCTGCTACAAAAGACCACACTTCAATACAATTACACTGCTGCACACACACGAAAAAAGTTATCAAAATGGATCATTATGGAGCCAATACACACAGGCATAAATAGTTCAGTGAAAGTACCACCACTGTGTACAAAATGTTCTGCTATCACACTCATATGAACGGTGTAGTGTTTTAGTTAATAAATATGAACAGTATTAACAACAAAGGAAAAACTGTTACAAAGCGAAAACAGTTTTATAGATCTGAGTGGCCCAATGTTTTATTCTGCTGATAAAATCAGCAGAATAAGGTGAGTTATCTCTTGAAATAACTCACCTTTCAAATACTTTCCAAAAAAATGGCTTTGTTGCACATATTTTTCTGTAGCATCTGACATCCATTTTATGTTTAACATAAATATTGACCCTCATTAATTGATCAAAAATTGATCAAACACACTTTGCTGTACATTTTACACTAAAATACTGTACTTTTTCATTCAACTGTGGCTTTTTTTTTACATACTTATGCACTACATCTAATGTTTCACAATATAAAGTGAATAATGCAGATACATGTGTTTTGTTTTGTATTTTTTTTTTTAAATCCTTTTGTGAGATATTGAGGAGAGTAAAGTGGCCCACTCTGACCAACCTTTAATCTAGCTCTGTAACCTTTTTATGGCCTTTGTACTGTAAAGTATTTGTGATAAATGCATTTTCTTCCAAAACAGTTAGCATTGTGTTTTACTGCATTCTGGACTGCAGTATCCAAAAGATAAAAAACTGAAAATACATGCACACCTTGAGAATTTTTACCACCTGATTGTAGATAATATACATGACAGTATGTCTTGACCGACTGCACTCTCAGCAGTAACACACATATACACATTGCAACCTTCTGCTTGTTGCCTCTGGTATGATTTCACCTAGTAACACTCAACCCTGACCAACATTTACACGTGAGCCTCATACGGGTTAAAAGTAGGATGAAAATATGGGTCCCATATATATAGTCCACATAGGCTTCCAATTTGGAGTGCATAATACTAAAACCATATAAGAACCCTGACATACGCCTATTTCAAGCCCTCTCTTTACCTCCAAAAAGCTCGCTTTTAACCCAGCTGGGGTCCACTTGTGCATGCTATCTGGGCTCTTTTACCATATGTTGCCAAAACCTTTTATACATTCTGCCACATGGGGGCAGCACCAGCCTTACTGAAGAAGGCTCAGTGTAGGTATGACTCTAACTGCCCTTTCTCACAGCATTTTCAAAGCAGGACTCTTGTGCCAATTAGGAGTGTGTATTCCCTGGAGGGGATGGGGGAGTGGAGGGGAGGCCTCTCTGTTTAGACTGCTAGCCATGCGACCCGACATTGGATAAGGAAAATGGATGCATGGATAAATGACCCATGAGGCAGAACAGTGTGGCATTTTCATCGGCCACTCTTCCACCTTAGGCGAAGTAGAGAGGCAGCGAGCTTTACCTACAAAGAATACCCGGCAAGGTGAAACACACCGCCTCCCCCAACGATGCGCCTGTCACTCAGATGATTCCACAAAGTGGGCATGCTGTGTGTAGTCACAGAGTGATGTGCTGTTCAGTTGCACCTGTGTGAATTTCAGTTTAACAAAGACAGCTTTTTTTTCATGGTCCTGGAATGACACGATCGCTGTGTGAAAACTGCTTAAGAGGAGGAGTCCTCCTCAACAGGATGGAGAGCATGTCTCTTCAACAGTAACTTCAGTTCCTCAATCTCCCGCTCTGCCTCTCTCAGTTTCCTGCGTAGTGTTTCATTAGTTCTTTGGAGCCTCTGGTTGTCCTGTAAAAGAAGAAGGTATTAGATTTAGGTAAAGTACAGTAAATGAGGGGAAGTCGTGATCTACGAAGCAGCAGTCGAGCTACTCACTAACTCCAAAGATTCATAGGTGGCTTTGCTCTCTTCTGCCGCTTTAGGCTTTTGCAATACAGAGGCTTTGTTCTCCCACTTGGCACAGTGTCGTTTTCTGTGTAGCACTGGGCTCGGGCACGAGTTGAGGCCAGGTGGTGTTGGGACTATTAAAGAAGGCTGAAAGAAGCTGGCCTCAGTCATGGAAGAGGATAGCTGGGGTCCCTCTGTCTGGGTGCAGCTATGGACCCTGGTAGGCCTCAAACGGGGGGTGACTGGGGAGTCTGGGCTCCAGTCTTTCCTGTCATCCGGCGGATAGAGGAAAGGGCATTCTTCTGAACCTGAAGAGAGCGACATGATGAACTACTTGAAATCTGATAAATGGAAAATGTTTTCTAGATTCTCTACTTTCTCGCCGTCATGTTGTAAAAGACTTGAAAGAGCATGATTCAGTTAAGTCTCATAAATCACAAAATAAATCAACCAAATGACAACATCAAAAATCATCCAGAGTAATTTTGAGATGTGCCACGTATAGTCAACAGATATATTTTTAAGGTGTATGTTAGTCTATATTAAGTAAAACTGAAAGTTCCTCAGTTTCAAATATAGTTGCTTTCTTGCTGCAGGTGGGATGTTTGAGTATTACTGTAAATGAAACAGTTACTCAGACTGAGGGAAATTACCCCAGCAGCAAACATCACACTCAAGGCCCGTTTTCTTTCAGCTGCAGAAAACAAACTTGAAATGATGCAAATTGTGACTTTTAGCTTTCTCTAGAATGTGCCAGGCAGTGATTAGAGGAAAACAACGCTGGCGTGCAGATGAACAAATGACCTCTAACGTCTCTGCCACAAGTTCGCACATGGCCCAAAACTTTGGTTCCATGGTCAATGTTTGTGAATGCCTGTATATGTCAGGTGGCACATGTGAGAGGAAACAATGTTTTGTGGCCGTCTGATGACTGGCAAAGGGTTTGTGAATAGGTGAGACGTCATATGCCGAAAATGAACGCTGGTAACCCAACCCACCCTCCGAGTTGCTCGTGGTGACAGGCGTGGAGCTCGGTGTGGGACTGTCGATGGCATTGGCCACTTTGGTGTTCTTCTTGCACTCGAACGCCACCTGGTCCTTGCACAGCTTGTGACAGTTCATGCCGCAGTCTGCAGAGGCCACAAGAATGCACAGCATGTCACAGCAGGAACTAGTCTAACTTCAGAAGACAGTTTCCCACCTTGCTTTCAACATTATCTTTTCTGCAAATGCAGTTCTCAGACCTGTGCGTGCTTACAGTCAAGCAAACAAATACTTCTTAGATCTTATGACGGACGGGGGAGGGGGAAAGTTGTGGTTCTTGGTGCAGATTTTTTTTTTTCTTCTGCCCTGCAAGGTTCAGCTAGCAATGTGCAGCTCAGAAAACCACATCTCACCTGCTCCCCACAAGATAGTGCATGTTCTTCTCTTCATTTCTGAAACACGACACTTGGTCAAAGATAAACAGTTAAGCGGGTGAAAGCACCATAATTACCCTTGCATTTGTAGCCTTGCTTGATGACACCCCACAACTGTGAAAAGATATGCAGAGAAAAGCACAGTTGACAGAGCTGAACATCATAAACTTCATGAAAATAAAACCCAGCATAAACCATACTGAGTGTTTAGGGGTGGGAACAAAGGCGTTTACTTACAAAACCTGAGCAGTTGTCACAGAAGGTGGGCTTCATGTAAGTGGTCTCCTGGAAGTTGTGAACAAAGCCAAGGCCCAGTTTGGAGCAGATGACACTTGCTCGCATGAAATAAGCTGTGATCTCCTCTCTGCTCACAAGGCCCTCCCTGGACAGCCACAAACAATATTAAGTATGTTTAAGGTTAATAGAAAAACAGCTGTGAGAACAGAGCATCGACACATGTGTCACATGTGATAAAAACTGTCTATCACTTCATCATTGTTTAATGTGGAAACACATTAACATTAGTCGTGCTGGTTTTTGTGAGCATTTAGAGGCAGGTCTAGGGTTCCTTCTGCACCCATTTTATATTTCCTGTTGCTATGTTTATCACTAAAAATACCACTTTTACTTCCTTTTCTTTTGAAGTCATAAATGAGCTAAGAGTGAGTGTGTGACATTTCAGATACTTACTTCTCTTTGTCCATGACACAGAAGGAAAAAGGAAAGCTCGAAGCAATTTTCTCAAAGTCCTCCTGAGAAATAAAGCCATTCTCATCGTGATCGTAGTTTTTAAACACAGACTGTGAAAGACAAGAAGCAGAGACCATTGTTACTCAACTATTAGTGAATAATAGCTGCAAAGGCAGACTGCCCAAATGGCTGACTGCATAATAATGGTTCAAACTGATCATTATGGTTACATAATAGCATTACTGAATGCTATGCGAAGGCTACACTTGAAAAAAAGGGAGCACTTACATCTACCATTCTCTGCACATGTTTGCTGATGGTTCGGGGATCAGGTTTAGGAGCCACTCCTGATGCCCAGTCCACATACACTGGAGGTCTGGAGGGGGTGGATGGCTAATAAAGAAGGGGTGGGGAGTTGAATTGATAATATATAATTACACCAAGCATGAAACTGTCTGGACAACTCACTATGCACGATCTGATTTTTTTTTAAAGTAAGCAAAACTACCAGTGTGTGATAAGTAAATAATTACATTTATTTAATTTAATAAATGATTCATATTATTAAATGGCTGAGCTAATTTTAGAAGAATTTTTAGGAATTCTTATTCAGAGTTGGTTAGCTTAGCAAACAAGCTAATTATGGCCATTTGAACATGACAGCGGTCTTTTTTGTTTTTGTACATTTTGGACAGCAAAATATTCCAAACTGTGCAAAAACTCACTGAGCTCTTACTAATAATCTACCAGGGAACCACTATTTTTATGATTGGTATTTTTGAAAAGCCAGTAAGCGTCCCCTAGCTGTTTCAACCCTATGCTAAGTTAAGCTAACCTGGTGCATTCAAAGGCTGGCCTTTCTTCAAATCAATTCTTGAATAAAAAACAACAACAAAAAACATGTATTTCCTAATGTGACGTTGTGACACCTAAATTGCAAACTGCAGCCCACTGAATACCCCACATGTAGCAGTCAATCAGACTGATCTGTGGTGAGATTGGTTGCAACATTCCCGTAATGAAAATTCAAAGATTCTTATCGTCACTCAAGTTTCCGTTTTGAATTTTACATTGCTTTTTTTTAATACTAATGAATCCCACCAAATGATACACACTGAACTTTAAACATGACTCTGGTTTGTTCTATCTGCCCTATTTCCAGATTCACTAACCCCTGAACCCAGATAAGCAGCAATTGAACACAAAAAGTAAAAATAATAAATTTATAGATACATTTAAACCCAAGAAACCCTGTTTGATAACCTGTGCCAGCCCAAACAGCAGTGAATTTTGTTGGCCAGTTTTGAAGTTTTCTTTAGCTCACATTTGGCTTTGACTCAAGGTAAGTGTTGCTCCCTAAACCGGACCACATATCCAACCAGACATGGCCCAAATCTTAATTTTCTTTAGGCCTTTGAGCACCATCTGGCCCACACTTGCCGTACAACTCTAGCAGTATCCCATGTAAAAAATGTGCACATTACAAATTAAAAATGTTGGGCCATGCTGCACGTGCCAAAACCTATGTGTGCTCCAGTTAACGAACTTTGGGGCACATCTGGCCCACACAGCACTTGCCATTGCAACAATTGTCAATAGTAGCCCAGATTGAGGCAAACGTGCCCATGAGCTCCATGATTCCAAATGCTACTATTACAAGATTACTATCACCAGATTAAGGCTTTTGTCAGTTTTTATATCCACAAGAAAAAGCTGTTTATTGACCTTCCAGCAGAATTTATTCCCCAGTCTCTGCTCATTTAAAAATGATGTTAATGTACTTCCAAAGACTAGTAAACCCCACCCCCCCCCAAAAAAATGAATAACAAAATTAGTTATTTAGATATTTAGTCATTTTGTAAAATGCAACTTATCCATTGTATTTATTGTTTTTTTGTTTTTTTAAAAAAAATTTAATAAGTGCACTGTCCCTCTCCACATGGCGGGATCAGTTTCCAAATCAGACAGTGGTAACGTGTTTTTGTCTCTGGTGTGTTATAGTTGGTGGGCAAAAATTTTTGAAGCCTTATAGGATATAACATGCACAAAAGATGAACTTACTAAAAAACTTACTAAACTTAAAAGCTTGATTTAACAACAGGGAATCCTTAAACTATAATTTTCTTCCTGCTAGTGTTGAATTGTTTGTGTTAATTTAACTTACAGGGGCTTTACAGTTCTTGGGCTCCCGCGCATAGGATAGTTCATAAATCTCATCCTCACTGTAGTAAAGATCTAAGGACAGCTGTAAGAGAGAGCACATGTAGGATACATGTACATTCCAGGTGAGCTCAGAAATGTCAGCAACGAAACGTGTTTTGAAGAGGTGAAATCCAGATTGCAGGACAACTGAAAATGCTCCACACAAGTAATATAATACACAAATCTGATCTCATTCACATTCAGTTTGTCACCCACACACTCAATAGATCAGATTGTCATCACACCCACACAAGACAATTCGCTGGCTGTAACCTGCTCATTTGCATCTACGTTTGCATTCACAACTTGATGAATCAGATGAAGCAACACGATCATTCAAAGGGAAACGATACACAAAGTTTCACTGAGAGGTTAACTACCGTCAACAGATGAACCAGGTCCTTGTTTGCATCCAGTCTGGGTGGGATCTGCTGCAGCTGGATCAGCTCATTAATGTGGTTGTAGAGCACCTGCAGCTTCTGGACATTCACCTTGTTGTTCTCCACGTAATCAGACATGGCCTCATTGACCGAAATCAGGTCTTTGAGGTGCACACCGAGGATGGGGATTTTAAAACCAGTACACCTGCTGTAAGCTTGTCTATAGTTGTCAAAATTTCTGCAGGAGGACAGCAGGTCTGTCATCTCATTCAGTACCTGGAAAAAGGAATATACATTTTTGTTATGAGAAAGTTTTGACCCCTGACTCTTAAAGTAACTGGATATTAAGTATTTTGTCTCTGGACATCTTGCTTTAGAGGTCTACTAGAACACTTTTACATGTTCTTCAAGTTAACAAAATACACGAATTTGCTTGTACCGCACAACATCTGCTGCTCCTCCTGAAAATCTTTGTTGGGAGTGTTTTGTTTTCACTCTGGTTTCTTTAAAGCTAGGTCTGTTTTAACTGGTCAAAAATGATGAGAGTGACTGAACAATCTTTCATGTTTATGAAGGTTGCTACCTGAATGAAAAGACATCTAAGTAATGATAAGAGCTGTTTAGTAAGAGATTATTATGGCTGCCCTTTGCTTCTTTTACAAGTTGTACTGTTGTAAAAAGACAAGAGTGTATAACTTCTTGTAAGTGCAGTTTGATGTTAAGAGTATATTCCTTTTGCTTTTTAAGTCCTTGTCAGTTCTTCTTCACATCTTTTTCTGATTTAAAGTTATAACGACCATAGGTCTATTATTAGATGGTAAGGGTTATAAACTTTTGACGGGGACCGAAACAATGTGAAGTTTTGAGTTGGGACAGTGTTTGCATGCTAGTATATTCTGGATGGGAAATCCAGACAAATCGATCACACAAAGCGCTGTCAATAGACACAAAATGAGAAACGTTAATGGCCTCTGCTTCCACAGAACTGCATCGGTACTTATATATTTAACACAAAGTGGACAAGTGTCAAAAATAGAAGTCATAAACGCTCCCATTAACATCACAGTCTTTTTTTTTTTGTATACTTTTTGTGCAAATACGAAGTAAAAATTACCCCAGCTTGTTGATGGGAACCCTACCCACAGTATTAATTACGTGGACTGATATTTTTGAGTCTTGTCAGATTCTTAGAGTATTAATTTATTTTTATGTCGGCTTCTTGGCCCCAGGGCTGACATAACTCCCATTTTGCTGCAAATTCTCATTTAAAACAGCTTTGATTCACATTGTTTTGAAAGTTTACACTCCTTAATGTGTAATACTGGACCTAGGGCTGTTTTAACTCCTGCTCATTTAAGAAAATGTCAGTCAAAGAACGATGTGCTCAAGACTACTAAAGCAGAGATTTCTTTGCTTTATGAATTGCTTGAAGCCAAAATAAACACTGGCATTGTTTGCATGAGATAGAGACATGGACAAATGGTATACAAAAGCCTGGAGTACTATCAAAATATTTGAGGTAGTTCAATAAAATCACATAAGATAAGAGAAATAAATAAAAACAAAAGGTTGCACTCTCAAGGAGAGAAGGAAAAGAAATCAAGCTTATAATGACTTTTCTGTCTTCTTCGACTGTTACCTTGGTGACTTCATTGGGCACATGTGAGGTGGTGTCCTTCAGTCTGGAAATTGAGCTGTGGCATAGTCCTCCCACCACCGCCATTAGTGTGTTGTAGTTGTGCATATGGTGAAGACACTGGTGGACACAGACAAAGGACAAGAAGAAACAAATCAGTTAATTTACATGTACATCCTAATTAAACTTGTTCCAGGTAGCCCAGTTATATAACTCACAACACTGACATTACATAAGCCACTCATGTTGCTATCATTTTCTTCCTGCGCTCTGATATCTCACTCTTTTCTGGAAGTGCTTTTCCCTCTCTTTTCAGTTCTCTCATTCCTGCTATCACTGGAGCATGATGGTGTGAAATTCGTTTCCACACCCGTGGGTTCTGAGGTTGACAGCAGTGAGCAGCAGCAGGCTGGTGCATTAGTGTTACAGAGCAAGAAAGTCCCCCAGAGTACAAGCCTGCCTAACGACTCCCTAAAGCCAGCGTATCACTCCTCAGCAGGCTGCACCCAGCTTCACATTGCAAGGGTTTTAACAAATCATTTCTTTCAGCATGTTTCACTTTATAAGTTTGCATGCAGTTAATATTTTCTTTTTGGAGAAATACTTTATTACAATAGGATGCTTGCAGGAGGACTATTAGAAACCATATCCGGCTCTCTTTGACTTTTCACTGTGCTACACCTCATTATGCAGCACGTAGTGGTTTCCAAAGTATAGCAGTCATTAGTTAAACAAGTCACATGAACAACAGCATGTAGATGCATGCAAGAGGAAATGTGCTGAGGCGAAAAAAAATTTCACCTCGACTGAAAAAAGAAACCGTAAGAATAGTTAACCACTACCTGTGCAACGTGGATAAACTTTGTGAAAACCTCAGCTCTCAGCTGAGCAGTTGGCCGGCTCAGCACCATCAGCTGAACCCACTGGGAGATCCCATTACACAGGGCGATGGAACGCTCCAGCACGGGGATGTCCTTCATGCAGCAGCTTTTAATGTAATTCAGAAAGTCTACAAACTGACAGAGAGAGGAGCATAAACCACTGCACGGAAACTGCAAGGCAATATGTGCAGGGAGGAAATACTTAATGGTTTTTACTTCACAAAAAAAAAAAGTATGAAACAAGCAAGGAAGAAAGTGACAAAAATATTGTACTTAGGTTTGTGCTTATACTCACTGATATTCTGCAAAAGGATTTAAACTCTAGGTAGGTGAGGTGCTCGGCCAGCTCAATGGGCTCCAAGTGATCGAAGAGAAGAGAAACCTTCCTCTTTTTACTGTAGTTAGCTTTTATCTTCTGGCTGGCTTTCCACGACCACTCTCTTTCATTTCTAGAGCATTTCATGCAAAATAACAGGACGACTTTAGAAAGGCCTGACAGGTAACCTCCATAGAAAAAAAATGAACATTGTAGCCATGGTGCAAGCATTTTCAGAGACCTTGCAGAAATACACATGCAACCTTTGCATATTAAAAGAGCAGAAAACAAATTAAGTTTTTTCAAATGACAAAATGATTTGTGTAGGTTGGATTTGAAAAGAACTGAAATCACCAGTTATATATACATACATACATATATACATACC
>JAOWBL010000015.1:9646603-9661281 GCA_028564865.1 Zenarchopterus dispar
GATAGATAGATAGATAGATAGATAGATAGATAGATAGATAGATAGATAGATAGATAGATAGATAGATAGATAGAGTGATGGCGAGAGTGATGGCAAGAGTGATGATGTCAGCTATTGATTCACACCTCACAGTGTTCTTCTCTTCAAAGGTTAGTCAGCATCTGAGGGCCACTGTTCAGGAGTTGACCTTTCAGCTTGGCCAAGCTTGAAGCCGCCATCAGGTAATCTTTCAAATAGCTCTTACGTGCATTCTCACATTTGAAAAGGTGTTTGGTTTGGTGGACCACAGGGGTTCACTTGTGATGTGAGCCGGGAGGAACAGGACTGTTTGCCATTTTAACTCCAGTCATAAAACGACATACTGACAGACAGCATCTTGGGCATGTGTGTACACATCTCAAATTTTGTATGAAGTAGTGACACCAGCAAATAAATTTGTCTTCACAGCGTCGTGTGGCACTAGTGTATAGGGTTCTTTCGTTCCTGATTAATTTTCCTTCATGAATGAGAGGCAGGCTGTCATTAGAGCTTGTTTCTGTCTCTCTACTGATAAATGTAGTTATGAGATGTCTTTTTTTTTTTTTTGTACAGCCTATTGTAATACTTGTCCGCTGCTCTCACTGCATTTGTGTAACCAGGCAACAGCAGTTTGAAAGCTGTCTCTTCAGAGATGCAATCACCAAAGCTCAGAGAGCACTCCAGACAACTTGATAGAGCCAATGATCTTTGTTCGACCGTTCCAACTACAGCCTACACAATCGCTTCTGAGCTTTTTCATTTAAATAAACTCTCTACCTGGGCCTATCTTTTGTACAGTCTGAAATATGAGTAATAACAAAACCAGCCATCATTAGAATTGTTTTCAACATTCACGTTCAGAAAAAAAAGAAAAAGCATATGCACTGGATTTTGTCTACAACCCATGAAAATTTTAAAAAAGCCAAAAAGGTCATTTTAGTTTTTAATACAAAGTACCCCCTTCATGTATTGCTTCTCCAAACTTGTTTCAGCTACAAGATTGAGTAAGCGATACACAAAGCAAACTGCATCTGTCCACAACTGGGGAAAAAAAAAAGAAAAATCCACTCATACACAAACAGTTGAACAAGACACATCTCAGCTCCCACAGTCCATTTCACAACAGGATTTCATTTTGGGACAGAAAACATGGGGGAAAGTCGGAATGAGCTTACCGAATGACTGCAGGCAAGCCTGGATGAGCTCCTCCCAGCTTGCCCCCTTGGTGAGATGACCCAGAGACATGACCAATTTACCCGGGGTGGCGTGGGCCTGGGTGGGTTTGTGGAATCTGGGGGTAGGCCCAGGTGGAGAAACCCTGGACTTATTGGAGGTACATCCAGTCACCCTCCTTGAGGCACACCCACAGAAGAAGAGTAAGGTGGAGAGACAGGAGGGCTTGTTTTAGTGAAAGTCTGGACTTTCTTACCATCTACTCATGAAGCTTGTCTGTGTGTGATTTGAAAAAAACATCATGATAGTTTATACTCTTATATAAGATTATCAATCAAATAGTGTCACAAAGAGGAAATATGGTTGGAACTTCAAACAACCCGTTTAGATGTTGTTATTCATTGTTTTCATTTCCTTCCTTTAAATTTGGGAAGTACCGGTTTATTGCGGACGTCCAGTTTAAACTTGCGCGTCAAGTAAACAAGAAAATGAGTTTCCAGTTTCCAGAGAACCAGGTCGACAGCCAACTATCTAGAACTATGCGGGTTTGCGCGTAAAAAAAAAAAAGGAAAAAAAAAACGTGCAGGGCGCACAAGAAATTGTGGTCTTTGGCACAAATTCAGGAAAACCTCTCCATTTCCCAAAAACAAGATGAAAGCGGCAACTCTTATATGCACATAAATGAATGTAGTTTGTAATATCAGCGCGTATGTTGTGGTACAGTGTTTGTGCCTGAACCACTCCAGAAACGCATGCGTACGGTGAAACCAGAAGAAGATTACAGGACTTACGCGTCGTCTTTTCCCTTTTCGTCCGGTGTTAGGCTTCCATTCTGGTTTTCTTTAGGCTGATACATCCCCAGGTACTGGGCGACGAACGGCTGAACGAGGCTGTCCATCTGCGTCTTCTTCGATGGGAGCATTTCATCGCTCAGCTCGGCTCCGTGCGCCTCCGCGGTCTCAGCAGCATCGTACTGACTCCTGTGCGATCATCACGGAGGGAAGATTCAGTCAGCCTGTCAGTGTGGGCGGCCGCGCAGCTGTCGGACATGTCACTCACTCTCCCAGTCTGCCCTTCTCTGGTCATTCTCTTTTGCGTCAGACATCGTGCGCTTTTAGAGGCAGTTGCGCTTTAATCGAGCGATCAGTCGGAGGTTGGTGAAGTGAAGTCTCCTTCCAAGTGCGAGAGTCAACAAAATGAGAAACCTGGTTTGTTAGTGGGTGCTGTAAAAATGCACTGCGGCATACATGACTACACATGTCTGATGAACGAATTGTACAGCAAAGAATCTGGATCTAATGAGACTTGGTAACGTTTTGAAAGGCAGTTTTTTTTTTCTATGGTGGAGTTGGTGGTCCTCCGTGTGGAAAGTTGGCAGGTCGATCCCCAGTTCCCCCAAAGTGTCCTTGATGGACGCTGAACTCCATATGGCCTCTAATGTCCCAGCTGCAGAGGTTACAAGTCGGTGTTCTCATAGTGCAGACTGTGCTAAGAGAGGGGTGTCTGATTTAAAAATAATAACGATGCCAAATCAATATACAGAACACTAGGATCTGCTAACCCCTTAAAAAGTAAAAGTTTGCTTTTTTTTTTTTTAAATATATATTTTGTAATGTCAGAACAGGATCTTTTCCCTTTTCCCCCACTTAGTATCCTCTTTAAACAGAGGGTATATTTATTTAAACCCAATCTGTCATACTGGCATATTAATATAAATGGTATTGGTGCCTAAATGTAGCTGACAAGCACACTGCAAAAACAGGCTCTCTAATAAACTATAATATCTGTAAATAGTCAAAAATGTCTTATTTTAAGTAAAGCATCTATGCCAATGGAATTTTTAAAAAATGACAAAAATTCTTAAAAATTAGTCAAATAGTCTCAGAACATTTTCTAATGTTCTTGAAACAGTTTTTTGTTTAAAAAAACTTTCTTAGAAATCAGTTTTTGCAGTGCAAGAGGAAAAAGTGTTGTTTATGCTTGTTTTTAGGCTTCTTACAAACAACTGGAAGCCAACAATAAGTCCCTTTTACACTGGTCAAACACCTGTCAACAACTGCAAACATCTGGCTCAAGGAATTGGGAAATACTTAATCAGCATTAAAGCAGCACAATACAACTTCAGCTGTGTTTAGCTCAGCAGGTTCACCTAAAAGCCTGGAGGTTAACTCAGTGGGTTTCATTTCTTTTTTTCTTAACTGTCCAAGATTTGCTCATGGTTACGTCGGCCGGTTTTTCTCAGCGGTTCAGGGATTTGAGACCACGTCAGCTAGACAGCGGTTCCTAAGACTGAGCAAATATTCCTCAGAATGAATCTGAAATGGATATTTTAACGTGTAAAAACTATTTTTGTACTGCTTTAAGTGGCGCATCAAAGGCAGGAATGACACAGCTGAAGTTTTCTGTTCTGTGTAGCTGCTGGTGACAGACCAACGCAAAGAAGAGTAAACCACGCTTGTCTAAAGGGCATCACTGTGTTTTTGTTTTTGAGTCTGTAGTCAATAACCCCTCAAATCTACAAGTCCACGCTTGCACAATGGTTGATAACATAAATATTTGTGTGTATTGCTGGATTAGTTTGAAATGACTAAGAAAATAAGATTTTGTGGTTGAAGAACAAAAAAATAAGTGGAAGTGTGAGAAACATGTAAAAACCAGTCTTGCTCAACTCAGCTCTTGAACTTGTTCCTCAACTTTTACAGTCACAAAACCAAATCTACAATCCAACTTTTGGACGCCTTTGCTCTCACTAAACTGAAATCAGGAATCTCTCACACACTAAAAATGTCCAAACCTCTAAATGACACAAGACTATTATGATTGGTGTGGGTATCTGGATTATCTTGTATAAGCATATATCTGTGTGTACTCATTAAAAGTTACAAACACTTCCCTCCACCTATGAAATCACCCAGTCCACCCATGCCTGCAGGGTCCTAGAGATAAATACATTCTGGAAAATCTGTGTGATGTGATTCCTTCTTTGGTTTACAAAAACTTTCTATTTGTTCAGTGTGCGGCGCAGGAAAGGGTGGATATTCCTTTAAAGATAAAAGAGGTTGCAGGTTCCGTTCCAGCTTTTGCTGCAATGATTGTGCTGTAGGTGGTCCAGGGAAGATGTTTCCTGAAGTCTATCGGCAACTTTTAGAAGCCAGCTGAATGTTATCACATGCACTTAAGTTTAAGGATTTATGCAAATGTCATGGCAAAGAATGGTAAAATTCGCCTGGATATTTTATGCCGAGGACACTCTGAACTTTGGAACATAATCTTGAAATATAAAGACCGTCAAGTGCATAAATACTTTTTTTTTTTTCAAAAATTGAAAAGTACTGATAGCAGAGAGTTTCACATGAAATTGTGTTTGTATTTGTTATCTTACTCAGGTTTCCTCTCACAGTGTAATACCCTGCATGTTAGGTTATTTAGTTATTCTAAATTGTCCATAGAAGTGAGTCAGCACATATGTGGTTGTTTGTCTCTTTTGTCTCTGTGTGGTCCTACTCTGGACCTAATATGGCTTGCTAGTGTTTAGAAAGGCAGTTTTTATGGCAGAACACCCTGGACAAGGTCTTGCCCAATAGCAGCTGGATATGACTCCAGCTCCCCTTATACGCTGACCACGATCGAGCAGATGCAGAAAATAGACTCATGAATGTGTTATCGCCTCATGTTTGAGAGCTTCTGTTAGTCATAACAAAGAATGTCAGTTTTGACCTCATGTCAAGTATTCTTTAACTGATACATCAAAAAGTTTTTCTTTGGTCATGAAATATCTCAGTCATGCCCAAATTAATGCTGTTGAATGTGAAATAAGCACACCGTTTGTGATCCAATGTCCAACCTCAGAGTATCTGCTCCTGGATCAGATGTCTCCAGGCTTTCTTTCTTCAGGTGAATAGTTGTAAAAGTCACATGTTTCCACTGGAAAAGTGAATTCATGAGGATATAGTTGCATCATAGTTGCATAGTATCCTACAACAGAAATGTATTCCTTGAAATATTTAGCGTTTTTGTCTGTGGTACCTGTTACCATTTCCTCTCTGTTAGTTGAATCAAAAAGTGAACTAAATTCTAATAAGTAAAAGCCTTTTAAGCCATTATCCATGATTATTCTTGGAGAGGAGTTACAGTCTATAAACACTTTTGAGGGAGATATTTGCACATTTGCTGACGATTTGTACTCTGTATGGCAATATGAATAAATAACAAAAAGGAAATGTTTGTGGTTCTGGTGTTGGGAATACATTTCAGTGCTTTTCCTTAATTTTATATCATTTATATATCTATTTGCCCCTTTTTGGATGCACCCTGCAGGCCAGCATAGCTCCATTATATAATGCATAAATACATATAGAAACACTTAATGTAATGTTAAATCAAATTCTTGGTTCTTTGGCATTAGGGTGTGAATTCGCCAGGCTTTCATATTCAAATAGAGGAATCAAGGAGATTGGACCAGTTGCAGTAAGCTCAGTACTTGAGCCTAGGTCACCATCTGGTGGATATATTGAGTTATCTCCCCCTTTTAAAATGAGGACAAACTGGATTTATGCATCTGAATGATGTTCTGCAACCTCTACAGAACAATACTTATTAACCAGTGCTGGATTAATGACTAGTTATTAGCCTGCTTGCTCTGCCTGGTGCTGTTGTGGACATCCAACAGATATTTGAAAATCAGTTCTGTCCAGGATGAAGTAAAACCATGCAATAAAACTACAGTCTTTTTGGTTTTCTTTTAGGCCTACTTATTGACATCTGATTTTGAACTGATTTTACTCTTTAAAGCCACTTCATGTTTAATTGGCTTTAATACTTGTATTAGTTTAACCAAGTTGGTTTAACACAACAATATCAAATTTTATAGAAACGCACAAATCTGACCTTCATATCAGTCCCTAGGCGCTGACTTTATTGTTGACCGTTTTTTTCAGTGAAGATTAATATAATATTTTCCGTGTTATTTGTCTTTACATTTTAATTTTATTATTCATAATATAACATTTATTGCGTACACCGTCCAGGGTTGGAAAATAACGCGGCGCTTTTGAACGCAACACAATTCACGACCGGCTTCAGCTAGCGATCCTTCGGGAAAATCCTCTCGGCGGTTTTCGGCTGTTTAAAAAGTCGTTTTAAACTAACATTTTTGAAGTTAAAAGCTACACTTTGTTATTGCTAGAATGGTTGTGAACGACATCCAGTTCATGACTATCCTGAAGGGAAAACGTATTAAACTTTCCCTGAAGACATCTTCGTACGTCGGGGTCGTCCATCGCATCAATCCAAACAAAACGTTGGTTTTGGCGGACGGTTAGCACTTTTATTGTTTTATTTACCTTCAGCTGTGTTTGTTAGTCCTTGTACGGAGCGTTAACACAAAACAACGCTGTTTTCTGTAACATTTGTTGCAGTCAGTGACAGTAATGGATCCAAATTACCTGGGACTAAAATGTTCTTTGGCCACGAGATTGTTAATGGTGGGTCCACTTCTTAAAACCGAGCCTTGGTTTACTCTGCTTTAAGATTTTGTTGTGAATATTAATATCTGACATGACTGTTTTGCACAATGAAATAGTTGAATTCCTCCAGGAATCAAACGACGACAGTGGGTAAGTTGGCTCAGCGATCAACAGCGTCTTACTATTGATGAGGACAAATATCTTGGCTGTGATTTAGAAATGAATTTCTGTTTTGAAAATGTTGCACAGAAATATCAGTTTGGAGGGATTGGGAGAGCAGTTGAAAGTGGAAAAGTTTCAGCCATACAGGAAGATGATCACAGTGGGTGAGTTAGGTAAAAACAATACAGGTTTGTGGTTTAACCAAATATCAGTCAAGAAGTCTTTTTTTTTTCTTGCACCATAAACTGTTATCCACTTTTGAGAGGTTCCTTTCTTGCAGATGATGACGATAATGCAGAAGAGTATATCAACTTTGTAGTCATCGATGAGTTTCATGAGAAGTTTGGACCTGCTGTAAGTTGATCTGACATCTTTTTGGTTTGAATGCATGACTTTGATGTGTAGTGTAGGAAAGGTAAGTACCCTTTGCTGTGCTTTAGGTGATGCACATCAAGAAGCAGCATGTGATCGGAGTGGGAGCTGAAGGAGTTGAGACGTTCAAGAACGGACGGCTGTGTTGGCTGCAGGTGTCGAGTTGAAAGCCCTGCACAGAGAGGCTTCGTTTATTTATTCATTTTGACTAAAATAGGAGATTTTAGTCAGTATGATTGCATGCACAGTTTAGTCAAGCAATAGCCAAGTCTCCACTGAATGAACTGACCGAGCTATGCCATCCTTCCCGCTTTAGTGTTCCTCTTGCACGATAACAAGGGATATAACTTGAATGTATCTGTTATTTGTTTAGATTGCAACTAAACACAAGGTGTATTTATTTGATGTCCTGTTACTTGGAGCGCGAGCATTTAAGAATGGTCTCTCCATGATCCTGGAAAGTAAGCATATATTAAAGGTGAGGAGCATGCTAGAAAGCCTGTTCAGTCCCAGAGAGGGTTACAGGTGGTATATCATCTGATTTTTATCGTTGTCATAGGTCATTCATGATTGCAGAGCCATCGCTGGAAGTCTCATTGCTCAGTTCGGAGTAAAGATGACCAATGTCTTTGACACTCAGGTACATGTGCAGTCATTGTGACTAAATCCTGTGGGTTCTCATGTTTGTCTTAAGTTGGTTCAGGTGATTTTTTTTTAATTGGGTTTCTTCATTTCATTTCTACTTGTTTTCAGGTGGCAGATGTCATGTGCTTCTACTCAGAGACGGGTGGTTTCCTTCCTAATAAAGTTTGCACTCTCCAGGAAGTGGTCAGTCTCCATCTGAAGGTCCCTCCCTCCAAGCTCATGTCTCTTCAGATGAAGTCACAGATCACCAAGGTACAGCTTTCAATCTCGTCTACAACAGTTTTATGTGTTGTCGAAGTTGATACTGATGAGTCAAAACACTGAAAAGTTCTGCTTAAAGTTTAAGCCCAGCTTGTGCTGCCACAAACGCTCTAACACATCATGGTTTGTGGATATGTCACATCTGATGCTGTCAGACACCGGGACTTTGACCCTAAACTTTTTCTTTTTAAAGTCCTTTAGGTTGCAGAGTGGGGTCTTTGTGGATTGGTGCATAGTTTAAAGTATTTCATAGATTCTTAATCACCTTGGAAACAGTTTGTATGTTGACAATGTTTGGATCTTTGTTTTGTTCCCCGTGTTATTTTTTTACACCGTCCCATATTTTTCATAGTGGTTTTAATGCTTCTGCTTTTAAAGAAACCCAGTGCTACCAATTGTGTGCTTTTCAGCAGTTCTTTTAAGCTGATGATGCACATCAAAGTAGCACCTACATGGACCACAGGACATAAGCTTTCCCACCAGAATGTTTACACTCATGGACAAATTTATTGGCACCCATTAAAGACAGAAAAACCCACAACGGTCACTGAAATAACTTGAAACTGGCTAAACTAATAATAATTTACTGAAAATTGACTAATGAAAAGTTGATGTCTTTCTGTAATTGAAGCATCCAAACAAATGCGTCCACGTGTGATTGTAACATCATGTTGGATGTTGTCCCCTTCATCTGTCTGTGCTAGTTTTATGTAGTTTATTAACCCTGTATTTGTAGTACTGTAGTAATTGGTGTGTATATTTTTTACAGGAGGAGAGGGAGATATGGTACAAGCGTCCTTGTCCTTTACCGCTGCTGAAGGTGATGGTTTTGTCAGTGATACACCTGCAGCCTCTCAGACTGGTGCTGCTGGACAGTCTCATGATGGACTACATGGCTTTGGTGGATTCCTACCTGAGCAGCAGCCACTATGAACCTGCTGGACTGGAGCATCTAACTGTGGTGAGGAACTCAAAAGCTAGGCATATCCAGTTTTTGCATGAAGCAAAACTCTTGTGTTATACCATTAACGTGTAAGTTTGCAGGATTTAGTCAAGAATTTATTTTGGGTCAAAAAATAATCAGGGTTTGATCATCCAGATAATCCACATGCATAAGGTTGTAGTTCCATATGTAAAAGCGAGTCTACAAACTTAGACAAATGTGTATACATCATTATTATTATTCTGACTTATAAACCATGTAGGGATGTTTTCTAGATTTCAGTTATAATGAAATTGTAAGCACAATCAAACTTATTTCCTAATTTATTTTTAATGATTAAGTTATCTGTTTTATTTGGGTCACAGTTCAAGTGTAACTTGCAATGCACATCAGCTAAAAGCATCAGGTGCCTGGAAGTGAGCCCTTGTATGTTCAGTTGTTCAGCTTTCCAAGGAGATAATCAGGAAGGAGACACAGATGTGCAGAGAGACCATTGGAAACTGTTTTCACCTCATTCCAAGAAATCCGAATGATCTCAAACTGTGTATTCTTAAAATTGCTTTAGTAAGGTTTCCCAGCCTAGCACACAACATTTATGCAAAGTTGCAACTGTTTCACATCAAGTTCACCCTTGTAGGCGGCCTGCCAGTTCATTACTCAAAATTACTCCCACAATCCATTATGAATTACCTCTTAATAAACATTTTTTGGACTTCAGGAGGAAGATGAAGTACTTGGAAAAAAAATCCACTTGTATTTTAAAATAAAAGAGTATATTATAAAAACTATTGGAAAAGTAAACAAAAATTGTATGTATCTGTGTTATAGACTCCCAATGAACTCTGTTGCATGTCTTTCCACTTCCACTTCACCATATCAGGCTTAAAGTGCTCCATAAATGTGTGAAATGTGCAGAAACTTTGATTTTTAAATGTCAGTTTGTGCAGTGTGTCCCCAGTGTTTAGGCCTCCAACCCCTTCTACCTGCCTGCATCAACAGGAAGACATGTTGGAGTTGCCCAGAGAGCTCAGGCAGCTGAACGAGATGCGTCGTGAGCGACAGGAGTGGGCTGCCGGCCGCTTCCCTGTCACAGAGCCGGGCCTGCTGGCTCGTTTCAGTCCGCATCCTCAGCAGCAGCCATCCCAGACCTCACCAGCTGAAAACGATCATAGCAGCACAGAGACTGAATCCTTTGATCCTGCGCTTGTAAAGCTGCCTTCTCCACCAGAGATGGACCCTCTTGAGAAGCAACAAACCATATTCCCATCAAGTGTTACCAGTGTTTCTCCAGTGGATGACCGCGCCTCTTCAAACCCACTATCCCAACTCCCGACCCCGGCCACAAGGTCAAATGTCATAAAAGAAATGTCTGCCAGCCAGCCCCTGTCTACAGATGTGGACAGAGGATGCAAAGAGGCACCAGTTGGCATGATGGGAAGAGGAAAGCCATTTGGTAAAGAGCAGCCATCTTTCTCAGTCTTACCCTCCATAGGAAGAGGTTTCATTCTCCAGTTACCAACGCCTCAGAATCCTGGAGATATTGCCAGAAATATCAGAGCTTCAGATGGGCTGGGGGTGGCTCCAACACGTACCAGGGAGACACTTCCCCAGGAAACATTTCCCCAACTTAGCTCCCATAACAAGTTGTCCAAGGAAGCTGGTGGTCAGATCTCTTCACTGGCCCAGTCATTCAGGTCTTTTAGAAGTTAAAGGAAGCTTTTGACACCCTTTATAATGTGCAGCTTAGACACCCGCTTCACGGTTTGTAATGTTCAAAAGTGACCAGTAGATGGCAGTAAATGTGCTTCTTCTGCAGAAGTTGGATGTCAGCTGTAAATGAGAAATTGGTTCATAGATTTTCATTAGTGGCTTGAACGTTTTCTTAAAACAAAAATGTTGTTTTTGATAATCAGTGTTCCAGTCTGTTGTCATACTTGGTTTTTGTGTTTTTACAGTAAATTCGCCTGACTTTTGAACAACATTTAATTCTGAATAATTACACTGAAAAGCAACTTGTTAAATACAAATACTGTTGATTATTTTTTATCATATTGTTTGGGATTTGGGGGTTGTACATTTTGCTTTGCCAAGTAAAAGCTTTTTTCATAAAAGAAAAAAAACTTGCGTGATATGTGTCTTAAGGACAGTTTGATTATGTCTACTGTTATGTTTCGTAGTTAATTTTGCGAATCAGGGACATACATTAATACACTGTCAAATATTGCTAACTCCACAACTTTTTTTTTTCTTTTGGTAAAATAATAATAAAACACTTGGCATAGGCTCAACTGTAATACTGTGCAGCTTCACTCATGACCGCAGATCAGATGTACTTGATCACAGGTGGCAGACACCTGCCATGCTCCACAAAAGCTGATCTTATCCAATTAATTTGCTGCTTTAGGTGCCTGCAGATTTTGCAGAAGGGCACTGCAGCCACTAAACCTGGCTTGTCAGAGGTGGTGCTGGAGATCAAGGCATGAAAGCCACAGCAGTGCATTGCTGCATCCTGCGGGCTAAAAGGGGCCTCCATCTACAAGCATGTCTCACTGCTGTGGCTGTGTACATGCAGGGGCTTGGGCCCTTTCCAGAGCTTTCTAATTGAAAGCATGAAACATAATGTAGTATTTTAATTAACTGGAAGGCAGCCAATCACGAGGCGTTGCATCTCTCTCTGAAACCTGCTCCTCCTCAGCTTCTGTTAAACACAAGTAGGGTGGAGCCCCTCCATATGCCTCCTTTAACCCTTTGAAGGACTGTTGTTTCTCTGTTATACAAAAAGCACCATAGTCCTGATTGACACAAACTGTCGTACTGAAATTTTACAAAAGTTAAAGCTATCCTGCAACATTGGAGCAAAGGGGCTTAATTATAGCTAACTTTCCTGTTATAGGATGGGAGCCTGCTTTATATATCTGCGTCACTCAGCAGTAAAGTCGTGAGGAGGGGGGGGATGTGTGATTTGTGTGAGGGGTGTACAGGTCTCTACGGGGCCATGGAGGACAGGCTCCTGTCATTGACGACCAGATTGGAGCTCTTATTTTAGAGGACCTTGCATTTCCTCTCCGTCACAATAATGCCTTATGTGCTCCACTTCCTGTTTCTCAGGCCTGAGAGGAAGGAACTGTGTGCTTGTCACACGGTAGTCACCATTTCCTCCCTCCCTTCCACCAGCCCCCCCTGCACTCCCTACCCTAAAACTTCAGACAGTGTTATGTCCTTCAGAGGGGAAAGATGTCTGCACCTTCAGCATCATAGCAGGATGCATACAAGCTATTTTTAGGCTTAAATCGGAAAGGTAGAGCACAGACATAAACACAAACTTGAGGATGTCCAGCTGTGTTGATCTAGCATCCGAACATGGAAGCTCAAATGTAAGACCAATTATTGTTTTGACTGAGCAGTAGGCTGATCACTGAGAAATAATGACTAGTACTAAAATACACTTAACACTTTTAAACGTGACTCTTTTCCACTACAATATCAAGAGGCGTCATTTTTCACAAGTATTTGACAGAAGATCGTGCTGTATTGCATTACTGATCACCTGCACTTGTGGTGCTCCTAATGACGCTCAAAACAAAGGTGTTGTGTCCCCCCCCCCCACACCCCTCACCCCCACCCCACTGCCTCACAACTACAAAGCAACACATGCACAGAAAAAGTCTGCGCTTCCAGGGTCCCCTCCCTGCTCCCAGTGAGTGTTAGGCTACGGGTTTTATTTTACACAATTAATAGGCTTTCATTAAATATTTACAAAAAGGGATAATTTACAGAAAACAATTCCCTTTTAATGGCACCTTGTTAGAATTTGCATGCTGTCAGCTGGTTTGTACTCCTAAGCACATCATTAAAATTCATTGATGAGTTTTGCTGACTAACTGCGAACTCAGATCACGGTGCATTTCTTCACTAATGCTGAAGAGTTGGAAACCTGCATCAGCTCTATTAACATTATTGCTTGTGAGCTTTTTAAATTTGTCCTCATGACTGAGTCTTGCCACAGGGACATTTTTTTTCAGCCAGTACTTTCCTTTGGGACTCGGTCTCGCCTTAGCCTGCAGACTTGGCCAGACGTGACCTGTTTGATTGGCTTGCTGAAAGTACATGATCTGTTGTTCTTACATTAGTGATGTGGCTCTAAGAAAAAGACTGAAAGGCTGCGTAAAGCAGTCTGAGTAATCCTGCAACAACAAATTACATGTATGTCAACAAAGTAAATTCAGCTGCATTATTCATGAAACCACATGTAATTCATTTTCTATCTATAACAAGGAAGGATAACCATATATCGGGTTTCATTAATACAATGAACTCTATCTCTGCAGTCAGTTTTCCATCTGCTGGTAAAAACCTATTGTTGAACCCTATTCCTCAACTCTTTTTTTTTTCTTGCATTACAAAATGACCCTCTTTTGATCCGTTCAGGTCATATTCAACTGGAAAATGAATATTTAACGTGGGAAAGATCCACCTATCCAGATGGCTGCTCGAGTTCAGTAAAAATGAGAACAAAACACAGCATCAATATTTCAGCTGGCCTTACTAACGGTATGCATGTAGCCCTGCAGTCAGGAAATCTTACTCAGGAAGACCCCTCACACATTTATTTGAACACACACGCAGATGCAGACACGCAATATGGATCTTTATGAACTGCTGTGCTATGTTTACTCAGGCAGCATGGAGCATCAGGACCTGGAGGGCCTCTCCAAAGGAATTAGCCTGAATGCAACCTTCAGCTGGGACTGACAAGCACAGAGAGAGGATGAGTGGCAGATGATGAGACAGATGATGACAAGGCTGTCAACTCACTGAAAGCAGGACTTAGGAATATCAGCCATAATCTGGCCTGAATTTGCAGTTTTGATCAGCTCATCAGCTCGTTTTAGTCTAACATATTTTATGTATCATCCCATAGGTTTTTTGTATTTGAACAATTCAAAACTGGAAGATTAAAAGTAGCCACTAATATGACTTGAAACAACCACAAAGATCCTAGAATGAACATATACAGAGATTCTCAATGACTGCAAAAAGACCAGTAATTATTTAAAACTGCCACAAAGAGACGCAACTAAGAAGCTTTGAAATTCACTGACAAACCTCAAAATAATTAGAAGAAAAAATATTCAAAGCAGCTACACAGGCCACAGTCTACAGAGACTAAAAAATGAGTCAAAACACCAACAAATACCCTGCAAAAATATTTTAGACCTAAAAACTACACCAAACAGACTAAAAACATTTCTAAACAACTTCAAAGAGCCTAAAAAGAGACAAAAAGAAACTACTAAAACAACTTTACAAGACTAAAATGATCTCAAAACAGCTTTAAGGAATCTAATAATTACAAAGACTCAAATGAATTACAAATAGCACCAACTGAAAATAATTATTTTCAACTGACCAAAAACAACTAAAAAATAAATTATGAAAATTTTAAAACAATTACAATAAGCTCATGAACAACTACTGAGATTAAATAATACACAAAACAGACCCACAAAGGCAAAAAAAAGTCTATATATACTAACATTACTCTAAATAACAGCCACTTTAAGTTTCAAACAAATCATTTTACAAACAGCTTGGACTTTTCATTTCCTCCTCGAAACCAATTTCAAATAATCAGCTCT
>JAOWBL010000015.1:9661491-9693921 GCA_028564865.1 Zenarchopterus dispar
ATACACACACACACATATATATATATATATATATAAACACATAAACAAAATCTGAACTCAAGTAACTATGATAATTAGATGAATCAAAAAAGCACATCAGTGAACACCAGCTATCGCTGACTATCAAGTTAAAAGCTGGTGAGCTGTTCAAAATTTGTTGGCACAAAGATGAATGGCACTGTTGGACAAAACAAAAGGTGCTTTTAAAGGTTTGGTTACAATATTGGAAACCCCCCTAAGCAACAAATGTCTTTTGATTGAAAAGATGGGCGAGTGGGTTTTGGCAAGTCCCTCATAATTAAAGCCTGCATTGTGTAATGTGTGGGTGTGCACACAGATGAGGGATGGTTGTAGACACGAGTGGGCCTGGGAGAAGAAGGGGTGGAGCAGGCTCCCTGTGGCTGGCTGAATTAGTGCCCACTAGATTGGCCTGGCAGCTGCTTTGTTAGCCTGGCACCCAAGCAGCCCAACACAGCGGCGCTGGCGTTGCCAGGGCCAACGAGCAGCTAGTTAAGGAGGTGGCGAGGGCAAGCGCACCAGAAATACTCTTTCACCACTGCAAGCTTTGTCCTCACCAGGCTTGCCGCATTTGTGTTCCTTGTTATGCAGGTACAAATGAATTAGTAAGAAATTAAGTTTGGTAATTAAAAGGGGCAAACTTAGGTCACGTAATTCGGGAAAAAAATATAAAAGCCACATTAAGCTCATTAACAGTAATGTAAAATGTGATTGTAATATATTTAAAAACAAAAAACCCCCTCAAAAACAGTCACATTCACTTTGCTGTGCCTTGATGCCCTTAAAATCTAATTTAATCTGCTTTATCAAAATGTACACAACAAAAGCCCTAAATGGTAAATTAAATGTGAAACTCAGAGTGTTGCCATCTGTCCGACACCTGCTTATACAGTAGCTGCAGTCGTCCAGTCATGATTAAAGTGAATAAAACAGAACCTTTGTTCATCCTGACTATAAGATCACATAAGTGTGAAAAGAGGCATTTCAAGTGTTATTTAATGCCATATATCTGTGTCATCATGTATCTGCTGCAGGATGCTAAAGGTGGTCACCAAGTCTTTGAATGCTCTGGTATACCAGGTTGGATTTTAGGCAGATTCTGGATCCGTGTGGTTCTGCCAGCGCTGGCGAGCTCTGTCTTGGCTCCGATAGCACGACTTCTCTCCAGGCATGGCACTAGGACATCTACGGGGCCCAATCCCACCAGCTGCTATCTCCTTGTCGCAGACAGCTGTATCTGAATATTCATACAAAGAGCAGATTAATGCGTGTTTGTTTGGCCCCACATGGCGTGGGGACAAACAGACCTAAATTTGAATCATCCCACAAAAGTAAGTGTGAAAGAAGTGTGAATGGAAATCTTTCAAGAACTCTTACCTTATTAAAGTCCTCTTGAATTGACTTTACTTTGTATTTTTCCCAGTTCATATCTGACTATGGGTCGACTGGAGAAAGCTGCTCATCTTTTTCTTTTCTTTTTTTTCTTTAACCAGTGGCTACCCCTGTGGCTTGTGTTCAGTCCAGCTTCTCCTTTATCAGGCGGTTCTGGAGACAAGCAACTCACTGAGTCAGACAATCACATTCACAGTAACAGCAACTACACCGAACCACAGCTCCTTCAAGCTTGGCCCTCTTTGAGATGTGTTTTGGATGGTGTTTTGGTCAAATACATTTCTGGCCAGCAGTAATGGAGCTTTTGAAGGTTTCGAGACTAAACTTGTATAAAATGAACAGATGGTCTTTACTCGCCTGCCTGAATAAGTGGAGTGAACCAGTGGACGCACAGAGGGAGATTTGTGGGTAAACTGTTTTACCTCCCATCTCTTTGTTTAGTAATGGCGACGGCAAAATGGTTGCTCACTTCTGACAAACAATGGCTGGGCTTTAATGGGGGCAAAGTGTTTTGGTTCTGCTGGTATAATGAGGTTGAAGCGCAGTAGCTAATTATAACAGCAATTTAAACGTTCATAGGCCAGATGAGCTAACTGACTATTTTTTCTTTAATACAGTAAGCTCAGATATGTTCAGTTATGCTCAAAATAATACTGAAAATGTGTCCTGAACACTAAACTGAAGACATCCCATATAAAGTGTGATGTGACTGCTAAGTAAAGAGAAAACTGTCTTATCATTACAGTAAACAGTCAAATGTATGTTAATCCATCAGTGGACTGTGAAAGTATCTGGTTACATGGTTTATTTGACTGTGAAGGCGCATTATGGCTCTTATCTGGTGTCTTTTTCATCCTCAGAACTTTTTACAATGACATATTAATATGATTTGTGAAACTTATAGGTCACAAAAACCTCGATTAAGAATAAGTCATATTTGTACAGTGGGTGTTTAAGAATGGAGAAAGTAACGCAGAGGTTCATCTTCTGTTCTCCAGATGTGCCGCAGACAAAGCTGGTATGTTGTCCATCCGTCCATCCTCTACTTGTTATCTGGGGTGGGGTCGTGGGGGCAGTAGCCTCAGCAGGGTAGCCCAGACTTCCTTCTCCCTAGCCACTATGTCCGGCTGTTGTGGGGGGGGGGGATCCCAGCGCAATCCTGGGCCAACCACAAAACATAGTCCGTCCAGCATGTCCTGGGTCTTAGCTGTGGTCTCCTCCCAGTTCCCAGAAAACCTCACCAGGGAGGGGTCCAGGAGCCAGCGGCTCTGTTCTGAGCTCCTCCTACATGACTGAGCTTCTCGCCGTATCTCGAAGGAGGAGCCCAGACTCCCTGACCGCTTGTATCTGGCATTTCGTTCTTTCGGGCACTACCCACAGCTCGTGACCGTAGGTGAGGGTGGGAAGATAGACTGGTGGGTAAATCGAGAGCTTTGTCTTTCGGCTCAGCTCCTTCTTCACCACGGCTGATTGATGCAGCGTCTCCATCACTATAGACACCGGACCTGTCAATCTCCTGCTCCATTCTTCCCTCACTTATGAAGAAGACCTCAATATACGCAAACCCCTCCGCTTGGGGCAGCATCTGATCCCTGACCCGGAAAGGGCACCTCACCCTTTTCCAGCTGAGGACCACGGGTGGATTTGGAGATGCTGACTCTGATCTCAGCCCCTTCACATTCAGCTGTGAACCTCTCCAGTGGGAGTTGCTTGACAGTTGGTCATGGCTTGATGAAACCAACAGAACCGCATCATCTGCAAAAAGTAGAGACCCAATTCTGAAGTCACTGGTGACCGGGAGAATTGTATGTTGTACAAGCTGGAAATAGTTGCAGTATGCAATGATTTACAATTAATTGAAATGATATATTTACTGAAAATAGTGCAATAATTCACAGCTAGTCAGGTAAAAGTTCCAGTATCTAACACAGAGACTAATAAATGAAGTATAAATAAAATAAGTTAAAAGGTACCCTTATGTTTTCATCAAGGGCAGCATCTGGTCTTCCAGGTTAAATCCAGAGGTGTGAAAACTTACATTTACTGACCACAAGAGGCGGCCTCTAAAAGTGAGTCGATCCCAATTTTAAATAACATAAGGGCTGTACAAATAAAAACAACTTATCCACTGATTTATCTATGGATGCATGACTGTGCACATTTTTTACTGCATTCTTGGCCTCGAGTGGTATTCACATGAGACAACTGACTTTGATGAAGTTATAAAATCTTTGCTTTTCTTTTGAATTAAATTATAAGAATAGTTCATGGTGGTTTCCTTCATGAGAAATAAGGCTTTATAGACTCTTGAGGTCACTTATTTTCATTTCTGCTCACAGAGAGAAGAAAAACAACTTTATATTGTGTAAATAAAGATAAGGGCCACATGCTATTTCATCTTCTGAAATTTATGCTTCCAGAGTGTGGGTGTAACAGAGCTCACAGAGCCCTAAAAGGAGGCATTTATGCAGAGGCTTACAGTTTCCCATCAAGCCTGTGCCTTTGCTCTCTGAGGCATCAGGGCCAGAGCACTTTCCTGTCATTATGAGGGCTCAAGAGGAAAAAGAGAAACAAAATGGTTTCCAGGTTTTACTTTAATCTAAGGAGGGAGGGGTGGCAGGAGCAGGGACTTGGTCACAGGTAGCTGTTTTTAAAAAGAGACACCCAGCTGTGGGAAACTTCAACACATGAAGGGGCATTTTGGGTCACAGTGACATTTCTTAATGACGCAAGAGAAGCCCTTCTCTTGCAAGTCCTGGTCAAGCACACGCGGCTGGATACACCCTCAGGGGCTTGTAAATTAATGTATTTCACCTCTGAGATTATCGGTCACATATCAGTCTTTCATGCATTATTCTTGGGCTTTCAGCCACAAGCAGCTATTAGAACAATGCACATTGTGATGTCTGACAGCGACACACCATTGCAATTCTGTGAGTTATACCAGGGGATGATACCCACATGAGGGTGGAAATGGGTGTAGATAAGGAAGGAAAATGACACAATATCCAAATTTAATTGTCACAGACAAAACTGCAGCAGGGGTCCTGGGCTTCAGATCGTTATGACTTCTTTGCTTTTATGCGGCACAGCTAAGACAAGATTGCCCATTGTTTAGGAAATAATCACAGAAAGTACTTATTAAAATGCTATTGTTTATATTTCAGTTTAGCAAACTCAGCACGCGATCTGGATTTTATCATTGTGCCTCGTCCAGGGGAGAGCCTCATTGTCTGAGGAGGAGCCGTGTAGTCTGCAGAAGGTCCCTTTCTCCTGTGTGCCCTGATAGTTTTACCAGCAGCCGGAGACTCAGGAGCTACTCTCCCGTGGGACGGAGAGGAATCAGCCTCAATGTGGCCCTGATGCTTATCTATGTCTACCATGATGACTGTTTATGTAACAAAAACTACAGTCCAGTAATAATTTTTGACCGGCCCTCAAGTAAGAATATAATGTGTGTGATGTGTGTCAATGAGTGTGTGCTGTTTTTGTGGATAGGTTGGATGTAACCACCCAATTTGTGCAAGAGCTGAAACAGTCCGAGCTTAAGAGAGACATAAAGCAGTGACGTTGACTTCCAACATAAGTTCAGCAACAACTCGTGATCGCAACCAGAACTTCAAGCTGAATCATAGTTGGTATGCAATCCGTACTGCTCTTAATCACAACTGATCCCAAAAATCTGGTTAATTTAGCAATTGTGAGTGCTCTGTCCTGTGCTCAAACATAGCAGGACTCAGGCTCTCTGGCAAATTTGGCACAAGTGTGTTTGAGCGCAATATGTTGCAAACTAGGTGGTTGAGGATGTGCACACAAAATATGCATGTTTTGGAGATGCGACAGCTCCTCATTAACAACACAGCACATGAAAGGACTGCAAGAGATCAGAACAACCCAAAGAGAGCCACAAGGTCAACAGAGTTGCCATCATATTTCCTGTACTGCTCTGAATTGCGCTGATTCTCTAAGACCGTGCATGTTTCAAGTAAACAAATGGGAGTTTAATGTGAAGACATGATGATGCATATACAAGAGACTGAAGTAATGTGAGTGTATACCAGTGGGGGAATTGGCAGGGAGAGTAATTTCTGCTTGGATATGACACAACAGCATAACCAATCCAGATGCACCCTTACTCACAATTTATGTCTAATTTCAACAGCTGTTTACTGTTCACATCCATCTGTGTGTCAGCCGCGACTCAGCTGACTGCTGCCATAGCATACAGACTTGACACAATATGCCCACATACCCCTAAATTTGCTTTGCTGATTGTAAACACAGTCTAAGTAAGATCCTGAGAACATACGGACAATATGTGACTTGTGAAACCACGGAGAGGAACTTTACCAGAGACTCAGATTTATGGCTCAGTGTGTGGAGTTTACTGAGACCATGAAACTAAAACTGTATGTCCACCCTGGACACCCCCTCTTTCAGGTGACCCTCTTGGGTGGAGAAACCAATGAAGCGCTGGTCAGAGAAAGAGGATTTCATCATCTTAGGTTTGTCTTGACTGAACTGTCAATGTTTTGGTAATATTTTTGGTATTTGTGACATTGTTTCATCATACATCACATTTTGTGTGGATTCCATCATCTCAACTAAAAATGTTATTTATCCAAACAACAAACCACCTCATATGACGAATATAGGGAGTTATGTGATAAAGAAGACCAGACAGGAGTAAAAAGAAAAGAAATTATTGAAATACAGTAATACCTTAGAGGCACATGACAAGGAAGTAATAATATGGCCACCATTATTTACCACACTAATAAAACCAAAAAATTCTTTATTGCAACGATGTTGATCATTTTAGCATGCTTGGTGCTTTTAAATTCTTGTCTTCCTGGTTGAAAAGGGGGGATTTTATTGAAAATACTTCTCTTGAGCCTGCAAATGAAACTGTGATATCTGAGGAATGTGTCATAATATCATTTAAGAAAGTTTAAAAAGAAAAGCCTCTGATCCCGATGACATCTGTCAGTTTACTCCACATTAGGGTGCCAGCTAGCTCAGCTGGATTTTTACCAAACTCTTCCAGATGTGTGTTGATCTTGGCCAGATATCCATCTGGAAGACATCAACCATCATTCCTTTTGCTAAATCCAAAATTTTTAAAGAACTAAATGAGTCAAGCCCTATTTCTCTTTGGTCATTTGAAATGAACATTTTTGTGAAGATTTAAAGGAACATAATTGTGTCTCTTATCGAAGGAAGACTGAATCCCTTACAGTTTGCATCCCAGTCAGACAAAGGAAAATATTTTATTTTAAATGTGTCTATCTCTAATTGAATCCCCACCATATTGTGCAGGGGGTTGAGTGCCTAAATGATCCCAGGAGTTACAATGTCTGTACAGTAGCTACTGGTAGTGTCTCCCACAACCTAGACTAAGGTAGATTTGACTGACCCATATGGAAAGTGGAAAATCAAGCGCTATACTGAACTACGCTTCACCTGGACTAGGGATACCAAGGCTCCATCCTGGAGCCTGGCCTGAGGGAGGATTTCAGTGGCGAGTGCCTGGTTGTTGGGGTTTTAGCCATGGGGTTCAACCAAGCCACAGGGGTTTGCCTTCCTATGGGCTTACCACCTGCTGGGGATGGGGGGGCATATGGGTTGGGATCATTATGTTTTGGGCAGCAGTCAAAAGTCCATGCCTTCGGCTCACCTAAGTTGTGGTGAAGTGGGAGTTGAGCCATAAGGCAAGACTTCCTGATGACATTTCTTCTCATGCTTTCTTCAGGATTCATACCCAGTCATGGTCCTTCATGTGTTTGGCATGGCCTTGGTTTTTGAAAAACAAAAGAGATGATCACTGATTTCAGACAAATATGAAGATGTTCAGCTTTTGGGGTCATATAAATGTCTTGGAATTGTGTTTGACACCAAGATACTAACACAATGTTTATTGCCAAATGATGCCAACTGGGAACTTTGTTTGATGAGGAGGTTGAATTATTTTAATGTAAGAAAGAAGGTTTTATGTAACTTTCATTGTTCTTTTACTGAAAGTTCTTAATTTTCTTTTATTTGCTGGCTCAGCGGATTATTCATTAAGGACCAGAATAATCTACAATGCAATGCATTGTGAAGATTTGCTCCAACACTGTCGGTGCCGAACAGGGAAACGTGTGTTCCCTCTGGGAGAAATATGTGATTTAAAAGTCAAAAAACTGTTACTTGGGTGGATGGCCGCCCTTCCTTTCACTGGTTATGCATGAGAATTCTTCCTGTTAAAGGGGAATTTTTCCTTTCCACAGTCACCTTGTGCTCACTTGGGATGCATCAAAGAAAAGTTCTGAAGCCATCTGTTAGTTTCCTTAATAAAGTCATTTATATTGTTGGGTTTTTTTGTTGTTGTTGTTTTTGCGTTAATTTGATTAATATGCTGCGATGGACTGGCGACCTGTCCAGGGTGTACCCCTGCCTCTTGCCTGCTATGGGCTGGGATTGGCTCCAGCAGACCCCCGTGACCCAGACTTGGATTCAGTGGGTTCAGAAAATGGATGGATGGATGATTAATCTGGAATGAGCTGAACTGCATTCTTGAGATGACATTTGTTATGATTTGGAACTATATAAATTAAGCTGAATTGAAATTGAAGATTAACCAACCAGGTCATGTTGTTTGTTGAGTTTGTAGTGATTCCTTGCTGTTGTTTTTATCACGTGCTTTTGATTTATTTTGCAGGGGTTTTTTTGTTTCGTTTTTAATTAACCCTAGTTTATTGAGGAGTTTGAGTGTTCATATGTGTGTCAATTTGCGGATAGATTGCCCTGCTTGTGTGACTGCACCCTGTTACTCACTAACATTTAGCTTTTGATTGTGAGAAAGAATAAATTGCCCATCAGTCCCGCCTCAAATAACTGCTGCAACCATAGCTCAGCTCCAGTTTACCTCAGATGACCATGTTCAAGAATTTTGGTCTCATCCAGGGCACTTCTAGAGCTCTAGAGTAAAAATATCAAAAGGAACACAACTTCCTGTAAATGGCATTATGTTGTCTTAAATGTTAATTAATTTTTGTGGTAAAAAGTATCTAATACCTATGTATAAACACATTTTAACCAATATCTGAGTAAAACTGAAATAAAATAATAGCACTCTAAAATAAAAACTTGGCAATATAGCTTGACTTAGGGAATTATTTAATCATCTTAATGTTAATAAATTTGCAACTGGTTGTAATATAACTGCCACATTTACCATTAAGACGTAATTGTTGTATTGATGCTTTTTATCTCTGTGCCAGACGGCATAAGCATGTGTAAACATGTTCTCAAAAAAATAAGTCATGGGATTCAATTTCTTAATCTATGTTCTGCATCTGTCTACTGCTTTTGTTATTTGGACAGATTTTAGGCTTGCAAAATATTCTCTTTACTAAGATGTTCAAAGTGCGCTGAACCAAACTAATGGTCCAAATCCAATTTAAATTTGTATCTTCAACAGACACACCTGCAACAAAAATGGGGGGGGGGTGGATTTTTGAGCTTCCAATGTTCCCAGCCATCAAACAAAACATCAACCGCTTTAATGTTGTCATCCTGCCATCTTCCTCTGCTCAATACAGGTTTCCTTGGCAACATCTATTTAAAGGAGATTGATGATGGGTCAAAACAGGCCTGGCAGGAAGGAGCAGAGGGTGGCCATCTTCTCATCTGCCACCAAGACCAGCATGGGACATCCCATGCTTTAAAACACAATTAGGAAGAATGAACATGTGAAATTTCCCAGCTTCCACACTAAAATCCCATTTTCTCTGTCGTTACTGGATCCCTGGCATTAGTGAGTGACAAGGATCATGGGAATCAGACTTCAGCTGACGACAACGGAATTACATTTTGCAGACAGAAAGCTTCATTTTTATCAAAATAAGGAGAGATTACAGATAAATCAAAGCCAACACAAATAACTAAGAGAGCTAAAGTAAATTAGACAGGAGCCAAATTCTACTAGATTCACGTTACACTATGTCAGTTGTTGTAACGATGCGCTTCAATTTGTGGCGTTGTTTTGTGTCCCAGTGGGATAATGTGTCCTGATAAGGAAATCAAGAGATGCAGAGCTAAACAAATGCATGCTCATTCCAAATGAGGCATGCAGTATTTGTTCCTGTACAAAACTAGAGGCACTTGTGTGATGCATTGTGACATAATTTAAAACAAACATGTTTAGCTTTGCATAAACAGTCAAAGTCAGAGAACAATTCTCCCTTCTATAAGGGAGGAACTTCCCTCTGATTTCCCCAGCACTGGTAGGAATACTGTTATTTTTCATTAAGGTGGAGGGTGGGAGTGGGGTGGAGGGTTGTTTTTCAAGCAGAATTACCACAATTTTTCATGCTCCTGATGACTGCCAGCATCTCTTTTCCTTTGGCTTTTCCAACATTTCCTTATCAAAGCAACTTTGTGGAACAGTTACCGATTTGGCTTTATATCAAAAGTTGTGTGAGGAATCACAGGCTGATCTCAAGTCTGTGTGCTTGGCTAAGTTAGTTCCCAGCATAGTTCAGCCTGGCTGGAGGTACGAAGTGCCCCAACTACAAATAGGGCCTCAAGTATGGGCTGCCCCCCGCTGTCCAGATGACTGTTGGAATGACTGTTGGCATAGTTTGGGGTAAGGGGTTCCCATGTCACAGCTGAGGGCATGCTGATGCTGTGAGCATGCTTTACAACATGTTTTTTATTTTTGCTCCCGTGACTTGCCTCTTGACTCTTTGGAGACCTTTAATTTCTGGTCCCACTCCGCTCACTGTCAATCTCAGCATCCCGGGGGTCTTTTCCATCCATGGGAACATTGGTTGTGACAGTAGATTCCCTAGGGGTGTGGTACAGGGTAGATTGTGACAGAAGGGCATAGTTTTATCATTCAAAAATTCTCTACTGCAGCCAAACTGAGGCGATTTAGGGTGGAGGGGAGATATTTTATAAGGAGTGCACTCTTAGTCAGCTCGAAGTTCCCCGTACTGCAAGGCTACATGCTTCTCCCATCAAACCTCAGGAATAGAAGGATGCTTCATGTCTCACTGGATTGGGTCACTGCTGCAGGAACTTGGTGATATAGGTGAGAGCGCGGAGGCTGATTAAGAGCCAGGATGTGCGTTAGACATCCTCTGATGTTCAGGAATTCGCTCATTAAAGAATCTCATGCTGATGGTGAATCGGAATCAGCCTGCGGAATAAACAGGGGTGGCTCCTCCAGCAGTTTCAAACAAACACACTTTTCATTTTCTCAACATGGAAATGGTGCGCAGAAATACAGAACGCAAATATCTTGATTGCGCCATATCCTGTGGATCTGAGTAAGAAACAGTTTGGTTTCCTCTGACCTAAAAGGATAAAAGGCTCTCAAGTAAATCTTAAACGATTTTAGCTTTCCTCGACAGAAGCTCATTTTCCCTGAATTTAGACTTGTCACAAAAAGAGATGAATATGACGATACCATTGAAGTGAAACGGCAATAAACATTCTGAGTAAAGCGTGAAATTAGAAAATTTCTTCCAGCCAGACCATTGCTGAGCATTCTGGGTAATATTCTTCTCAATAGCCTGAATTGCTGCAATTAACCAGCCCATTAACATATTTGTTCAATGTATAGCTCAGTGCTGGGACCAGATCAGGGCCCTGATGTTTTTTTTCTCTCTCTCTCGCTCCCTTTCCTGGCTCCTCTTTCTCATGTCTGAGAAATCGTTTCCAGCTAATTTACGGTGCTCAAACTGTGGGAGAACAATACCTCGTGGACATTACACAGCGCAAGGTCCACCGCATGTCCCAGAGAAGAGCGAGGTGCTTGCAGGAAACGCTTGCTGAGACAACAAGATAGTAAGAAAAGAGAAGCCACTGGAAGGCTATGTGGAGGACTGCAGGGAAGAGGAAGAGGAAGAGTTACGGACCATAGGGATAAATGCTAATGCTGAGTTTTGGGCTTTAAGCTGAATGTCAAATGTGAAAATCAAACCACGAAGCTACCAAGCTTATGTGTATTTGTATACACAGTGAAGAAAAAAAAATTCAAAGTAATTCTCCCTGTGTCTCTCACACCTGCTCACACTGCTCAGCCCTCCCTCCTGGTGACAATAAACATTTGATAAAACAGTTCAGATGCGCATCTGCAGAGCTTGATTATATGTATTTAGCCCAGATAATAATTTCTGGACCTCATGTACTGTGTAATTACAGACAGCACCTGTGTCTGGCCAACCTGCATCCATTACTATGGAGGCCAAGCTGCAATTTAACCATAATTATATCAACAAGGGAGAAGGAAACATCCAGCAGCAGTACAACTTAATAACTTTACTATTAAAAACGCTGCCGCGTTTTCATCGAGAAGTAAACCGCTGTCGGCTGTCGAATTCAGAGAATAAGAAACCACCAAGAGCCAGTGCGTGGAATCAGGCAGATCGGTGTTTAAATCCTGCCAGACAGGTTAAGGTTGAGCAATACAGGTGACATGGAGTGAAGGATAGTGGGATCAAGGTTATCAGTCAGGCTAATTGATGAGTGTACTTGTTTTTACTGTGTGCAAGTATAGGCAAGAAGAGGAAAAGGAAGGCAGTCTTCAAGGCTGCCGTGTTTGTGTTGTGAGAACCGGGGTGAGAGGTCAGGCAAAGCTTTGAGTTTGTAGCTTGCTAATTTGATCCATCTATTTGCCATTAAGCTGCATGGTGGCGAAGGGTAAGTTTCAGTACTTCTAAGGGCTAAGGACAAACAAGGAAGTGGCAAGCCCTCTTAAGATCAATGAATGTGCTGGAAAAAGGAGTGTCCCAGGGCAGCCAATAAGGGCTGGGCCACAGGGAGCTGCAGGGAGACAACGTAAACAAGGAAACCACCTGATGTGAGCAGGGTCAGATAAATGCTCAGCTCCCCGCACAGGCAGGTGCTTCCTGAGTCCTGCTCTCTCTCAATCAGTCGAGCCCCGCTGCCCCTCTCAATGCTCATTCTTTCTCTGTTTTCTCAATTTGCAGCAGAGTTTTATTATAAGTATGTGCCATAACCCGATAGGAGGGATGAACATCAATCAACAATTACTGCCTGTTTTCTTTTCTTCATGCAAGATCTGAAAGCAAACAGCGTTTGACAGTAAAAAGCAGAATGCACCGAGGTTCACAGAAGTGACGATAGTCATAGAGGCAGTAAAGATAGGAACTGGATCCTGTTTGTCACTGGGATAAATCCCTGCAATAGATATGCACTTAACAAGGGTCTGTGTGTGCAGATAAAGGACCTTTAACTTTGAAAGGGACAGCCAGGTGGACACAAGCAATTGTAAAGAAAATCTATGTTTCCAGCTGCTGCTACTCCAACCGCTTTTCCAAGCACACCTCTCCTCCTGCTCTTTTTCCTCCTTTTTCTTTCTTTTTCGCTTTGCTGCTTGGTCTGGGATTGTTTTGTGCTGTCCAATGAGGAAGGAAGTCGGTGTGAGAAAGTGCCTGTTTTTTTGGGACCAACAGGAATTGGCCTCATCACAAGCGGTTCCTTTTTTTGCTGCTGGAACAATGCACTGGCGTCACACCCCTCAACTGGACCTCGGCATTTCACATGGAAAAATGTTCCCATAATTCCGCTCCCAGGCTCGGGTAAGGCCGAGGATGGGGTGAGGGTAAGAGGGCGGGAGGTGGAGGGCGAAGGCTAGTGGCTGCTAGTGGAGCGGGGGACACAAACTGACCAATGGACACTTGTTTCAAACACAATCAGAGAAAGTAAAGTGCCACTTCCGAATCATGGCATGTCAACAGAGACATGTTAAATCTTAAAATGTGTCTTCTGCACATGCAGGTCTTGACTTATGATCATTACTGAAGCCTCATGATCTATCACAAAAGTATTGTGTCAAAGTCAAGGTTTAACTATTCACATAAAGCCCAACAGGGGAAAAAAAACAATTGTACTTTATGTAACCAAATAAATAAGAACAAGGGACTCAGCACTGACAAAGGTTCGGTGTTGTGGGAGAGGTTGGCTAAAAGCTCCTGGGGGGTAAGATAATCTTCTCAGAGCACCATGTTTCTTATTACAACAAGAAGGACCATGCTGCTCTTCTCTCAAGACCTTATCAGATTCAGAATGCCAAAAATTTGCAAGCAGGTAAAGGTGCATGATCATTTAACACATGACGTCAGACAAAATCATTAGTCCATAATTTTAAAATGCATGTAAACATCTTAACCCTAGCGAAATCAAACAAAACCAAACTACTCAAGCTCATTCCCATCATAGGTTGTATAAAACAATGGATGAAGCTTTAGGTCACATGACCCATTGGTTTTTCAAGGGCAGTTTTTAAGCCTATTTTTCTTCATATGGGGCACAGCCATGTTGCTCTGGAAGCCAGTGGGAACATGGCCACTGTATGCCAATCAAAGTTAGCTTTAACTACTAGCTCCTTCAGCTGAACCCCACATTACTATCTCCAGAGCTGCCGACAGTTGTTTACAGCAGAATATACCATTTAACATGTTCTCTCCGGTGAAATCAAAAATTACTGTTGTGGTTTAGCTGATGCTGGATTTGTTGAAATGGCTGTTTGCTTCGCTAAGAGCAGCAGCATGGAGATTGTGGATGAGAAAGTGATAGTGGCTAGCCATTGGCTGAGTCGACTGTCAATCAATCATATCAGAAATAAATGTACCTCTTTATATAAATTCTTCTGATGTGGTGTGGAAAAAAAACATTCACCCCCTCAGAGTTGTCATGGGTGTGAAATCAAATGATTGAGACAAAAACTGATTTTTGAACTAGGCTGTAAATAGGTTTATTTCTGCTCTAAAGCTTAACATTTTAACATGGAAGTCAATGGAGATGGACTCTCTATTTCAACCGTCCTCCAGTGGCCAGTCAAGGAACTGCAATGAATCTTAGTTATACGTAAGCCTCAATCTGTAAATTAGATGGTATATATAGTTTGATCCCGAAGTGTAAATGTTTAACAGACCTGGTCTCTTTGCTCTGAACATTCATGCTTCAGGCTTTGAATCAGAAGTACCATAAAAAACCGACACAGAGCTTTGGAGAGAAGAAAATAAAACTATGTACTGTTTTTGCCATTCTTTCAATTTACTGCCTCCGGTTAAACCAAAGATTTATCTGTTCCTTAGGTGTTTGGTGACAGCTGTAAAATTACAAAGCTAATAAGAAGGTGGACACTTGTATATATTACTGTAAGTACTTGGTCTGCACGGCCTGAGTCATTTTGTGACATTTCAGGTTTGACCAGCACAATAAAAAAATTATTAAATGATGACTCTAACAGTAGAAGAACGTTTGTTTTAAATGTATGATAACCAAAACCCAGAATGGTTAGAAACAGTTATGCTTTCAATTTTTATAACTGAACAATTACATAAAATAATATTATACAGATGAAATAAGATTTAGTGAATGTTTAGACGCAACATTTCTGAATCATAACAATTTCTGTTACAGCAACTTATGTCATTTTTAGATCAGTGGGACCCCATAGTCATTTAGTCACCTTTAAAACAGTGTTGAAGATTTATTCTCATTTACTCTGTAACTCGGCCACAACCTCTTATTCTCTTCAAACATTACTTTCATTAGTCTCTTACTCGTTGTTGTACTGTTGGGAAACTAAAAGTTCTTCAACAAAGCTTCTCAAACGTAAGCAAATATTGCATCAAATGACATTTCAGCTGATATTTTAACATAAAAGAAAAGTCCTCTGTGCTTTAAATAAATATTATTGCACTTAAAGTTAATTTTAAATGCCACATTTTTTTTTCAATTAGGACTAGAACATTTTGGAAGAGTACATGTCAACTTTGTGATGATGAGACTTTCTTTGGGATGGTACTAAGACACATCCATTAACCTCATTTTAGGTTATTAATTTGTAGACAAAGTCACAGGATTTCTGACAGTCAGAAAACTGTCTTAGACAATCTTTGATTGCGAGACTTTCGAAACAACCATCTTAGCAACAATAAAGGATTACCGACATGGAGCTTATTTCAAACTTGAGGCTTTTTCAATAACAAAATAAAAATTGTATGAATCTGGCTCTCCCCATGTAAAGGCTGCTGCAACATGACAAATAATTTGCACACAGCTCTCATATTTTGGATTTCTGTCATATAATACATTCACCTTTCACCATGAGAAAGTATCACCAAAATCAAAAATATGAGGTGTGAAACTTTTAAAAATATTGGCTCAACATGGAACGGCTTTGATGAAAAACATATTGGGACTTGCCATGTATGGACGTCTGCGTAATGTGATCAGCCTCATGGTGCTGTGTTCACCTCCTGCAGCACAGGCCTGCTAGATAAACAAATTACTGCACAAATGTGCTAGGTCTGCACCCATGCTATCGGTGCCATTCATCACCCGGGTTAATAAATCATTTTGGAGTGTATGAGAACACAAACTTTGAACGGAAAGATTAATTTGCATGGTGCAATAAATAATTTATCAAACTCCTTTTAGAAATGTTCAAAGAAAACATTAGAAATGTGTGTTTATCTCGGAAGGAGATTGTTCTAGCGCCGCAATGTCAGATAATGTAAAAGTGGCACGTTTACACACTTGTTTTGTGTGTTTTTTCCACATAAGGAAGAAATCAGTTACTTAAAAAACACTGTAACTGATTCAGTGTGACATCGATCCTGTTTGTATATGTCGAGATCTTGGGAGTATGTCATATTTTGGACAGTGACATGAAAATTGCTTTTGAGAGCCAGTTCAGAGAAACGAGAACTGGGGCAGTTTGGGACGCATGGGGTCAGGTTGGAACAACACTCGACGGCCATGAGGGCCGGCAGCGAGGGAGCTCGTCCTGCACCACAGAGCCGAGTTCAGAGAGGAGGCCAAATGCATCACCGCTGCAGCCTGTCAGTAAGTCGCTGTGAGAACATCTTCATCTCTGTAAACATGAAACCCTTCCACAGTCTTCTCCAACCTCAGTGAGCCTGGACGAACAAAGTGCACCCAGACTCCTCACCGGCATGCTCCCAGCTGAGAGAATCGATCAAACGACACCAAGTTAGCCCCCCCGCGGCTTCATTATGAGGTTGGTTAAGCATGGACAGAGGCTGAAGTGATGTCAACCATGTCGCGAGGGCCTACAGGAACACCGAGTGGAATGTGCAAATGTATACATCTGCGAATGGTTGAATTGTACTGCTGTTAATATAATCGCCAGGCCTTAAGTTGACTGGGATAACAATCACTTTACACAAAAGGCTTTGTATCTGTTGTTTGCTCTGCTGAGTGGAGATGGTTATGTGTGTATGTACACGCTGAGCAGTTATGAGGTCAACTCCAGTTCAGTTAACTTAATGGAATCCAAACAAAAGGTCACGTTTCACTTTGACTACTGTTAATGGTTTCTGGTAGGACAAGAGAAGTCATAAAAGCCTCACGAGGGTAAGGATGAGCGGATGTTCTAGGGTCTCCAACAGCAGCAGGACAAAATTTCTAATAAATCTGTTTATGAAATCAAAAGCTAAGGTAGGAAGCTCCTGCGTGGGTCACACGAAAAAAGAACGACTGGGAATGTCAAATCCCCAAAGGAAAAAACAAAAGGCTGCCTATATAAAAGAATAATGACATACAGGAGCGTTGTGAACTGTAGAGGTCATATGCCCCCGCTCAGGAAGTGGAGGAAGAACAGCAGATAAGAGATTATTAAGTCTCTGGATAATTAAACCAGAGCCATGGGATCTTATCACACCACATCACAGAATCCAAACAGCATGGCATACCGAGGTGAAATTACGAGCCGCTAATCAGGCTGATGGTGTTCAGCGATTACACCAAATTTCCCCAACGGTGACACTGAGGCCAAACCCATGCAACTTTGAAGATTAATACTGACTTCTCCTTTGATTGCCTCTCAGAGCTTGGACCACTTGATAAACAGAAACTCTTGTGTCTCATCTGTGCTGCACTTAAACCCAGATGACCCCCCCCCTCTCAGTCCAGCACATGCACACATAACACTAAAAAGCACCTGTTCGCACCTCCTGCTTAAAAGGTAGATTAGCGTGTGAATTGCAAGCCAGGGATTCATCGTCTCAGGCCACTCTTCCTGATTGGCTGACTTTAACAGCCCTCTTCACACCAGCACGCTCTTCCCTCAACTCCATTTATCTCTTTCCTTTTCCTGCTGTGTGGTTTTGTCTTGCGTAAAGCGATGATGCTTTGACTCTGGCGAGGGAGGATTTCCTCAAGGCTACAGTAGCTTCTTCCAAACACACAGCTCAGCCTTGCACTGGTAATCACTCACAAACCGCTTGGACGTGAAAACATGTTTGGCTCTTGTGGGCTGTGCCTGGGAGAGTCCTTCGGGATCTATTTTTCTGTTTTTGTGTGTGACACAAACAGCAGCGGCAGGGGGAGAATGACAAGAAGCGCTCTGAGAAAGGCAAATGCATTTGCTGAAATCTGCAAAAAGATGACATTTTTCACATGCCTAAGCACCGTTGCTGTTTAGCTGGGATCAATACGGAGCAGTGAGGGGGCAGTCGGAATAATCGCACACCTTTCCTGTTCCCAGGAGAACTGGGACGCAGCTCACACACATGGTTTTAGGAGTGCCCTGACCTGTTTTAACCACTTCAACCTGTGCAGAGCCTGTCTCAAAGGCGAGTTGTTGATGTGTAAATCACACTGCAGACGCGAATGATGTCACTCCAACGCCAGACGTGTCACCCAAATCTATACTTGGGTGTAGTGACACCTGTGTGCATCATAACAAGGCGTCAGCGGGCCAAAGTGTGTTGTTGGTTGTGCTGTAAAGATGGAGGAGTGCTGACACGGCCATGTTTTGCCAACAGTTTTGAAAGAGGGCGACTGGAAAGTTCCAGATCGGCCCCGGGGCTCTTATTAACCAGGCCGCCACAATGTCAGAGGCTTTGAACCCAACTGGGGGCTCCGGTGTCGCGGCTGCGCTGTCGTTTTCGGCCGTCTCGCATCTGAGTGAAAACAGACATTTGTAGTCCTCGCTGAGTAATCTGTGGCATATGTTTAAAAAGTTGCAAACACATGCAGAGGCTGGACACAAGCTCGATAATCACCAGTGGATCCTAAAATGACACTTTAAGTATCGATTTTATCCTTCATGGAGTTGTTATTTTAATGTCAAACCAATTATGCTACAGCTAAGTTTGGGCATGCACAACAGTGGGAAAATCAAGATCTGATTCTCGACTCGAACACATAAAATCCTTCTGGGAATTCTCTCATTCCCCTTTGCGCCTCCACACTTAGAATAACACGTCAGAAATTTTTGGTTGGAACAAAATACTTCTTAAAGGCTTCATAAGAGGCTATTTACTGTATCTACGGGGAGCAGCTATCTGGTTACAACAAGCCAACACGGTGCTGTGAGTAAAGGAAATCACTCCTGTTTTTCTAATTGCGACAGCAGGTGATCTCTCCTCCTGGGCCCACATGCTCCGGAGCCTCGGATCCACTGGCAGGGCACATCAAAAGCACCATTGATTGGCCGGACAGATTGGGGCGCAGACATCAAAAGCGCTGTAAAGAAGTGTTAAACTGCTGTGCATTGAACGGGGCCGATTTCTGAACTAAAAGGGGCCATCTGTTGGCACCGCAGCTAATTTCCTGCTGCGCTCGCCCACATTGTCGGTACTTGAGCTGTGGCCAGAGTGGAGGCCATGGTGGACAGTCGCTCTGGACCGGAGACGAACTTAAAGTCATTCAGGGAAAAGGCACGTGCGACTTTGTGTTTCCTAGTCAACTTTTCAAGCGTGTCGAAGGGTTTATTGTTCAACTACAGTTCAATTTACAGTAAATAAGATGTATATTGGGCAGCATTGTAGTGTGGCAGAGTCGCTTGTGTGAGTTTTCTACAGTTCACCTTTATTTATGTGTAAACCGCCAGTTCACATCAAAAGTCATCTTAATCTCAATTACACAGAAACCAGTTGGGTTTAGTTATATTCCAAGTCTTTTCTTAAGTCAGTTAATCCAATTCATTTCAGCAGAATCCAGATTCAAAATTCATATAACTTCAATTCACTGGCTGAGGAGCCCAAAAATATAAAAAAATAAAAAAAATCTCTTCAATTAAAGTTGAAATAGTGCATATCTAGGGTACTGATGATTATTTTGACAGAGGAGATTAAAACAATATTTTTTTTAAAACACATAACTTCTGAACAAGCCAGCCTGGGAACAAACATCAGTCTTCCAAATAACCGAACAACTGCAGCGGGGCCGTTTCTCATAAATAGCAACTTGCCTAATAAGTCCAAAGGCACTTTCATCTGCCTGCACGTCCAAATCAAATGTTATTTTTAGAGTTTGATGCCAGCTGAAAAGACATGCAACAATCAGAAGTCTGCTTTCTAAAACACTGTCACAAAGAAAAATGACGGCTCATACGAGGCTGCAGATGGAACTGCGGTGGGCCGATGACTGCTTCCAAGCCCGTGTTTATCCTAGAGCAACACAGCAGAAAAGAGGCTCTTATTTTATTGTTTGCATTGGCCAAGAGTAAATAACCCGTACGGCTGAGGACCAAAATGTCCTATTAATTCAGGCCAGGGTTTCTGTCTATTTACATCAACAATGATGTAAAAAGGATGATAAAAATCAGACTGATCAGTATGTAAATACTGGGAGAGCCTGCATCACCAGAAAGGGCTCCTTCGTATCAGATCCGAGCCAATGTTTTTGTTCGTGCTGCACCGAGAAGTAGCCAACCCAAGCACCGCTGCTTGTTTAGCACAATCCATTTACTTTACAAGGGATTGAAACCTGAGCTGCACAACAGAAACCTTAACCACACTCCATCAAATATTAAAGTCCATGGATGTTTTGACGTATATGAAGGGGGGGCGCCATTATTCCTTATGTCTCCTTCCATACAAAGAGATTGATGAGGCTCTGGAATCTGTGGCAGCCGCGTAAACTAGCGAGATGCCCCCCGTAGATAAGTGAATTAAGGTCATTTCTAGACACAAACCAGAACAGGAATAAATGGTTAAGTTGTTGTACAAGGCTGCATTGATCCAGCACAGGATCTGTGTGAATCAGTCAATGGTGGGAACGGCAAATGCTTCAATACAACAGAGGTATGAGATGTCCGGGCCTCTTACTCACACTGCTCCGCTCTCAATAGTCCATTGTCTCTGCCTTGAAGTCAAACCTCAAAACTATAAGTCAAAGGTGGGGGGCTCAGACATGAAGTCATCTCGGCAGGAGAGCTGCTGAGCTACACACCTTCGTGGTCAGGGAACAGTCCCCAAATCCTGTTCCCTCACTGTAAACCCTCCCAGGCAGGTCACCCTGCTGAAGCGGTGATAAAGGTAACAATGCCTGTGCCCAGCGTGAGCTTTCATGTGATAAAAATTCATATGGCATTTGAATTTATTTACTCAGCAGCCTTCATATACTCGTTTTTAGTTCATATTTCTTTTCCCACCTCGAACAATTATGCATGCACATGAACAGAGAACAATGGGCTTTTTTTAAAAGTGGCTCTTATGGATGTTAGTTCAACAAACACTGAAGGGCTGCATGTAGGATACAATCTTGACTTTAATTTACACAAATGTAGTTTCAGTTGAGACTAATGTGAGTTTTAATATGGGAACCGCTTGGTTCTGGCACTTGTTACAGACGTTTTTAAGCATAATAAACAACTTTAGATGAAATGGGGCACATAGTTTACCCTCTCTGCCGCATCACAGCAGGGATATGTGTATATTGAGCTTTCCTAGTGATATCCAGTTACAAAAAATAAATAAAGTCTGTAAGGGACACGTGGAATTGGCTTAAAAATATTACTTTAGTCTTCATATCAGAGATTTACAGGGCGACTTCTTTTCTGAAAAGCATGCTTCCCATCTGATTTATAGGGGACATGGCTTGTTTAAAATGTGAATCCATTATCACATATGGCACTATCTCCTTTTCAATCTTTTAATATAAACAAAAGGAACCAAAAAGAAAGGCAGTGGACTCCAAGGAAGAATCTGTATCAGATTTCTTTTGCTTCCTGTGAGATTCTTTCACTAACTTTAAAGACCAACACGTTTTCACTAGCGTGCAACAACACATAGCTGCATCCTGCTTACTTTTAGTCTTCTGCTTCGTTTACATCAGTGCAGAAAAAAGTGAATTTTTCAAGAAGGATCTGCCGCAAAATAACAGCGAACGTTGATGATGACAAGCAAAGAGAGGATGGAGGAGAGAGTGGGCGGCGTTTGCTGACAGGCGGCGTGTGTGGTATATAAACCGGGAGGGGCGTCGGACGTCTTTTACTCGGAGTCGCTATGCGCTGATGCTCCGTCACAGCAGCGCATCTCCGTGGGCAGCACGAGCCCCGCATCCGCACAGCAAAGTCAAACACCAGCTGACCGGCACGATGGATGGCCAACAGAAAGACCGCAGAATGACTCACTTGTGGATATTGACGTTACTGATATTTGTTTAACCTCTCTGGATAACCCGGTCTTTTCCAACTTTTTTTTTTCTCTTCTGGATACGGATTGCGGAGCTGGATCTTGTCGTACAGGTTTTGGAAGAAGGATTATATATTTATTCACGTCACTTTGTTTTATCTCGTTTTTTTTGTTGTTGTTGTTGCTTTTTTTCCCTTCCTATTTTCACTTGGAATAGGAGCGTTTTGTGGGAGGGCGAACTGATTTTTTTGGATACGCACATAAAACTCTAAAGGATGGCCGATTGGTTCACCTCTGTCATCGTAATAGTTATAACATTATTTACTCAGGTATTTTAAATATATATATATTTCATGATGAAACAATAATTTAGAAAACGAGGCAAAATCTCTTTTCTGTACTCACTCTCACTATTAAATTTGTTTTAGGTTTTGGGATCAAGCGTGTTCGAGATAGATCTCCATCATTTTCAGAATACGAAAGGTTTGCTGGCAAATGGACGTAAATGCAGCATGAACGGCTGCAGAACTTATTTCAAGGTTTGTTTGAAGAACTACGGAACTGATGTGGCTGCTGGAAGGTGTATCTTTGGCAAGGCCAGCACACCTGTCCTGGGGATCGACTCCTTCAGCATCCAGCAGGACGCCAGGCTGCGTCTGCCGCTCAACTTCACCTGGCTGGTAAGAACACCTGCCCCAGCTGGCTTCTTAGTCTTTTATGAAAGAAAAACCAAACAGTTGTATGTTAGCATAAATATATATGTGGCATTTACATAACTTGGGAAGCTAATGGGCTGAAAAATATTAGAGACAAAAAAAAAAAATCAAATTTCACTTAAAAATGAGTTGGATACATTTTTGATAAAGCCTAAAGTCCGATGATGAGCAAAATTAATGCAAAACTGCACTTTATGTATACATATAGTTTTGTTCTATGTTTTTAACTTAAGCACATTAAAGGGATATATCACGTGAACCCCACTGCTTTATTGCTTTATTTTGTGTTATTAAATCGAAACAGTATAAACTGTTGAAGTCAGAATTTGTTTTTCGTCTCATGCTTATATGAGTGTACGAAATAAAAGATTTAAAATCTTTCAGCATCCATAATTAATATTTTCTGTTTTGGATCATTTCTATTTGTTTACAGTGAACTCATTCTCATGCAATGTCGGATGTTTTTCCATGTTGCCACATGACTGTTTGATTGAAATAAAACTAAGACATTATTTTTTTCTTATTCGTTTTCATGGTGACGTTTTTGTCCTATAATCTCTCTCTACAGGGTGCTTTCTCGTTATTTATTGAAGCCTGGCATTCTCCTGCAGAGGAGCAGCCTGCAGGTGAGCAGACGCAAGTTATCCTTTCACCACTAGAGGGAGACATGGCGCACTTCTACAATACTCGCTGTTATAACTCATTTTATTGATTAAATAATCCTAATATATTACTGGCAAATGCAACTGCGGTCGGCAGCGTCAAGAATAGCTTATGACTAACAATAGAAACTATAAAACTGTCAATACAGAGGGTGTTCACTGTTCTTGAAATAAAAGTGCGCTTTCTCTTCGCAGATACCATCAATTCTGAATTCTTGATTAGTTCTTTTGCCACCCAAAGACAGTTGGGATTAGGGCCCGAGTGGTCCCAGGATGTGCAGAGCACGACGCAGACGGAGCTAAGGTACTCATACCGGATCATCTGCAATGAAAATTACTACGGGGACACTTGTTCCAAAATATGTGCTCCGAGAGACGACCGTTTTGGCCACTACACCTGCAAGCCTGACGGGCAAATAGCCTGTCTGCCGGGATGGAGGGGAGAATACTGCCAAGAACGTAAGCAAGAGCGAAGACGCTTTGTTTGTGATACAAAGTCTTAAAGTCAGATTTGAGGGGGAAATCAGTAGGTTTTCACACTGACTCAAAATATCTATCAGCCATTAAATTACAGTAATTATAGCCTATAAGATCAGGAAACTTGTCTAACATTAAGAAAAAAAATCATTTTCTTGAATTATTTGACGTGAGCATGTTTTTTTTTTTTTCCAATGTACTTCTTTCCAGGAAGTCGTGTCTTATTTTAAATAAGCTGTTAACCGATGTTCCGGCTGTTGTAAATCTAAAACAAGCTTATTGTTAAGTCCTTAAAACGACCTGTTACATGATCGCAGGCGCGTATTTTAATAAGAGGCAGCCTCATACCTCCGATATTAAGGTGTCATTTGAAGACGCCGCAGCTTTGTTTGATGAAGCTGCTCTCTCCGGGCGCGAGCGCTTTAATCCAGGGCGGTGGTCGCAGCACGCGCCGGGGTTAATCGCGGCATTATTGGGCGCCACGCGCCACTGAGTAGCGGCTTGTTTTTTTTTTTGTTTTTTTTTGTTTTTTTTTGTTGAGGCGGCAGCTGCAGACGGGGCTCGAACCGTCCACCACCATAACAATGGAGGCAGCTGTCCCGCTTTTCTTGACAAGCAGCATCTGCTGCGTCCAACAACGGCAAAAACCAGGAGCAGTAAATTATACAGTATGTTTCCAGTGTAAGGGTCAGGTGACAGGTTTTCTGGTGCTGGGGAAAGCAGTTCAAAAGTTAAAGCCTAATGACTGGTTCTTTTTTTTATAGCAAAATTAAAGTTTCTATATTTCTGTTTTGTTTTTGTTTTTTGCAGCAATCTGCCTTGAAGGCTGCAACGAAAGAAACGGAACCTGCGCAGTACCAGGAGAGTGCAAGTGAGTCTTCACAAATGTTGAATTGTCTTTAAAAACGTGGATAAGATTTAGTCTATTATTTGGCTGAGCCAGAGCAGGTAAACCTGGGGCTTCTGTCTGAACCAATGTTACTCTGTATTGGTGGATGCAGCGTAAACTGTGTACTTTTCATGAGCTTTTTTCTGTGTTTCTACTCTCAGAGGTTTTGTTTATGAGTGAGTGTGAGTTTGTGTGTGAGTCAACTGTCATGTTTCATGTGTGAACAGATGCAGAGAGGGCTGGCAGGGACTCTTTTGTGATGTGTGTAAACTCCACCCGTCCTGTAAACACGGTACCTGTAAAGAGCCCTGGCAGTGCACCTGCAAAGAAGGCTGGGGAGGCATCTTTTGTGACCAAGGTGTGTAACTGGCTTTTCTTTTTTTTCTTTTTTTTAATCCTTTAAAGTCTTACAAATGAAATAATACACAGAAAATCCCATTTTTTAGATTTCAGGTGTTTATATCGTATTGAAAGTAAAAACATCTGCAATATTGTGTTTAACAGCTTCTGTATAATATCTTTTTTGATTTTGAGGTTGGTGCAGAGGTCTAAGGAATAAATATTAAATATGACAGGCATCATAGGCTTAACTAAATAAAGAAAATAGGAAGCTATATGTTCAACACGGCAAAGTTCTTGAATTTGACCCACCATTTTTTTTTGTTTGTTTCATTCACAATGTTTCCACCCACTTGTTTCCAGACCTGAACTACTGCACCCATCACAAACCATGTGCCAACGGGGCCACATGCATAAACACAGGCCAAGGTAGTTACACCTGCGCCTGCCTGCCGGGCTTCAGTGGGGTCAACTGTGACTCGGAGGTCCGGGAGTGTGACAGCAAGCCCTGCTTCAATGGAGGCCACTGCCTGGTGAGTCCGGAAGTGTCTCTTGCTCCTTTCCCACAACACAGGCTTTCCTGTTTTTGTTTTTGCCTCAGTCTATCTGCTACTCCAGGAGGATGCTATCGATTGTCAAGTCAGTAGATGACCCAGTTCACAGACTGCACACCGCAAATAGAATTCAGATTAAGGAGAGCGGGGTCCGTCACAGGATACCATAAAAAACATCTGACACTGAACTTTTTGATAATTATTTTCTTTTTTCCCTGCAGGAATCTGAGAATGGGTATAGGTGTATGTGCACGCAGGGCTTTGATGGGCCGCGCTGCGAACACAGGATGCTGACTTGTGCGGACATGCCGTGTTTCCATGGAGGCAAGTGCAGAGAGAGGGATAACGGGCAGCATTACATATGCGAGTGTCCAGCGGGATACACTGGATCAAACTGTGAGAAGAAGGTGGATAAGTGTACCTCGCTGCAATGCACCAACGGTAACTCATCAGTCTTAATGCATTGGAAGTAAATCTTCGCTGTGTCGGTACCTGAATCCAAAGTAAACTGTAACGCTGATGTGCTTTTCACAGGTGGACACTGTGTTGTCCAGGGTAACGTCCGAATGTGCAGCTGTCGCTTAGGCTTCGCAGGGGTGCGCTGTGAGATCAACATTGACGAGTGCGCCAGGAACCCCTGTGCAAACGGCGGCACCTGCATAGACCGCATCAACGACTACAACTGCACCTGCCCTCCAGGTTTCACGGGACGCCACTGCGACAGGCCCAAAGACCGCTGCGCCTCTCAGCCCTGCCTCAACGGTGGGACCTGCACCGTCAGACCCAAGGGCAAGCCCACCTGCATCTGCCCCGCCCATTTCAGCGGCTTCCAGTGCCAGATCAGCGACCAGCCCTTGCCCAGCACCCCCATCCCTAACATAGGCTTGGACTCCGGTGAAAAGTTGAACTTTGCTGCCATAAGCTTGGGTATTTGCCTGGTGGCTGTTCTGGTGCTCTTCTGCATGGCACTGGTGGTACTGCGTCACAAAAGGAAGCAGAGGGATAAGGAGCGGGACTCAGAGACAATGAACAACCTCTCCAAGGCGGACTTTCAGAAAGAGAACCTCATCTCCACTATCGAGCTCAAGAACACAAACAAGAAGATCGACCTGGAGGTGGAGCGACCCACAGAAAAGTCGAATCATAAATACATCAACCACTATCAACTGGACTATAAATCCACCATGGGGTACAAAGATGAACTGTCCCTTCTGGACAAAGATGAAAACTGTGAAAAGATAATAGAAGACAAAAGCCATTTGAGTAGAATGTACAGGTAAGTGCTCAGGAAGAGATCAAACACGCAGTTTGTTGACTGTAACATCATGTCATCGTTGTGCTGGCTCTCACTAACAGATATAATGTTTCGTTATTTTCCAGTGAACGGCCAGAGTGTAGAATATCAACATTATATTCCTCCAGAGACTCGTTGTACCAGTCTGTCTTTGTTGTAGCAGAAGAGAAACACGAATGCATCATTGCAACTGAGGTAAGTCCTTTTTCTCAACTTTAACTGTATTAAAAATGAGAATACATGTCTATTTTAGGTATTCACTAAGTCTGTTTTTTTTTTTTTTTTTACTATTTTTATCTCTTCCAGGTATAATAATCAGAACATTTTACGTATCGTCAGCGTTGGAGTCCATGTGGTCTGTTTACAAGTGCGAAGAGACTGGGATTTATTTAAATGCAAGTTGCTGCTCTTGAAAACTTGATAACTGGATGGAGCTTGTTTGCTCTAAAAACTGCAATGGAACTAAAGATAACTTTTGTGAGAATGTACAGCACAAAAAGAACACAAAAAAAAAGAGCAAAACTGGCTCGTGGATTCGCCTTCAATGTTTTCTCCTCAGATCCTCATCTGCTCCGTCCAAGTTAATCAAAGGGCAACAAGACATTCATGGCTCCGTTCCTATTTGCTGAAGAAGAAGACTCTTTCCATGTGCTCTTTCTGACAGCAGCAGTTTAACGATTCACCTGTGGAAGAAGCCAGACGTTTCACTTCCTTGCAACCTGCAATGAGCTATATGCAAATAAATATCTCGCTAAATTGGAAAGGACTCAAAAAAAAAAAAAAAACTACTGAAAACGGTTCATTTTCAAGGGGATGCTTGGGGGTTTGAGTTGTAAATGAAATCCATTTCTATTAAGAATGTATGCAGACTGGATCACAAAGCCTTGTGTGTGTATTTAAGAAAAAACAATGTGCCCTGCCTTATCTTGATTCATTTGCACAAAAACTTGGAGGTAAAAAAATAAAAATAAAATGATCAAAAAGATGCAATACGCTAAAACGCCATGCAGGGAAACTCATGATTGGGCCTTGTCTGTTTTATGCAAGAAAAAAAAAAAATCATACAAGAAGTGACTATAATACCACCGATGCCTTCAATTGAAATTACTGAATCAATAGTTTTATTTTGTAAGATTAGTAGTTCATTAGTAATTTAATTAAATGGAGCACTGATCTTTCTTTTTCAATGTTTTACAAGAATATTTTGTACATACTGTATATTTATATGTTGAGATTAGAAGTATGACTTGTATATCTGTTTTTCAGCCAATGCCACCAAAAAAAAGGTGAATTTATTTTTTAAATGTTCCGATGTTTTATTATTATTAATATTATTATTCTATAAAACATACACACAGACACATATAGAAAACATATCTGGTACACTGTTTGTCTTTGATGGTTAAGTGTCCATGTGGTCAAAAAGAGATCCTAAATTAAATGTGGCAGTCATCTAGAAACTCAGTTTGTGTCAGCTAATGTGAAAGTCAGTTCATCGTCTGTTGATGCAGTATCACGTTTGGGCCGGTAGCATTTCTGATGACTCCATCTCTATCTGTGTCAGGGTGATGTGAAATCGGTGCGCTAGCAGTTATTCGGAAATGTAAGGAAATATTTAAAGAAGAAAGAAGCTATATATTTAGAAGTCTGTATGTGATAATAAAGAGTCTTTGTGGTTTTTAACTGCCTCTCTGAGCTGCTGTATCTCTAGATCATCCAGTTTCATAATTATTAAATAATAATAAATCATCTGATATGGTTCTGAATGAAAAGAGAGCTGCTGTGTCCTAACCCTGAGCTGACTTTGAAGAAACATTTAACGGGTTTCTGCAGCCACTTGGGGGCAGCAGGATTTGGGTGAAGATGAAAAGGTGTGCTGTCTCCTCTTTCAGCTCCCAGCTCATGAGGTATCATGTACGGTGACAGGCAGAGGACAAATGTGCCGCGTATCAGCCTGCGTGGGGACAGTGGTGTTAGACGCATCCATGCGCAACACAGACACTTAATGAGCTTAAGAGAGCACAGATATAACAGTCCCAGCTATTTATAGGTAAAGTCATTACTTGCTGGCGCTGGACTGTCATTGACTGCTTGGAATTTAAGGATTAAAAAAAAAAAAAAAAAGTTTACAAACATGGATAACAGGGTAGTAATATACAAGCTGGGATATGAGTTTTTAAAAACAAAAAAAGCTTAAATGAGCTGAATGAATATTAAAATAACTTCTTTATTTTCTATACATTAAGCAATGCTACTAGTTCAGTCTGGAACCCCCAGTTCCCTTTTTTCCTTTCTTAGAAATGCAGCCTCAGTTTTCCAAGATCATAAACTTGGTGTGGGGGCGTAACCGCTACCTGATTTTGATTGGTTTATACGTTTGCTAAGCCCGCCTCCCCGGCGGTGTGATTGGCTGAGGTCCTGTCGTTCATCGACTCCGAACAACAAACAACACGTGTTTTTATAGAGGTACAGATGAGAAAACACAGTGTCGACACCTCAAAGTTACATTTTGACATTTTTGAAGTAGAGGCAGCTCAACCTACAAGATAATCAAGCGACGACTATGATGTTTTACTTCTAGGACTTTATAATTAGAGAATAATTGCAATGGACAAGAGAAAATAGGACATCTTGGAGAGCAGACACGTTTTGTCTCAAGTGGCAGCCAGAACATCTTGTTTTTTGAGCAGTCAAGTGACCACGATGAAGCCTCAGGACATAGTAAAAGAACAAAGTACCCTGTGGATATTTGGATATGGCTCCTTGGTGTGGAAACCGGGTTTTGCGTATAAGAAAAGCAAAATCGGTTATATTAAAGGATTCAAGAGACGGTTCTGGCATGGAGACGATTTTCATCGAGGGGACAAGGAAAAGGTGAAAGATTCTGCCACATTTTACTCTGAAATATTCACTTGGACATTATGTGCCTCTACATCTTGAGCTAACATTTTTTAAGGATATGGTCATTTACATGCAGTGTTCACATTTATGATACATTCTGAGGCACAAAACATCATGTTTTGAGATAATCTGAGCTGTCACTGTGTGTTCTTGTTCTGCAGCCCGGCAGAGTTGTCACACTTGTACCAGATCAGGAGGTTAGTGGATGATTGGTTTACTTATTCAACTCTGAATTCATATTCTCTGTGTTTGTATTCATAAGCATGCGAGTTTGTCAAATCATGAACTACTGTATGATGCTTTGCAATAAACTGACATATTACTGTGATATAAAGAGAAACCTGGGTGAGCACATGATATTTCCACCAGACTTTCTTTTTATGCTCTTCCCATAAGCTTTGCATTGTGTGTTTGAATTTTCTGTTTTTGAAGTTAGGTCATTTACAGCTAGAAAGGGGAAGAGGACGGGACAGGACAGAAATACCTGTCCTTTAACCTGTTCCTGACATCTTTATTTATTACTTCTCTGTGTGTTTGTAGATCAGTTCTGTATAGCAGAAGTGTATGTCTGTACATATGATACACTACTTATTGTAACTGGAAACTTGTTTTTCTCTGTGTCTTTCCTCCAAGGCTTGCACTTGGGGCATTGCCTATGAAGTGGCAGAATCACAGATTGAAGAGTCCCTGCAGTACCTAAACTGGAGAGAGGTCGTGTTGGGGGGTTACGCCAAGGAGGTGGTGGAGTTCATCCCCAAAGAGGGGACCCACGGCCCGCTGCTGGCCCTCGTCTACATCGCTACCTCCGACAACCCCATCTATCTCGGCCCGGCCTCGGCCAGGGAGATTGCCGCCCAGATTTCCATCTGCAGAGGCAACACGGGCCACAATATTGAATACCTGCTCCGGTTGGCGGAGTTCATGAGGCACCATTGTCCCGAGGCTGAGGACGAGCACCTTTTCTCGATTGAGGCAGCTGTTATGAACATTGTCCATGACTGTGGGGACTTTAAGCTCTCCGACCAAAAATCCCTGCTCCTGGGAGCTGTTCAAAAGTTTGCACACGGCACTCCTCATTTAATTTTGTAGTTTGAAAGGGAAGTCAAAACCTGAAACTGATGTCACTAGAGTTTTGGTGCTAAAGTGGCCATTTCTAGCCATTTTGACTTATCTTGGGTACTTTTGTCTTAAGTGTTTTCTGATTGGTTAAATGCATAGAGCCTTTTAAGCAGATTCTGATTTGTCAAATTTCTACAAGTTTTCCAAACCAAACAAGGATAAATTAAAATTTGAGAGATTACCTGCATTTCCCATATTAAGTCCAAAAATCCAACCATACATGTTTGCACCAGAAGTCATTACCTAGAGGAAGCGACTACACACCAGGAGCAGTAAAAGCAATCCAGCTAAAACTGGAAAATGTTGGTTGCATCCTCTTAGTCAAATGCACCTTTCTTCCAAGACAAACAGACAACATAACAGCTGAACACTCCCTCATCGACACACTGCCAAAACACTTGTTTTTATCTATATCTTTACACTTTGTCACTGTTTCTCACTTCTTGAGCATGTGTTTTGATGAGATGTTCTGTTTATTGAAATGTTCCAACTTGGCCAAATGTCCAGGGATTTATGCGACAATGTCCCAATATACTATAGAAAACATTCTTACTTAAAATGTCATTTTTGCTGGAGGATTTTTTGGAAATTCCTTAAATACGATGCAACAGGAGGAAAGAAGGCTCACCTGCTGGCTGGTGACCAAGCTGACACAAATTAAGCCCTGAGATTTGAAAGTGAAAGAAAGTGCCTCTGCAATAGATGAGGGATCACAATAGGATATCCTCCCAGAGCACCAGGGACCTCACGACACATAGCCAGAAGCTGTGCTTCTCATGAACGGCCCCGGCCCTGTTGTCTGCAGCAGAATCTGACCACTCGAGTCGGCCTGCACTTGTCTTGGGCTGCTGAGGTTGCAAGACTTGGATACAGGATGTTCATTTACATTGAAAAACAAACAGAACTCATACATCTCACTCACTCTCTCTCTCTTTCTCTTAGCTTACAACAACATCTAGGGTAAGAATTCATCATTGCAACAATTTAGACAATTCAAAATGGTTTAAAAGCATTTCATGTCCACTTTAAAAAAGCGATAACTTTACTTAGCAATCCAGTAATATTCTTACTTGAAATATTTTGACTGTGACAACTGGGACGATAATTACGGTGTGTAGCAAACAGAAACGTGGCGCTTTAAAAAATGTTATAAGAAATTGTGTTTTATTTGTTTGTTTAAAACTGTTGAACAAAATATCAAAAGCAATTTTTAACTCTATTTGAATAAAAACAAAACTCTAAATGAGAAAAAACCAACATGTAGTTTTTTTCTGCCTGCTTTTAAATTCATATATATATATATATATATATATATATATATATATATATATATATGTGTGTATTTTTTTGAGGTTGACGCACACAAACCCTCCTGCCTCAGGCCTGTACAACACGTGGATAAGGAATGTTGACTCTGGCATAATCACAACGCTGACTTTTTCTTGCTGAGCTGGTAGCTGTATAGTCCAGCTTTCAGAGAAATGTCTACATTTCTCGCCTACTGGGTATGTGCATTTGCTCGATGAACTTCTAACTCTGGACTCTTGTAGATTTTCTGTGAGAAATCTTATTCAAATTTATAACCGATGAGTATATATGATGAATATATATATATATGTGTGTGTGTGTGTCTGTATATGTATATATATATGTGTGTGTAT
>JAOWBL010000015.1:9694021-9706231 GCA_028564865.1 Zenarchopterus dispar
ATATATATATATATATATATATATATATAGTGGTTTAATGGAAAAATAAGTCCATATAGGGACTTCTTTAAGGTTCCTGTTGTGTAGCCATAGATTCATGCAACACACAAACTTTTACTTTATAAACTATAAAAGGTCCCATAGAGAGTTATGCACAAACATCTTAATTATATTAATTGCTATAATGACACCATGCATTATAATGATTACATACTTTAGCTGTGGTAAAGACATACATCTGTCTATCCTTTCATGATCTTTACCTGCTTCTTAATTTTCAGGGTCAATGAGGTCTGCTGGAGCCTATCCCAGCTCTCTTCAGGTGAAAGGTAGAGGTACTGTAAAGATAGTGAGGGTAAATGTAAGGAAAAGCAGGCAAAATATATTGCCTAGCTTGCATAGTGAGATCTTCATTGCTGCTGAAGAAATCTGTGTGCTGTTTTTTAAATCTTCTGCCACACATACTGTGGCTGTCACTACATCAGTGTCAGCAGTTATGTTGAGTCTCTTCTGATCTATAAGCTCCAAACTCATTCGTAGGATCGATGTCATAAACTGACTTGGATGCATTTGACTTGTTGAAACAAGAAAAAAGCTGGAAAAATAAGATGGATGCATCAAAGAGAGGTACTCTTATCAGGCTAAACAACACCAATGCACCATGCCAATAAGAAGCAATAAAAGGCTGTACTGTTTACAAGATTTACTAAATTTGACCCCAAAACAACATGGGTGCTAAAAATTCTAACAGTACACCATTTACTTACAGTCAGTGTTCAGAGGATTCATCTTCATTACTAAACTTGGGTACCTCCACTTTATGACACATACCAAAAGCACTTTCTAGAGGGATAAAAGTAGTAGGTTTGGCTTTTGGAAGGTCTCAGCAAACGTTTCAGACAGAATCAGGACGTCCTAGATCATTTCAGAACCCAAGATGACTGCACCCTGTGTAAACAAGTGAAGTTCTGTTTTTAAGTAATAAGGTCAAATGTCTACATATAGAAATTTTTTCATGTGTTTTGATTTACTGCAAATGCTAACAAAAATTAGCCAGCTACTTTCCAACTGTTTACATATCAGTCACAGATAACTGTCAATCAAAATACAAATCATGAGTTGGTGAAAACACTAAGTAACTGAAAAGTATAACCAGTTCACAGACTGAGCACAATGCTGACTTTTCCTGAGATATGTTCGTTATCGGAGCTGAGCTTTTGAAACTGCTTGACTTTATGTGACCTGGGACATGACATTTTATGGTCTTTCATTTGTTTTCAGAGCACAGCATTTGTTCAAATGTAAAAGTTGTGAGTCACTTCCAAATTCAGCACTCAGGATACAACCTCAGTCTTCCCCCTGTGGATCTTCAGTCATGTTGTCGACTGGATCTACACTCAGCAGCCCTAAAATAGCCCGTGGTTTTCTTCAGCAGATCCTGAACAAAATGTCATTTTAAATAGGCAGGAGTCCCCCTTTGCTCCTGCCCGTGAACTGCTATCATATTTTCTTTCCATTTTGACACTGGCAAGTCCCCGTGGGATCTAAAGCATAGTGTAAAAACTACATTGAATCCTCTTGGATTCAGTCACCAGTCACTTGCTATATTTTTACAATATTTGTTAAGAATAAAGTTTCTCTCCCTGTTTGAGATTAGAGCACATTGCTTCATGTTTGCATGCCACATTTCAGACTAAAAAAGAGAAGTGGTTTAATGGAAAAACAAGTCCACATTTTAAGTCCAGAACTCTGTGCCGCTGGTCTACTTTCCACGAAATCAGCCTGAAAGTAGGTCAAAGGTTTGAGCTGTGAACACAGTGAACGCACCATCTAAACACAGCTCGTCCAGTAGATGTCCAGAAGGTCCCTGGTACAGGTCTGTCAGCAGATCTGTTTAATCTGTCATTAGTCATATCAAGTGTTGTCTTCAGGGTTTGATTTTATCATAAAGAAATAAAGTAAAGCTGTGATATGTAGGGCCTGTCTGTGACTGCTGCTGCTATCAGTTTATCAGTCTCTGCTAAGTGTTGCCTGAGACACAGTTTTACTGTTTTCAGTGAAATAAACACGAGCCACCATACAGGCAGACAGACGGCAACAGCATATTTATTTGTCTGTCTTCTCCCACAGTAATGGCATGTTGATATATGAACCACACGTCATGCAACACCAGTTGGAACATGCAGTCCACCAGAAGAATATCAAATGGCTCGGCGAAAGCAATGTACATAAAGCCAACATCTCCACCTCAGTTTATCAGTTACTTTGTTCCCCTTCTAACTACATGAATTTAAGTTCAATTCATTTGATTATTTTCTATTGTTCAGGTTATAGTGTGCTGCCATAGCAATCCCAGGACTCAAGGACTCATCCCCTCCATCTCTTGTCACCGTGTGATTTAAAAATACAGCAGCTCCTGCTACAATCACCTCAAATACCCGAGTACCCGTTTACAGGAAGCTGTGATACTTTCATGAAGAACAGAACATATTTTTTGGTATATGAACAAGTAAAACTCCATTATGTTGCATAAGAGGATCAGTTTTTGCAACACGCTCTGGCAGGTCTCATTAGAACCACAGTGGTACATATGAGACAGCCAATGAAAGCCCCTCACCACACTGCCAATGATCTTTGACAAAGTGGGAAAAAAATATGAGCCAAGGGCAGTTACAAAATACTTACTCAGGAAGATATGTGCAAACATCTACAGTAAATGTCAGACAGTTTCGTATTCAACAGTCATACATCCAGGCAGCATATTTTATCAGCGCACACATGAAAATGAATAGTGATTCATTGCATTGTGGACAATGTGGACTTGAAATCCTTTGTTGAACGTCTAAGGTTACTTACTCTTTGGGGAAAGATGTCACTTGGATCCTCTTAAAAGAGTTTGCAGGGATTCTGAGGAACGCGCAAAATACCACAAAATGGACCCTGAGATCATGTCCTCAGGAACTGCATTTGACCTGAAAAGGTGGTCACAGATTCTTAAAAATAATTTAAAAAAGAAAACATTATGCTTTTGAGAGTTTCCACCTGCATGTTCATTTGTGTCCAGTTTGAACCCTGACCCTTGATCTCGGCTTGGTCAGCAGCAGACTAAGGGTCACTCTTGATGTGTCTTAAAGAGAAAGAGGTGGGATCGCTAATGGCGTCTATCCGCTTTAAAATCCTAGAACTCTTATACTGAGGTTATGCTGCATGGGGTGAGGGGTCCCCCCATCACCCCTTCAGGGCCCCTGCTCGTGAACTCCAGGGCTGTTGGGTCATGAATACCATCTCACCACAAGAGAAATACCATCCACTAATGACACACAAACAAAGCCTAATGATTTTACAGTAAACCATATACCTCCTTTCAACCCTCTGTCACTGTCTAAAAACAAACACTGTCAATATTCCATGTTTTATTACTACAAAGATCAGATCAAAAGATTGAATCGGTTTTCTGTCTGGGTCTGAGCAGCAGGTCATCTGGTTCCATTTTGCAGATGAGAAATTACATGGTTGGGGCTCATCAATCATCTTCCGATGATGAACACTGTTCTTTATTCCATCCATCATTATTAGTAGTTTACATGAACATTGTTCCTTCTCATTCAAACAGCATTAATCACACCCTCTGGATCTTTTGATGTAATTTGTTTGGAGCAGGAGTGGGAGGGCAGAGCCAGGGACCTTGACATCATTAAAGCTGCAGCCAGAGAGCTGCCTCCTGCGTCATTAGCCTCTCATATCTTTAAGAAATACTGAACTGAATATTATTTTCTTAATTATAGTTTTTTCTCAAACATGGCTTGAGCAGAGAATGTCAGTTTTTGTCATTTTACCTGTTTTTTTTTAATGTATAACCAAGAATATCCTGTACTAGTTACATGCTAATATTTGGCCATGCTAGCATGCTAACATTTGCTCATAAGCACTAAACGATCTTTTTGTTGCAGAGATATTTTAACCCAAACCAAAAGCATCCTTACACAATATTTGAGATCGTGAAATGCAAGCCGTATCATCACCGAAAAACTTCCACTACAAAGCAATGTTTTTGTCACTCATCCGATATGCAATTTAGCATTGTCTTGCTGAAAAAAACACGTCATCTGGAAGCAAATGTTGTTCTGTATCTGTATGTGTCTTTCATAAATTATGTTTCCTTTTCAGAAGTGCAAGTTGCCTCCTCCACAAACACTAACACACATCCACATCACCAGAGACGCAGGCTTTTGAACTGTGGTCTGATAAAAAGCCAAACGGTCTCTTTCCTCTTTACCCCACACTTTGTGTGGTGTCCACGGCTCTCATAAAGAGTTTCAATATTTGATTTGTCTGACCTCAGCAAAGTGTTCCAGTTTACCTCGGTGGACTTAAATGGTCTTTGGCCCAGAGAAGACAGCTGTGTTTCTGGATCACTTTGACATATGACCTCTTCTTTACTTGTCAAGCTTAATCTACATTTGTGGATGGAATGAGTGTGTTCTTAGAGAGTGATTTCTATGACGTGTTTTCATCAAACAGCTTTTAATGTAGTTCTGCCTGAGGGCTCTGAGACCATGGACGTCAAATATTGATTTTTGACCTTGCTCACAAAGGTTTCCCCAGAACTTGGAGATATCTCCAATATCTGTAGATGGTGAGATATTGAAAGTTTACACAATTTTACAATGAGGAACAATGTTCTGACAGTGTTTTGGAATTTACTGAATCATATTTTCTCAGACTGGTGAACTTTTACTTTTGAGACTCTGCCTCTGTGAGATGCTCTTTTTACATCCAGTCATGTCACTGACCTGTTGCCAGGTGACCTGAGTATTTGAAAGGTTGTTCTTCAGGTATTTCTTTTTATCATCATTTACTTCTCCAGCATCTGTTGCACATGCTGCAATTTTTTGAAATACAGTGTTGCGATGAAATTCAAAATTAGCTTCTTTTTAAATGAAATGGTAAAATTTCTCTTATACATGATATTAATGTTACATTGTGAACTAAATTTGGGTTTCTAAGATATTTGAATGGTTGCATTCTGTTTTTATTTATACTTGACACAGTGCCCCATCTTTTTAATTTTTCTTTTTTGTTTTGGTTTTAGGATTATAGCTACTGGTTGTTATGTACTGCACATAGATCAAAATGGTCTTTTATCTGACTCCGAGCTGGAAATTCAATAGGGATGTTTCCCAGTCCTTTGAATTATCTTTATGACTAAGAAGTTACTGGCCACTTCCTGTTGTAAGGTGCATTTATTAATGAAAACCGTTAAATCCTGTTTGTTTATGTTGTAGGATCATTACATCCAAAGAAGTTGAAAATTGTTTCTCAGTGTCCATCTGTGTTTTTGCATCAGGTCTTTTGTTTACAAGTCATTAAAAGACAGAAACTTTTTAAAAAGGATTTTTGAGCAGACAATGGTACTATGGGGAGGTAAATGGTGCGCTTCCTGGTCTACTGTGCAGGAATTCCAGGAAACATCTGAGCCAAGCTCAGCAACATGGCACAAACCTTTTACAGAACCGTAAATGACTCCATATGAACAGAAGCAGGTGCAAAACATGCTGCATGACCTGTAACAAGTGTCCAATCCACAACGAGATATGTGACTCGATGAGTTTTACTTGAATTTTACCTCTCGTCTTATGATGTACATTTTAGTCACTTATTTAATTTTCTAACAGTTAAATAAATAGAAATCAGACTGAATACAAAGAAGTGTATGATTTTATAATGCTAAATTCTTTCTGAATATCTTAATCTTTTTATTTCTCTTAGAAAAAAAACAAAATAGTTTGTTTCCGTGGTAGGATGAGGTGAGTGGAAAAGATGAGTGGATGTTACACAGGCTACACCTGTTAGTTCATGTCTCAAGATTACTCTAAATAATTATATAAGATTTCATAACGCTTGCTTTCAGATGACTAGTATCAAAGCAAGTCTTCACCATCTACATTTTAAATGACTGAGCTTCAAGTCAAGTCTATAATAAAAAACATCTGGATTAGTCACAGTACGCAAAGGACAGATGTAATTACCTCAGGTCCAGTAGCTCATAACTATGGTGTGTTCAGTGAGTCACAACCATGAGCCAACATAGTGAAAAGCAGGACCTCCAAGAAGTGACATGAAGTTTATATTTTCAGGGCCGCTGATTCCCTCTGGCGTTTGACTTTAAGGGTGGCCGTGACTATCTGAGGACTCTGAGCTTTCAGGTACTCTGAGTCACTTTCTTACCATGAATCAAAAGGCCCTGGAGGTTTCCTGCCATTTTTCTCTGGAGTGTTTTCCCTCAAAGAGCCGGAAAGGCACCCGTGTTTCCCACACTCTCACAGAGCTTCTGCATCAATGCCATTTTACATGACCACGGCTCACAAACAAACAGCTGCAGTGTCATTGTGGCAGCTTCAGCCATTTTATGCAGAAATATTACATTTAGTCATCAAAATCTGAAAAACAAATTTTAATCTGTAAACTTATAGCTAATTTCGTACAAGCATTAAAGGATTCATTTGTTGACTCCGGTGCTCTACTTAAGGACGTTTTGTGTTTGTTTGGACAGTTTGATTCCTTTGGAAAGATCGTGTTCTTGTGTTAATCAGCCAGTTGCAGCAAAACTTCCTGTTTAGTTTGATTTTAATCTGGCTCCTCCACATTAACAACTGTCGCATGGATTGATGTGGGGCCAATTGCAACTATGAAAACACAGATGCTTCAAAGGCCAAAGTGCAAGACCCCTGTTGATATCAATTATCAGTTCCCTGTGATGAAGTGGATCAAACATTCAGACACTGATGGACTGATGTGGATTTTCATTTGGATATTTTTTGTGTGGAATCCCCATCATTTAAATGTCGCCTGAAGGAAAATCTTTTTCATGTTGGTATGATTCAGTTAAGTTCAAACCCTGTTCGTGATTGTTACAAAATCACATGGTCAAAAAAATAAATAAACTATTGTTATCACATCTAGCTCACTGGGTTTTTCCTGTGGCACTGATTTAAGTAAAATGAAGGCAGTGAGCATACCAGACATCTGTTATAAAAAAAATGAAGAGGGACATGAATTATGCTGCTGTTGACAGAATAAGTTTACAAAGACAGCAGACAGTTATAATAATTTATATCATCACCAACGTGCACATGCAGAAAACTGTCACACTTCATTACAAAGACCAGATATGGACAACGCTGAGGTCCAGACCAGATTTGCTACAGTGGTATTCCAAGTTTGTTGTCACACAGTTTAAAAAAGTGCCATTCATTGTTACACCATGAAATGGCACTAACTTTTAGAAAGCAGTAAAGATGGGTCTCTCCTCAGGTAAGAGAATTCCCCGAGTTCAAAGCCCGTTTTCCACAGTAACAACAAATGTCCTTTGTTATTCTGTTTAAACTTCTGTCTAAACTTTCTCTTAAGTTTCTCTTCCCATTTGCACTTCACAGCTGATTATTCTCTGCTGATGATCCATTTCACAACTGCGGATACACCGGAGGGGCGGCAGGTGCGAAGAGTCTGCTGTGGAAAGTGGAGTGTTTCATTTACAGGACCTTGTGAAAGGCGCATGAGACTCACAGTCTCTAATAATCACTCCTTATATTTTGCTATCAGTGTCATGTGCTGCTGAACCCTCAATGTTGATAAGTAAGCAGCACTCTGGTTTGGAGAGAAGAATGAGGCAGTGGCTCCTATCGTTATGCACATTTTCTCACTGATGCAGGTTTACCTGCTGCAGTCATACTTGGCTTCACTCAGTTAAGTCAAATCATGGTTATAACCAAAAAAAAAAAAAAAAAAAAAAAAAAAAGGGCTACTCTTACTGTCCCAGTGTACAAGTATGAGATTGTATTCTGTATGTTGACCAAGGCATGGCTGACTCCACTACAGCGGGTGACAGTATTCTTCATTTGAGAAAACCATGGAAACAGGTACCTGGCTGGATTATCTCCAGGAGGAGCAAATCTTGTCAATGTTTGCATTCTCACATGCAGCAGTGATGAAGGGCATGCATGGAAAACATATTAAAGCGAGTGCACTAGGGGTAAGCCTCACTTCGGACTCTCAAAAGTTCTGGCCGGGCAGTTTTTGAACTGTTGAACTATTTCAATAGTACTTAGTTTAACTCTTGGATCCTGCAGTGAAACTGACAGAGACAAGGACCCTTCCAAGGCTTCAAGTCCCTGAAATCAAACTGTAGTTTTTGTTTGGTTAAAGAAAAAAAAAAACCTTCTAACATATTAACACTTTTTTTTTTTTTTTAAGCTTGCCTGAAAGGACAATTCCCAGCTCAGCAACACATACAAACTTGTCACCTCACATATCACAGCTGGGAAAACAGTGCTCACAAAGCTCACTGGTATGTTATTTATAAGCTGCTACACACATCATAAAGTATAGCAGAGTCATATGTGTAATAAAAAAACACTCCATTAGTGTTTCATTTACACTAAATAACCAAAAAAAAAAAAAAAGCTCCAAGTTTGGTCAAACTAATCATGCTCATACAGAACCCCATAGGAGCATACGTATTGTGAAAATTGGAAATATATTTTAAGGCTTTTGTATAAGATTTTTTTCAGACATTTTCTAATTTTATGCTCATATTCCCACAGTCAGTCATTAAGCAGATTAGTTAAAGGTTACGTTTTTTGTCAGGTTTAAAGGGGTGCTGCTGTATATCCCACGAAGGCCAGGACAGACTCCTTTAATGCTCTGTGGAGGGTAAAGTGGGATTAGCTGGTTGCTTCTGGACCCCTGCCAGCATTTAATACCCTAGGAGTAACTAAAATAACAGAAATGTCTGCCGGCCAACAAAAAGCTTGCCAATGTTTAGGCTTTACTTAAAAAATGGGACAGGCTGATTCACCCTAAGCTGGTTGAGATCCTGGTTAAAATAATGATTCAGATTATGTAAATGCAGATATCCAACAAAGAAACTGAGGTAGTATATCCCGAGAGAGAGACAGGAATAACGTATTTGTGGATCCAGTTTATAGTTTCCTGCCACAACTGGCTACTAGTCAAGAATGTGAACAACAGCATTCAGAGCAGCAGGGTCTAAACTCCCATGAATCACTCGGTGCAGCGATCATAAGATGCTAGAATTTTAATTTATATGAGAGTCAGATAAAGATACACTAATACACAGGCTTAGGACAACAACGGGTTCGTCAACATATTTGAAATTTCCATGAATAAGCTTGTTAGCTTCATAATTAGAAACTTGTCAGAATGGAGTGGTCAGTCTTAAATCTCGCAAACATATTAGAGAAGACTGGATCGTAAAATGAAGCATAAATGTGTAAACCTTATACTCGTTGCAGTTTATTGGGTTAAATAAGAATTTCAATGACTAAAACGTATAACTGATTTCAAAACAGTCTAGAACCACCTTCATGCAGAGATCGTGGTATAAAGATCTGAAGCTCCCCTTCATTCCCCCTCCACTCACCAGTTGTGCATTCACAGTGACCCCCAAAGGTTCACTATCACCTCAGCCCAGTGGATACCTTCACAACGTTTTCCAAAGCTGTGAAATCTGAAGGCAGTTCCTTTGCTAGACTTTTGTGGTCTGCAGACAGCAACAAGTCCCTGTTGTTTCTAATCACTGACTGCTTTAATCAGTGTTTAAAAACGGGAAATTTAAAAAAAATACATTTCTCCCTGGTTGCTCTGGTGGGATGCACACAGAGGTGCTGGTTGGAGTTTTGCCATCACTGCTGCAAGAGGCAGACGGTTGATCAGCATCAGCAGGTGGTGGCTCTTCCATGTTGCTAAGTTTTATTAAGTAGCTAATACCTCAAGTGCAGTGACAAAGTTTGTCATATACCCTCAACCTCTCCAACCACTGTCTTGCAAGCCTGCTGGTATTTCTTTTTTCCACACTTGTCACTTGATTAGGCATTTTGGCAAGGTGAATTGACACCATGATGTACCAAATAATTTTATCTTCTGTTTGGGCCTTGTAGCCATAGTCACACACTTCTACACTGCCATTTCACACAGGCCTCATCTCGCCACTGTTACACCTCTGTTAGTACCATATATTATATAAGAAGAACTGGACAAACCCACTGTGACATGACTCATAGTTTTTCAGTGGAGTGATTAGGAGACTCATTTTCCTCCTACCACAGGGTGCCACGTTGCAGATGGGTGGAAGAAGCTGGCCTGGAAGCGGCGTGGAACATGTCCATCTTATCTCAGTGTGCTGTTTTAGCTTGGCTTAGGTCATGCTATCCTATGATGCTAAGTAACCCTTACCTTACATTGATTGTGATCAAATCTGTCAATCTATCCTAATTTCTCAATTTCTCATTTGTGTTAAAACAAAGATGGAAATCTGATCGGGCAGGACCGACGGGAAATCACAGCAGCCTTGTAGTCCTCTGTGGCTCTGTCACAGCTAGCTCCCAGCTCTTTTAGATGATCCACAGCTGAAGGGCTGCAGAGCCCTCAGCAGGATTTCCAGCCCGTGTAGTATATACCTTAACATGGGAGTAATACTAGAGCTGAAAAGTCATACAAGGAAAGAGCTTATGCATTGTGTTTATTTATTTCTATTCTAATCTACATTAAAACACCCATTGTGCTCTAATCCTTATTACTTAAGAGCCAATAGTCATTTGATACTATATGGGAAATGTAAAGCGAGCGCTGTGTTTATCACATCTCTGTTGTGTCAGCCTCTTGACCTGACTACTGCGGACCCTGTTGATCTCGGGCTTAGGGAGGGGCATAATCTTTCAGCACATATCTGACAGATTTCTCTTTTGTTGCCAGTTTTAAGATCATCAGGTATCTCAGGCTGTTGTAGAAAACTGTGATACATGAATTTGATCTTAAAATGCAGAATTTCTTTGAGTAAGCTCACAGGAGACAGACCTTAATCAACAAATGCGTCTTTCAGTAATAAATATGTGGCATGTGCTCCTAAGCTGCCTCAGAGGCCGTTACTAATCAGATTACCTCAATAAATCTATGTCAGATACATTGCTGCATGTCTAGTCATGCACAGAGAGTGTGAGAATGCAGACACAAAACATGTTTACAGTTGCAGATGCGTCCATACTGTCATCAGCACAATGCTGACATCTGCTGCCCAGGCTAAAGTACACGCAAGTCATGCAAAGATGTTCATTTTGGCTTCAAGGTACTTGTAATTGAGCATACAGTGTGGAAAAGCAGCTCTGTGGTTGATTTGTGTAGAAGATAAGACAATACAGGAAACAAATCTTTGAATGCAAAGATATTTAAAGACAGTTTCCTGTGTTTGCCATTTGCCTTGGGCCAAGGAGCAGCATTGTGACTCTTGCCTGCCAGAAGTGTAGCACGGGAGTGACATGATGTGTGTCGAGGTGGAGGGGGGGGGGACCAGATGTTGTTCTCCTACCATGGGGAATAAACTCTATCACTCACACCACAGGTGGAGAGAAAAGGGGGGAGCGCAAAGGAGAAGAGAACGAGTGAGTGAGAAACCACAGCAAACAGGAAGCAGGGACCTTACAACACAATACTCGCACAGTTTCCTGCAGGCTCACACAGATAAGGAGCGACACTTTGTTTAAAGTTGCATTTTCACCCCCAAACATTTCCCGACTTCTAAAATCACGTCGTGCAGCGCTTGTGAAACGCTTCTGCAGAGCAGCTGTGATATTGTTTGGTACACAAAATGTGGATTGTTGGCTAAAAATTTAAGTAGAAATACGGCTATTGTCAGGCTAAATTCTGCAGGACAATATACTCATAATAAACTAAACTGAGGCAAAACACAAGCGGATCATGCTGTTTTTATTTATTTATTTATTTATTGTCATAGAAACCCAACCAACATTTGTGTGTAGAAGCCATCTGAGAAATAAATGAGCCAAAAAAATGGGGCCCCATTTAGGACTGCTCAAGTCGGCTCCATGTGGCTTGCTGGCAGAGGTTATGCTCAGGTACATGGGTGATGCATAGTCGTGGGTCCAAAGTGGTTTTCTTTTCTGGGTCCCACTTGGGCCAAGCATGGAGGCTAACCTAAGGTGGGAAGTTCACATGGTGCCAAAAAGGAAACTAGTGGATGATCCCATACGGGGCCTCATATTTTAGCCCATATATATCTAAGATGGGCCCCACTTTTGACTGTAGGCTGGGAAAAAAAGGATGGATGGATGGATGGATGGATGGATGGATGGATGGATCGATGGATGGATGGAGAAATTAAACATTTACAATGAC
>JAOWBL010000015.1:9706331-9717050 GCA_028564865.1 Zenarchopterus dispar
GGATGGATGGATGGATGGATGGATGGATGGATGGATGGATCGATGGATGGATGGAGAAATTAAACATTTACAATGACAGCTCTTTAGCTTCTAATGCTGTGCTGCCACACTGTGATTTATGTCAACATAAACAAGAAGTTGCATCATTACACACATACATCTCATCTGCATAAAAAACAATCAATTGTGCAGGAAAAATATCTCAATTTAAATTAGAAAATTAATTCTTGATTAAAATATCTACAGAGCCATCTTAAATATAAAATATGAAGATCTGCTTTGTATCAACAAACTACAACTGTGAAATCCTTTTGAATTTTCTGTAAAAGACACTAATAAAAGATTATCATGTAGTAAAATAGTCACAAGTAAAACTTTCTGGACTGAGAGGCTACTTTTAATGTTTCAGATTTATAAACAATTTCTTGATTACCCTAACCCTAGCCCTGACCCTAACCCTTTTAAATTAAACTCCTTTCACAGTAATTTTGCTGCGTGTTATTCTATCTTAGATTAACAAACATGATGGCAAAGTAGTCTATTCTCAGTTACTGTATGCTGAGCTGATGATGGAAGTAATTGTGTGACTGGAATGGGAATTAACGTATGCCATCAAAGCAGTGGTAGTTGAAGTAAAGAAGTTACTCCAGCCAGTATTTTTAATCTTATCTTTGACTTTTTTTTTATACATTTTTTAAATTATTACACTAATATTAACAGGAGTGAGGTTGTAGTAGCAATAAAAGGTGTTTTTGATGGGGGACACACTGTCAGTATGTATGAGCTTCATATCATTGTTAGTATTTATGAACTCAGTCCCTTTGATAAAAGACAGGATGAACCACAGCACGTGATGTTGGTGTTATAAATTGCAGTTGATGACAGCATAACAATGCCAATCCAGCTGTGCCCTTTGCCCTTTCATTTGCTTTGAATGTTCATTTTGGAGGCTGCAGTTTGTGGTGCTGAGCAGTTGCATGGCATTGGACCAAAATGGATTTTCCTTTTTTTGCCTTCTTTTTTTCTTTTTCTGCTTTCTTTTTTCTTTCTTTCTTTCTTTTTTTTTTTTTTTACATAACCAAATGCTGTCAATCAATGCTTTTGGCTGCACATTTAGTTCATGCCACATAGTCATTAATATTGTAATGAACCAAATTTTCTGACCAACTGATGGCGGATTTATTGTAGCATGGTTGTCAGTGTGTGTCCTTAATGATTAATCATTTATTAAGTCCACATTAAGACATTATACTGTAAGGAGTTTATATTATCTCTTAACTGCAGTTCCTCTGTTCTGCGTGAAGAACAAAAAAAAAAAAAAAGCAAAAAGTGAAGAGGTATTTATCTGAACAACTGCCAATCTATTTTTTCTCATAAAAGAGCAATTTGTGGAAAAATACAAGTGAGGAAAAAGGTGAATACAGCGTCCAGACAGCGTGTCTGGAAGACTGAAGTGAGGGATCGATCCTGTAGCAACACTCCCCTCTTCTGGCGAATGGTGGTATTACATCTTATTATTCCATTATTTTAATGCGGGACTGGACGGGCTTAGCTTTACTCTAATATATAAACTTGTACTACAGCTTTTAGTATTTGAAATAAATTTGAAGAATGTTTTAATTAAAACAATTAAGCTAATAAATACACAAAACTCGTGTATGCTGTAGTAATCCTGTCAGCTGACTTTTACATCAAATCAGTCTTGGAGGGAGTGACCATTTTAAGTCTCCATCAAACTGAAACAAAGTGTTGAAAGGGGGTGCCTCATCTGATTGGGCGCCTTTGTTCTTTCAAATCGAGGTGGCCTTTTCCCTTTATTTGCACCAAGGGGCCCCTGAGAGAAGGGACATCTTTTACAGTAATGCTGTACTCCTGCGTGGACTATTCATGCCGCTTGATGATGGATTGATGACAGTAAGGAAAGATGGCCCAGGTCAGTCAGAGAGTTGATAAACCACACAGACTGAGAGAAGAGCTGAGTTGCATGCTGGTTGGTGATGGAGCAGTGGGGAAGACTACTATGATTATCAGTTACATTTTCAATGGATACAACAGCGAGTACAAGCAAACGGCATTTGATGTTTTCACTGGTAAGAGAAGTCTTTCTTTCTTTTAAAGTAAATTTTTCTGTTTTTGGAAAGAAACTAATCTGTATTTAACTTCCAGGTTTGGTTCACGTGAATGGAATCCCAACTCGTATCAAATTGATAGATACTGCTGGCCAGGTAAATGCAGCACATCACCCTTTTTTTTTTTTTTTTAATGACAATGCTTTGCTCCTCATCTCTTACTATTTCATGTGTCAGGAAGAGTTTGGCCATCTTCGCTCTTTGTGTTACGCCCATGTGGATGTCTTCATCCTCTGCTTCAGCCTCGTGAACCCCGTCTCCTTTGACAACATCACCTCCAAATGGATCCCACAGATCCGTGCCGCCAACCAGACCTCACCCATCGTTCTGGTTGGAAGCCAGTCGGACCTTTGTCACAATGTGGGCATCCTCATTCACCTGGATCAACTAAACACCAGACCGGTGAGCTCGAGTCAGGGCAGAAGGCTCGCTCACAGGGTTGGAGCTCATAAATATATGGAGTGTTCAGCTCTCACTCAGCACAACCTCAAAGATGTGTTTGACTGTGCTGTATTTGCTGCCATTAAGCACAAGCACAGGGACTCTAAATCCAGAAAGTTCAGCCCACTTAAGCGTTTGAAGTCTTTCTGCGATTGTGGATGGAGGAAAATCTTTGGATCCATCTGATGTAAATGCTGAAGAAGCGGAGTTAATAACCTCAGTTTGGTCACAAGCATCCTTTTTTGGGTGAACTTTTGTTACAAATTAAACTTCTAAGTCACAAAATTTGATAAATTCGCATCTGTGTATTATACTCTGCACTACCTTTAATGTTTTAAAGGCAGAGGTACAGGGTTGTTTTTTTTTTGGCTTTTGATTTTTATTTTTATTTTTTTTATTGCAGCTAATAAATGTATCTTGTCTAAACACTTGTTTACTGTGTGTTGTGTTTTGCCTAAATTATAAACACTGACAAAATCCAACTTTAAGATTCTCCTCTAAAAGTTACTGTAGAAATGGAGGGAAAACACAAAGTGCCATTTAGGACAAATGATCACCTGCTGTTACTTTGAAGTGTTACTTTACAAGACAAAAGACATTAAATCCATCCTTTTGTTTGAAAGCTTAGGGTGTGCATAGTTCCTACAAGCACTTAGAAAACCCCTATATGTATTTTCTTAATGGATTTTTAAATCTTAAAAATAAAGGTCTTAACTAAAATTTGCAAAGACTTTTTCATTTTTTTATGTTTAGCTTTTTAAAGCAGCAACTCAAATACAGAACAATAACAAAATGTCAGGAGAACATAAAACTATGTTTTTTTAATCATTGTATCTCTTAAAATTGCTCAGGAATTAAATGTATGTAATTTTTCCGTTATATTATAGGCCACGCATTAAATTATTTCAAAACTTGTTATAAAACGGTTTCTGTAAACATATGAGACGTTTAGAACGGCACTAAACTACATTTCCCATCATGCCACTACTCTTGACTCTCCTCTGACCCTGTGACTGAAAATAATCTGATCAGCTGATGTGACCTGGCAACAACAACATAACGTAGCTAGTGAAGAAATCAAGCAGGGAGGGGGCTGAAGAACAAAACAATGACACTGCTCGGAAGGATTCGGACTCAGTAACACTTTTAAAGTATTTTGAATAACTATCGCATGGATTTCGCTCCCGGGTCAAACTCGAGTGTTCCGCCGGTATCCGAATTTTTAGCGCCGAGCAGCTGTTGTTTTTGTTTTTGTTGATATGTGGTTATTGCAGCTCAGTTAACCGACCGGGGGCTAGCTTGTTTTTTAAACGGCTGTGAAGAGTTGGGGCTTGCTAGCTTGATAATTACATCTCTCCGATGGAAAATGTTTAAACTGTCCAGGTTGCTGTAAGCTCATCATATCGACTTAGATGCCAAATCATAATCATAAACCCAGTTTCCCAGGGAGCTTTGTGTCTCAGTTAGCCGGTTAGCCTGTTGTTAGCATTAACATTTTTATAACCCTTTCTTTCAAGAGGAACTCATTGTCTTTTTTCGAACCGGCTGCTGGTTAATAATTAAGTATTCTTTTATAATTTTATCGCGTACTTTCTGATTTTATGCTCGTAAATACCAACTTTATTGCACCAACAAGTTCATTGCTAGCGGCTGCTCCGTTAGTTTTCTTATGTTGCACTAAGTAACGTTACAGTTAAAGTGTTTGAACCTCAAGCTACGTGTACACATTTGATCAATTGTATCACTGTTGAGACTAGTTCAGACAGCACCACCCAACCTGCTACCATGCAGCTGTCCTAGGTTGATAGTTTTTTTTTAGTATTTTTGATAATTGAAGTTGAGCATTTTACATTGACTTTTACTTGAAAGTGTTGGAGACACTGTGGAAGCTGGTCCAGAAACGTCTAGTTTTGAATATCTCCTGGTAAGAAACAATGAGTGGGCATGGCTCGTCCTCTGAAAAGGGAGTCAACACTAGTCTAATATGTCAAGAGAGCTATGCCTGTGGTGGCTCTGAAGAAGCCGCATTTGAGTGTGATGACTGCAAAAGCCTGCAGTGTGTTCGCTGTGAGCTCGAGCTCCACAGTCAGGAGCGCCTGAAGAACCATGAGCGGGTCCAAATAGGTCCTGGCCACGTCCCTTACTGTGACAACTGTAAAGGGAGTAATGGTGATAGTGGAAAGCGTCACAGGTCTGTGGCTCGCTGCCAGAACTGTAAGGTAAACTTGTGCCAAGACTGTCAGAAACGCACCCACAGTGGCAGCAGCAAAAAGAAACACCAGCTCACACCTTATCCTTCCCCACCTAAACCTGAAGAGGCCAACTCTGTCCAGATGTGTGTCCAGCCTCCTGTTCAAATGCCTGATGAGACTAAATCTCAGAGGGCAAAACTGTTGGAGAAAGTGTCCAGTTTTCTCTTGGTCGATGAAAATGAAGAAATGCAGGTACGCTCCGCGAGTGACATTTTCATTAACTTGTTTTTCTATGTGCATATTCTTGCTTTTATGTTTGATGAATTAATTTCACCTTAAAAGTTTCCATTTTTCTTCTAAAGATAAAAGATGAAGCTTCGTTCTTAAAGAGCCTCAGCTGTGACGCTGACCAACTGCTGAAAGTGGTGTCCATCTTTGGTAACACAGGAGAGGGCAAATCTCACACCCTGAATCACACATTCTTCACGGGCAGAGAAGTGTTCAAGACTTCACCCACACAGGAGTCGTGCACAGTGGGTGTGTGGGCAGCATTTGACCCCATCCACAAAATAGTGGTCATCGATACGGAGGGGCTGCTCGGGAACAGTTCCAAACAGGGCCAGAGAACCCGCCTCTTACTCAAGGTGCTCGCCATCTCCGACCTCATAATTTACCGCACCCACGCTGACCGTCTCCATGACGACCTTTTCAAGTTCCTTGGTGACGCCTCGGATGCTTATCTGAAGCATTTCGCCAAAGAGCTTAAGGCCACATCAGCCCGTTGTGGCCTGGATGTCCCACTGTCCACTTTGGGCCCCGCTGTTGTTATCTTCCACGAAACAGTCCACACTAAGCTGCTGGGCTCAGGTAAAACATCCACCCAGTAGTTTCTGCTGTATCTCTTATATAATAGAGAACTCAAACCTTTGAACAGAACTTTATTTATATCCTCTTATGAGTTTTGACTGTATGAATATCATTCTGGATCACTGTAAAAAGGATGAGAGCCAGCCCCTTTAAAATACACGGATGACGAAACAATGCACAAAATTTAGGAAATATTAGTTCATAGTGGTGATCCAATAGCATTCCTGCTTTTTCAAGAATGTGTGAACACGATGTTTTGGTTGACAGAAACTGCTTTTGCAGTGAGTCAGGCTCTTTCACAATCCCTCCCTGTTTTTACATTGCATGTTTTCCACTACTTTTCAAAGAATGTCAGTGCATTTAAACATTATTATTAGGTGCACTGCATTACTAGTTTCGACTTCTTGTCCTAGGGTATAAAGAATAAATTGTAGAGACTTGCCCTCTGTGTAAGTTCGATGAGCCCTCTGTATGTGTTTGCTCTTACTGTTGTCAGATGCGTGTCGTCATGGAATCCTGTAAATGTTTGTCACATTTAGGAGTCTGTTGTCACACGGCGAAAATGTTCTGACTCTAATAAGAAAACCTGACATTTACCGTGGTGCATTATGTCACTCAAGTGAGGCCAAGAAAGTTATTTATTTTAACAGTAAATGGAACCTTATGGACACTTATTACTGTTTTATGACTGACAAGAACATTTTAAAATACAATTGCATTGAGTGTGCTTAAGTATGAATGCATGCTGGTATAACCTCTAAATACTAATGATAAAATTCCTACAAATGAGTTAACTTCTGTTCAGTTGTCTTAATAGACTAAATAATGTCAGTTTATTGCTAAAACCTCTGTTACCAACTCCTGCCCGAAACACCCAGCTGGCTGTTTTTTATTTGAGGTGCAACAGAGTTCCCACAAGGCAGAGGCGATGCAAATGTATTTCATGGTGATGTCATAAATTAAAACAGGAAAAACCTGGTCTGCAAATGAACAATTTCTAGCAGATCAGGACAGGTGTGTTTTTTTTTTTTTAAAAAAGGCTAACTCCCTTTGCAATCTTGCAGACTTACATGCACTAAAAAAGCCCGAAGTGACACCTTAAGGCATCAGTTGTTTTGGATTGAAGGCAGTTCGGAACGATTTGTGTCTTACATCGCAGCAGGAAAAAGGGCCAGATGTTAAAACAACTTGTACATAAAGAAACTATCTTATTCATCTTCCTACACACAAACCAATATTTAAGGAAAACTGTGAGTTCAGATTGTGCACATCTCACACAGTCTTTGAGCCGTGCACACACTTTTCCTTTCTGGGTGAATGGGAATTCCTGGAGCATTTAAGCCCAGTATGGTAAAGTAGAAAAAAATGGACCTTCCAAATGTAGCAGATCAGGATAAGCCCACGTGTCACTATGCTGTGACTTTAGATTAGATTTTTTTCCTATTGCTTTTATCCCCATTCTGCTGATATGTTAGCTATTCCACAATAGATGCCACCAAATATATGACCACGTCTCTTAATGTTATGATTTGATAGTCTTTTAAATTGTTACTTTCCTTGTCATTTCTATCTAGTTGTGTGGAAACACTATTTTTATCAAGCTTTTGCGATTGCATAAAAGTTTATTAGGATTGACATTTCTAAAAGAAACTGTAATTATATTAACAGGTTCTTAAATCTGACCAAAAAAGAAGCCATTTCTGTTTGTGTGTTCTGTTTTATTTATGAAACTGTACAGTTTTATGCTTCTGGCCCCTGATGTAGTTTCCTCATAATTCAAGCAGCAAACCTCAGTATTTAAAGACCCAATGTTTTTGCAACCACATATAATCATTGCAGACGATGGTAATCCCTCTATCTTTGTATTGGTGTAGATAAATCATCCGAGTCTATAGATCGCCTGCTGTTGGATCGCTTTCGGAAGCTCTCCCGTTACCCGGAAGCCTTCTGCTCCGTCCAGTACTGGGGCACACAGACTCTGAGTCCTCCTACTGACTTCCGCGGCCTGCAGAATAAGCTGGAGCAGCTCCTGGATAACAATGCCACTCGCTCCCCACGCACTCCTCTGGTCATCTTCAAAGCCCTGCAGGTGGCGCTGCATGGATCAGATCTATATGCGATGATCTGAATCAGTCAGATCAGAACATAGCTCACAAGTTGGCTAACGTAGACTTTGTTTTAATATCTCTTGGTCCCTGACGTCTTTGCAGGCACTGAGTGAGCGCTTCAACGGGGAAATTGCAGGTGAGCTTGTAGCGCACAGCAGCTTCTTTCCTGATGAATACTTCACCTGCTCCAGCGTGTGCCTCAGTTGTAGGTCAGTTCTTCTTCCCTTTTATGAAAGAGACAATTCCCATTATCAAATTTAAAATGAATGTTTCCCTCATTCTGTCTGGTGTTCGTTAACATCATCTGTCACTGCATTTATCCCAGATCTGGCTGCAAGAACAGTATGAACCATCTAGGAGAAGGTGTGTGCCATGAGGCGAGGCATCGCTGCCGTTACTCTGCTCAGTTTGACAATCGCATTTACACCTGTAAGGTGAGCATGAAGGTTCAACTTTATCTCTTAGCTTCCCTCTTTAGCTACAACATAGTTCTTTTTCCTTTTAATGATGAGGATTAAGTTGAAATAATGTTTATGATTCACTGGTGTCAGGCGTGCTATGAGGGGGGAAAGGAAGTGATCGTCGTGCCTAAGACCTCCGCATCCTCTGACTCTCCGTGGATGGGCCTCGCCAAGTATGCCTGGTCTGGGTGAGTAGCAGGACTCCACACTTGCACTGAATTTCATTTTTACAGTCGACTCGGTACCTCAAAAACAAAGAAAATATTGCAATAAATGGTGATCTATGCATTTAACTCTAAATGTTACTATATTTGACCAATCAGATGATACCTCATGATCCAGGTTCTAATTTAGATCCTAACTGCATGCAAAATGTTGAAAACATTGTGATGACAGATGGGAAACAGACAAGTGTGGAAAGCTTGGGCAAAGTAGTCAGAGCTCATATTTAGCTGCAAAAAAAAACAAAAAAACATTGACTGCACACCATTTTCTTTTTCTTTTGCATCACAAGTCATATGGTCACTGCAGTTTTCAACTATGATATTGTGCAGCCCTACTCAAATTTACAAATAACCTAATTTAATTCAGCTTAACTGAATTAAGTTTAATTTATTTGTATAACCCCAATTCATAACAAAATTTCTTTCAGGGAACTTAACAAAGAAATCAAAGAAGTTGTCCAGTTATAATCTAAGTGTATTCTAATTAAATCCCATTCATTATCATTGCATTCTTATTTATTTATATTATTCAAACAGAAATACACGTTAACATTTATGTAGTTAAAAAGCCTTTTCTTTTTTTTTTAAATATATGTTTAGGTATGTTATTGAATGTCCCACCTGTGGAGTGATCTATCGGAGCCGTCAGTATTGGTACGGTAATCAGGACCCCGTGGATACAGTTGTTCGTACCGAGATCCAGCATGTTTGGCCAGGGGTAAGGAAAACAAACAGACTGACTTCTTAGTATCTTTCCTCTTAATTATTAATTTTATGATATAGACCAAGACTTATTGTTGAAGATAAACATTTATGACTTTGGTGGTCCTGCAGTTCGATGGCTTTTTAAAGGACAACAGCAATGCTGCACAGCGGGTTCTGGATGGAGTCAACTTGGTGGCCCAGTCTGTGTCAGAGCTCAGTGTCAAACCTGCCAAGGCCGTCACCTCTTGGCTGACAGATCAGATCGCCCCAGCCTACTGGAAACCCAACTCCCTCATCATGGTGAGTGACACGCAGCCCAACCCTCTCTGCCACCCGCTACCGACAGCCAAGTCAACACTTTCATATCCACAGGGATGTTTACTGTCTGTAGTGCTCTGCTATTACACAATCTGTGTGTGCAGCTCACAAAAAAATAGACTCAGGTTGTGTCCTCCTTCTGTTAACTCAAAGTTAAGAACAGCATGTACTGTTATTGTTTTTCTTCGGTACAAGGTGTGCCACAAGTGTCACACAGTCTTCCAGGATAATGACACCAAGCATCATTGCCGAGCTTGTGGGGAGGGCTTCTGTGATGGCTGCTCCTCCAAAGCTGCACCCGTCCCTGAGAGAGGCTGGGGTCTTGCCCCTGTCAGAGTCTGTGATGTCTGCTTTGAACAAAGAGCCTCATATGCAGGTATGCCCTCTTATAGAAATATCATGCTATTCTTCTTCTTGTTTCATGCTGACAATTAATGTAAATGTGAGCATAGCTTTAGCAGGTGTGATTTAATTATGCAGAGGCGGTTGAGGCCGAACTCGAGGAGGAGGATGGTGGAACTCTTGCCAGAAAGGTTGGAGAAGCGGTCAGCAACACCATCGGGGTCGTGGTCACTGCTATTGACATCCCTCTTGGTGAGTATTGCCAAAAACCTAAAGAGCATTGTTTAATAGGAGACATGCGTTGACCAGTAAATGAGAAAATATATTGGTGCAGTGCCCCCCTGTGGCAGGTATGCATCATTTTTATTTATGGAATTAAATTTAAAAAAAGAGAAAGTGTATAATGCATTATAAAATCCAGTCAGTGATAAGCAGCACGCCTAAAGTGTGTGTGTGTGTGTGTGTATATATAATATACATATAATATGTATATATATATATATATATATATATATATATATGAAGGAAACCAGTACAAAAATTGCTTGATGCATTTTGTTAATAATTCTTGAGGTGAATGAAAATGAAAACAGGGTCTACAATATGTACTGCCATTTTGCTGGCAGTGCTGTCAATATATTGACTAAACTAAAACTCGTCTTGGGCAGTGAAAGGTCAGTAGTGTCGTAGTTTAGATAACAAAACCACACCTGGACCGAATACTTAAGAAATGAAAGTTCACTTAGAAAAATACTGATTCTAAACAGATTTTCTTATCGGTATCAGTTGAAGGGCTGTATGTTTGGTAAGATGTTCTGTAATTAAGCCTGCCAACTATAGAATAAGCTTGTCATTAGTCTGAAAAGAATAAAAAGGTCTTCAAATTTGGCTAGTTGGCTAAATCCTGCTGTACAAGCTGCAGTGGACAATAT
>JAOWBL010000015.1:9717150-9732033 GCA_028564865.1 Zenarchopterus dispar
TTTTTTTGTTTGTTTTTTTGCAGCAGGGCAAAGCAAAAGGATCAACAGCAACATAAACACAAATAATAATGACTCCTCACGTGTGTGACACTGCCCTGAGGTGGCAACAGGTTGCTACAATGAAAATGTGTGGGGGGGAAAAAAAAAAAAAATTAGTCCAGAATCATGCGAGAACCATTGGACTAATCCAATTGAAAAACTTTTTTGACACACCTTCCTATAAATGCAACTTTGCTGGATATTTCAGAGCCATCGGCAATGGTTTCTTACATTCCTGACTGACTTTTCACTTCTCTGGATCTGCCAGCTTAATACCCTTTTACATTAAAAAAAACCTAAAAAATTGAAAGTAGTCCAGTTTGGAGGAAATTATTTTTATAACAGCCAGTAGAACAGATTTATGTCAGAGTCATCCAAAAATGTGTTTTTAAATTAAGTAAGCTGGCTCTGCTGCATGGAAACAGACAAAGTGACTGCAGCGGTCAAAAGAAGGACCAAAACCAAACCCTGATTTCTTAACCAGAAGTGACAAACTGTTTGTTTAATCTAAATAAGTTAAACATATTTATCTTGTGTACATTGGGTTATTACATAAGTCTTCTGTTGGCCCATATTTGCTGCCAAAGAGCTTAGACAAATATGTTTTTGATAACCTGATATCCTCCTGAAACTGTCTGCATATGACTGACCCAAAAATACCTCAAAGTGAGGCCCGCTCCAATCACAACAAAATAAGCCCACTTACTTACACCTCCAAATCTTGTTTCAGTGTTTCCATGGTCACCGGACCAAATACAGAGGAGGAATTCATGTTACTTTGAGTTGTGGTGCCATTTAGACATTAAGGAGGTAAACTAAGCATGTGCAAAACTAAAACGAGTCCAAACAAATAAAGATACAGTAGCTTCAAATGTTTTTAATCAAGGAAGCTGGGTGCAGGTGGCTTTAACGCGTATTTTCACTGTGCAACTAAATTCAATGTATAGACAAGCTGTGCATTCGTAAGGTGTTTGTCTTTGACTAATTTGGCTGGAAGTGGCTTCAAATTAACCTTGAAGAAACCAAAGAAAGACGCTTCTTCTTGCCAAGAAAGCATCCAAGACAAAACCCGCATTAAAACCCCTAAAAATTTGCTTTTGCACCCATGAATCAAAGATATTTGTATGATGATAAGTCAGTGTCTGAGGTACTAACAGTTGTACTCTTTTGGCCTCAGACAGACACAGGATACCTTTTAAACTGCATCACTCTCAAAAGCAGGGTCGAGCAACTGTCTGTAATGGCTGTAGATATGAAAATTGGAGGCACATCAATGAGTATATTTATGTTACATTATCCCTCTAGGCCTCGTCAAAGATGCGGCTCGTCCTACCTACTGGGTACCTGACCAGGACATCCTGTCATGCCACAATTGCCAATGTGAGTTCACTGCCAAGCTGTCCAAGCACCACTGCCGCGCCTGTGGCCAAGGAGTGTGTGACGAATGTTCCCCAGAGCGTCGGCCGGTCCCATCGCGCGGCTGGGACCACCCCGTGCGCGTGTGCACCAGCTGCAACCAGAAACCTGGAGACCTTTAACTTGCAGGGGCCTCTCTTTCATCGGAGCACAAGAGAGAACCGCTCACTCAGCTCGCAGTCTGGCAACTGTTGAAGCATACCTCAGTTACTCCAGTGGTTCTGTTTTGTATCTGTGGAAAGGAAATATGTAGAAATACATAGGATATTTAACAGATTTGGGCTTTCAGAGTTCCTGTGACCTTTGTGGATCAGCATTGGATAACTTGACTGAGTGTGAAAACTGCATTTCCACTCTCATTATTCACAGGCTCAATATTTTGATTAGTATTAACACAGATCCTTTGTTTTCCGTTACATAAAGCTTTTCAGCTATTTTTCTACTATTATAAAATATTTAAAAAAATCTATCATTTCAATATTACTAGTTTATAGCTGAGATCATCAGCGGTTGGTGTGATCAGTTTCCTTCTCATTAGTAGTTCCTCTGGCATCGTACATGCAACGGCAGAGATGTATTTTGTATTTGCGCAGGCGTAAGGGCAAGTTCCACTGCATGCGTGCATAATAGCATTTTAGTTTTTGCACTAAGCCTTTTTTCAGCTGTTATAGGCTGTTGCTTATCACTGGCAGAAGCCACATATGATAGCATGACCAGTTCCAAACGTAGCTGAAGTCTACAACAGTAGGTCTTCATCGGGGGAAATCTGGTGTGCCAAAAAGAATTCAGGTCACTGTGTCTGTGCTGGTGTAATATTTATATTCTATCATGTAATTTGTGGTCTTATGAAGACATAGAGGAGTGTTGAAAACTATGTACTGATGAGAAGGGGACAAAACAAAAAACAAACAAACAAAAAAACGTACTAGTCCTCCGGCATGCATGGCCTTTTATTTGCTCAGAGGACGCTCTCTGAATAAACCTCACTATCTCTTTTACCTGGGGGCATTTACGTGTTACAAAATGTATGCATTTCAGGTTCAAATTTGTTTTCATGGCATGTTTGATTTATTTGCTATCCGTGCATTTACTCCGCTTCGCTGTAAGGAAACGAGGATTATCCAAATTTCTCTTCAAGCTAGCTTTGCATATTCCGTTAAGTTCCCAGAGTCTCTGCAGTCACAGTTCGTTAAGATAACAGCTCATGACATACATGATTTTTGTTACTCTACATCTGTTGTTAGAAGCTATTGTATATTTTCTTAAGCATTTTTATTTGTTACTATTAGGATATTTATATTATTGTGACAACTGCAAACTAGCCTAACTGCCCTTTTTTTTCTGTCATGTTTTTATGTCGGCGTTGCACAAGAATACTAAATGTGGCAAGGAGAACTTGTTGAGCCATACGTAATTGCAGTATGACTAGTTTTGTGTTGTTAAGAAACTAAACCATTACATGTGGATGTCATACAAAGCACAAAATGATGCCTTTTTATATTTATGCTTGTATTTAATTGTTTAAAACAAGAAAAAAATGGGTGTTTGGTCAATTGTAGGCTTTGCATATGAAGTTAATTCTCCTTTGCTCTAGCATGTATTTTTTTCTTTTTTTTTTTTCCTAATGTCTGATGAGAGGATGATGCATCTGCTTGGTCTCAAAATAGATTTATCTGTCTGAATGTTCTATCAAACACACTCTCTTCTGATATGCTAATATTGCACAGGATAGAATAAGAAAAACCTTTAGATTTCATATACTGGAGATCATTCCCATCCACATTTCGTGCTGTCTGTTTGATTACATCTCCTCTGAGGTGTCTGAGAAGTAACATTTCTTCCAGATTCTTTCAATCAGAACAGGTGCTACTGTCAACATCCCTTTTTCCACAAACCAAGCAAGAATGAGTGCTGTACTTTTAAAATGTTGGAATCCAACTTGAGGAAATGACATGTGAAAACTTGCTAAACTGCTGGAAGATTTGCATAAGATTAAAGCTGTATCAGCACCGCCTGTCAAAATGTTAATTTGGAACTGCCTCCATGTTTTCAGTGTGTGTGTGTGTGTGTGTTTGTGTTTTAAATCTCCCAGTGTCGAACCACTTACAGTACAGTACTGTATGTGGGAGGAATAGATTGTGTGCATGCTTGTGTGTTATGAGCCTTGCTTCCAACCCTCCCCAACACTGCAGCTTCGGATAAAGAGAAAACACTCGTGTGGTGCTTATTGATGATGATAAATAATTTATAAATATTTTAATAAATAATTAATCCCAAGCTTCCATGTGGGTATTCTGTGCCATTTTCTGTAAATGGTCTGATTACGCCAGAAGTTTCACTTCGGCTAACTTAGACACAGTGAGGGTCTCTTTAAAAAAAAAAAAAAAAAAAGTACTGTTATTCTGTTGTGTACAATATGAATACAAGGGAAAACCCTTTAAAATAATTTTGACAGTTTACCCTGTCAGGCCACGCCCCACCCTCTCATGCTGCGCAGCTATTGGTCCACGAATTCCCCCCGAGCTCTGATTGGTCAATTTCCGTAGGTTTCCCTCAGAACTGCAAGACGCCGATATTGCGTTACATTGAGCAAAATGGCGGCTGTCATTCAGAATCCACTAAAAGCGTAAGTAATTTAGACATTTAGGAAAATTGTAAATAATTACTTTGTTGCAAACTCGTACGTTGAAACCGGCTGCCTGTGCATGTTATCTCCAGCCGGGTGCATACAGCAGGCCAAGCTGTCCAAATTCATTTTGTGTACTTCTTCCATGGTCAAAGTAGCTTCGTATAGTTCTTTTTTTATTCCAACTAGATCTCAACATTTGCTCTTAAACGTTCGTGCTAGCCTGCTTGACACGGAGGGGTTTCTCCTCCACACGGTTTTTGCTTGTAACACAACGGGGTGTCTTGTTTCCTGGGCTGTGTATATTTATCAGAAAACTGTCGACAACGTGCCTGTCCGCTGCAACGAATGATTAAAAGCCGATTTTCTTCGTGCTCGGCTGGACGCAGCGGCGGAATATCATCTGACATTCCGAAAGTCGTTTATACTTGCTGTGAATTGTCGACATGTCAACTTTGGCTTCTCTGAGCGCAGACGTGGTCAGGTCCCGGTAAAGCAAGCAAGCAAGCAAGAAAGAAAGAAAGAAAGAAAGGGAGGAGGCATTTTGTATTTGCATGCTTGCGGCCGAATTCGACTAAAGTGACAACAATTTCAGTCCGCTGCTGAAAATAGGCTGTTACAATGTACTCTTATGGCTTGTCTTGCAGATTTTTTTTCTTTTATCCCTGATTTTCAAGTAAAAGCTCCATCGTGTTTTTTTTTCTTTGTTCTTCTGTATTGTTTCACCATGTATTATTGTAAGTTAGACATACTTTACTCCTCAGCTTCTTGCCATTTAAAAACAAAACAAAACAAAAAAGATTGAAATTGCACAGCCAATTCTGCGCATCTTCGACTTTATCTGTACGTGACAGTCTGGCTGTATTGATGTGGTCTTTGGGACTGGAGCTGGAGCTCCTCTGCTGTTCCTTTAAGTGTAGGAGTGCTGGAGATTAGCTTGGTCCAGGATCCTGGGCCCATCTGTCAGAGAGATGCTCCAGCAGAGAGGAAGTGTTGGGTACAGGCAGGAGAACCATCTGCTCTTTTACAGAGGTACCCTACCACCTTGGTAGACCGGAGTGCTCAAGGTGTGGATCCATGGATGGATTATGAGGTGGCAGGCCCCTCTGGGCACAGATGTGAAAAGCCCCTCCCCACCATGGGTCCTAGTGAGGACTAGAACACCTGTACTGAAAAAAGATTCAAAACAGCCACACATCGTGCCATTTGTGTCAGTTCCTGGTTAATTTTCTTTGCCTCTCAATGGTATTGGCCAGGTTTACAGCAAATCAGAGAAACAAGGGATGAGAGAGCCAAATAAGTATGAAGAAAAGGCATTCAAAATAGCATGGAGTAGGAACGCTGGTGATGACTCAGGTTTGCAGTAAGCAGCAGTCATTGTTGTCCTAAGGTGCTTTTAAACAGTTCTGAAGCCATCTTAGTTGAGTTGAATAGTGAATCTGGGAGTAATTGCTTAAAACCCACCCATGCACTGTTATGATTGGTCCGGTATGCTCTGTACCAGCGGGAATGCCTGAAGTAGAGGAGCACCAGACCCATACCAGAGAGAGAATTTCTGTGAGGTGATTGGTTATCACCTCATCAGTCCACCAGGGACCAGTTGTTTGTCTTTATTTAGCTTTTTTTTTTTTAATTTATCGATCACTTTGAATTGCCTCCTGCTCATTTTGAACCTCATTCAAGCCACTTATCCAGTTTTGGTTGTTTTATATCCTTTTGTTATTGTTATGTGTCACCCTGAGGTCATATGGGATAAATCAGACCGTATTTGATTAAAGTGTAGATGCATATTGAAAATATTCACAATCTCACATTATTCAAACTAGAAGGATTCAGTTTGGTTTCCTGTTAGTTTTTGCATATTGGCAATTATTTCAAAGCTCTTCTTTTTTGATGTCCTCTGTGGGTGAAGTTGAAAGTTTTTTTTATTTTTGTACTATTTCTGCGATGACACTATGAGCTGTCTGACACTTTGGGGCCCTGAACTTGTGCCTGTTGGACTCATTTAGGAATCTGTCCTTAAATGGACCTCACAACACCATGCACATCACCCCCTCTGGTACAGTTTTTGTAGTATAAGAAATTATTTAAAGTGTATCTTCAGTGCTCAGGTATAAAGTATCCAGAGGCAGCTTTAGTTTAAGGTTTCAGTATATATCTGTAATGACAGAACAGTCAGAGGTCCTCAGCAAGATAACTCCCCCACCTACGCTTTCATTTGGCAGCACATAGGGAAACACAGCTAAATGAATTTTTTTTTTTTTTTTTTTAAATTCTGTTTTTCATTTTGTTCCGTGCTTCACAGTTTTACTCACCAGGGAATTGCCCAGCACAATCACATCTTCCATGTAGCTACTTCAGCAAACATCTGTGTTGTTATAAGAGCACAATCATTACTGGAAAGTGCGTTGTATTCTTATTCTTGCTGCACTGTTTCTCTCTTTTTGTCTCAAAAAAAGCTTCGGCTGTCAAGCCTCTGTTTCATCACTCAGACATTTCGGTTTTCTGATGTGGAACGTCTCCTTGCTATAAGATGTGCTTAATGAAGTGTTTCAATCTGCTATAATTAGCCTCTGTCTCAGGTTTCTGACTTCATTTCACACATTTGTCAGATTATAATTAGTCACACTTGACACTAATTGGATGTAGCTCCTGTGGACCAGTTTGACCCTTTTTTTTTTTGGTATTAAGAAGAGTCACTTCAGGGAAATGAAACACTGGTTTGACTTTGTTGTAGAAATCCAGCAGATGAAGCTGCAGCGTGCAACCCTTCTGCACACATCTGCGTGAGGTCTGTCCCTCGTGTGAGCATGGGACAACGGTAATCTCACAAATCTGCTGATTAAAATAGAATATTTAATTAATGAAGCTCCTCATTAAAATTTGAGCCACAGCTGGACACGTCTTTCATCCACGCATCAGACGGATGCTTCCCCGTTTGTCAGCTTCCTTGTGAGCGGTGTTGAGTAGACTTTGAGTGAGTCAGGCCTGCTGTGCATTTGCACTACGATGTGGAGGTGTGTTGTCTGATTTTCCTCCTGCCCTCACCCAGACTGTGCTGCTCCGATTGGTGTAATCAGAGGTTGTTGTCTAGATGCAGTTGTTCATACAGGCTCTCCCCCTCCCTCGGTATGTGGCAGCTTTGGCTTCCTGTGAAGCAGCACCGCACCTGCAAATTTGAAAAACCCTCTAAAACACAGACACAGACGGAAACAGAACTTGTATTTATACTTCATCATAATTTTGTTTTCATGTTAGTTGGATCTCGTGATGGAATTTCAAAGTAGACCTTAGGTTTTATGATGACTGCAGGACCTTCCTGTGAGCTGTTCTTGTTTCCAGATATGCAAAATGTGTGTTGACACATGCTCGCATTACAGACAAAGCCATGTGACATGGCTAACTGTTGACAGGGACACGTTGATAGCGGAGGCCCCACCGACCACAAGATTTGTTTCTGTTCCCCCCTCGCCCTCGTTCCATGCACACTCACCTTCTCTGCTTAGCTGGAAGATGGCGAGGATGTGCTGAACGCACCTCCCAGTTTCTAAAATGAAACGTATCATTCCTTGTGCTTTTAGTTCACTTTGAGACACCATTAGCCATCAGGACAAAGAAATAATCTAGCTTTAATTTTGTGTGTGTATATGTTAACTCCACCCCCACCCCTTCACCACACCCCCTCCTTTTTTTTTTTTTTTTTAAACAAAAGTTTAGATGGAGCTGGGTTCAAAGTAGACACAGTTGTGACGGGGTTGTAGCCTGTCACAGCTGCCCAACAACACTGAGTTGTGAGATAAGGTTTTAGAGTCTTGAAGTGATTGAAGTTGCAGTTGGTAAGTTCATTTTTTGCCATCTTTGTGGAGATTTACACTATTTTTTTGATCATTTTACATACACTAGGTAATTTGAAAAACAAAACAGCTCCTTTGGCATGACCTGACAAAGTTTCCACTGCTCTTGTTGCAGCTCCTGTTGTCACAGCTAGGGGGTGTAGTTGCCAGATGTCAATCACAGAGTTCAGCACAAGCTCCAGACAACCCCACCCCTAAGTGTTAGAAGGAGCTGTGGGATTGAAAGGTTTTCAGTTGCATGTGGAATCAGTAATTATTTCTTTGCCTAAGTTTTGCTAGTCGTTTTTCTTTTTTTTTCTTTTTGCTGTTTATTAGCAGATTGTTTTTCATAAGGTGTACACTGTACAGTAATACTTACACATTGGAACAGGTGAAGATTGCCGTCTAAGTTAAGACTATGGTAAGTTTTAGTATACAGAGAAGCTTAGCTGGATTGCTTTTAGTTATTCAAATGATATTTGTTCATATTAATATAGTTTTCTCTAGTGAAGTAACCTGGTTGCCATATCAACACAAACACATATTTGTGCAGTTATCAGGCAGGCTCTCTTTCTCTAACATCCATGCCATATAAACACTCGAGGGAAACTCATTCACGGAGTCTTAATCTAAGTAAATATTGAAAGCTCTATGCAGGACACCCAGATACCGTTTAGTCATATAAAATCTGTTTCCCTCAATTTTTTTTTTCCATGACTGATTTATCCTCAGGTGTTTGTTCTACAACTCCTTGGGTTTTCGTAGTAACTTTCTCGTGCTCATGCCCTACAGCTCAGATGCACACACTCTAGCGAGGACAGTCCTTGACAGAACAGAGGGGACGAAGACCTTTCTGGAGTCCAACGGCGAAATTGGGAGGGGCATGAATGGTGTATGCATTCAAATGTTTTAGCCAGTTACAAGATTTTTGGGAAGTTCATGAATGTAACTTTAGTGTAAGAGGAAACATGGGGATGTTTATTTCTCCCATAATGTGTTTTAAATATATATATTTTTTATACACACACTGTAAATTTTCACTTTTATGTTAATGTCAACGAAATCATTCATTGGAAAATCTGAAAGCGTATGTAACAATCTGTCACTGCATAAGAAAACAGTTTTGGTTAGAAAACGTGCGTTAGTTCTGCAGTCTCACCACAAAATGAAGCTTGATTGTCACTATTGTCCAGTAGGTTTACAGCTGAGCGCTGAAAGCCTTCAGTGGCATCACCAGCTGTGTATAACCTCGGTTTCCTTCGCTGTAGTTCACTATGCATGTTATACTGCCCCCTGCACTTCCCGAAGAGCATCACAACAACAAATGAACATTCCCTTCTGAGCACTGAGGACTTATCTTAAATTAACTTTGTTCTGTGGAGCCAGTCAGTGCAAAAGATTCCACATCTATGAATTTTCATCATCAGTTGCATCAACTAATACTTGTAGTCACATTGTTGGAATTGTTTGCATGCCTGATTTGAAAGCTTTGGTATGGTTTACTTGTCAAAAAGTGACCTCCTGGAGTTTTTCCAGAGCTCTTTTCTTCAACCTGGTTGGAAGAACACCATGAGTGAAGGATCTGGAATCCTCTTTTCTTTCCATTATAGGATGATCCACTGGTTTCTGTTCTAAAAGGAAATGACACAGTAACCATTAAAGCTCCTTTCCTTTGCATTTTAGCGTGTACTCACACTAGTCAATGCGTACCGTGCCCAAGCACGATTGATCTCTGAAGTCTGGTTCATTTTGTTGAGTGTGAGTGCAGGTGTCTGCCATAGTTGGAAGAGGTGAGCTTGGGCACATGCATTCAACATAGAAGTTTCATGTAAATACAACCCGTATGTCCTCACGACAATAATTTAAGAGCATTTAAGCTCCAATCAGACTCAGACACCACCTAGACAGGAGTAATGTGAGTGTGGTTCCTGGTCATGTCATATTCAGTTGAGAACTTTCCCATGTGAGCACAGCTTTGGTGTATTTGGAGTCAGACAGGAAGGCAGAGCTAGAGAGTTGTACTTGAAACCTGAAAGAGCAAAAAAACAAAAAAGTATCTTTTAGACTTATATCCATTTAATTATGAGCTTGGCTACCTCATGACGCAATAGTGACTTTGAGTAAATTTGTATTTTATTACAGAACCTGCTGGTGGCTGTCTGTGGTATTGCACATTAACGCTTTAATTTTTAACATTTCAGTGGTGCCCATCCTCTTCTTTTATGTTGAGTCTATGAGCAGACACAGGAAACTTCGTCTAGTAAACTGGTGGACATTTGAATCACACACAGTCTGAAATATTTGGGTTTGGTTTTTGGTATTTTCTCAGGTTTTGTCTGCTCATCTGACTGCAGTTCATTGAGTTCAGGCTTATTTTCCACAATTTTGCTTCATTCTTACATACTAGCAGTTAAAATCAGTATCTGTATTATATTAAACCTGAATGAAATATCCTTTAAATGTTGTAGTGTTGATTTCGTAGATTTCATCAGATTTGGAAAAACAAAAAACACAAACTTCAAGGAAGGGAAACCCTCTGAGTGCTGAGACTGAGGTGGCTCTGCACTCAGAGGGCTCTGCACCCCCCCCCCCTCTTTGTTCGACGTGTAGGTTTTATCACTTATTACACGTGTCAAGAAGATCTCTCACCTTTAGATGCTGCACCTGCTGTTGAGAGCGCCAGGCCTCACCCACGAGAAGACCCCCCCCCCGTTTGTGATTTAACGCCTCATTCAAACCTCTCTAACCTCTTGTACGATTCACACGAGGCTCATCGGCACCCTCTCCAGCTCTGCTCGTCTTGAACAAGAGTTTCTTGGCACAGACGTGACCTCAGGGAACAGTTATGGCTGGTCTGCTTTTAGTAAACTGATATGTCGCACTGTGTCTCATTACAGCTGTGCGGTGATGTCAAGGAATGGGTGCGAAACCCACAGTTTAGCTTGACAGGGATTTACTTTTGGGAACGGTCCACTCAGTCACATATGGTACAAATTTGATGAACACGGTTGATACATTTTATTGCACAGCTGCGTGTTGTTATTTTCTTTTTTTTTTGTTTTTTTTATGAGCCAAATATTTATCTTAAGTCAAGGATCCAGCTACTGGTGAATATCAAAGCCCTCCACTTGGGTGTTGAATTGTGCAGTAAATCTGGTTCGAGTCAGTCCCTGTGTGATTTTTCTCTTTTTTTAAGATTCCTGCATCTTGAAGCCTGCGGAGACGCTGGCATGTGCGAGGCATTGGTGGTGTTTTTGTCTTTTGTGTTTCTTTGAAAACATTGTGTGAGGCAGAGTAGTAGTGGTAAGATTATTAAAGATAACAAGCTTGCTGTCTGGATATGATTAGCATGCGGGGAAAGAAACAATCCCACATCCATTAGTCATGTTAGCCGCTTTCAAGCCCTTGCCTCGGTTTTTTTTTTTCTCCTTCGTGCCTCTTCCTCACGTCTTTTTTTTTTTTTTTTTTTTTTTTCTCATTCCTCCCTGCTCTCGCTCTGTACCTGTGATTGTTTGCTCTCCTTAGTCACACTGACACGAAGTTTCTCTTTCTTGGAAGCCCCACACACTGTGGCTTTGTCTCAGAACTGTGGGCTTTGTGTGGGACAGCTTTCCCAACACTGCTGTCCATCTGCCGGACACCGTCTCGGTGAGGTGTTGAGAGGAGAGAAGCACAACCTGAAAAATCTGCCTCCTGCTCCTTTGGCCCATTATTTAACAGTCGAGGTTTAATTCGGAGCCCACGGCTCATTAGTTCAACTTAAAAATGGACGGCTTTCTAACATTGAAATTGACAGCGTGTGGAGGAACTTCATTGTTTGGACAGAGGGATGTGCATACCAGAAGAGCCACTGGGTATTATCTGCCTTGTTGGTCTCTGTAACATAACAGCAAACTAGCAAAAACACTTTTTTTTTTTTTTTTTTTTTTTTTTTTTCTTAAAAACCTTGTCAGGATTAAAGAATTATAGCCCTTTTTCTCCCCTATATTTTATGAAGTCAAATCGAAGCTGCCCTTGCATTTGGAACTCTGCTGAGATTAATTAAGTATGCTAATTACTATAAGAGGCGTGTGGCAGAGATCAAGGGCTTGAACGTGAAATATCAACCCCCATTTCCCTCTGAATATTAACAGCGAGACCCTGAGGCACTGCCAAAGTCTCAGTGGTGCTAAGAAAAGTGGAAGTGAAGTGTGAGAGTCTTAGCTGCTCGCCGGTCGGAGGAGTGACTTCGTATCAGAGCCAGTTTCTGTGCTTCTGTCATAATCTAATACAGTCAGCAGCAGCAGCATACCTCACGGCCTATCTAGAGTCAGATCAAAGAAAGAGCACACAGAGGTAATAATATGTTTAACTACACTAGTCGGAGCAGCAGACTCCAGGAATGGCTGGAGATGTGTTGCCTTTTTTTTTTTTTCCCCTGTCCACAGATTCTCCCCGATGGCAAACTGGAAATCGGAGACAGAGGCTCAGCTGTCGGTTTGATGGTGGGACTGAACGAGCTGATCTGAAATTTGAACGGACATTAACAACATTTACTCAAATTGAAGAGGGTTTCTGAGGGATGTGCTTTTATTTACAGATGGTGCGAAACATCTGGAGAATTTTTTTTTTCCAAGTAGCAACTAGTAAATCTGTTTCATAACCTCTCCTCGTGTTTCACTGATCTTTTTTTTTTCCCATCATCTGATAGCTGCTGTAGCTAATTGTTTTCATGATTTCCAAAAAGAAAAGAATAAACTTCAACAAACGACTTTCTTCACTTTATAGGCTCCTTTTTCCATATGATTTAAATTAAAACCGTGGCCCCAGTAATGCTGCTGTGTTTGCCTTAGCTGTAGGAGCTGATGTTAAAGTCCAGACAGTCTGGGCTGCAGGATTCTAAGAATTTTCCGAGTTGTAAAGTTTTATCAAGTTAAAGAGGAAGATGAGTGAACTGCAGCAGCAAACACTGTAGTTTGTTTTTCAGAAATGAGAGAAATTCCCAAAGGAGTGCTAAAAACACTAGAAAGTAATGATGGATAAAACTGAAAATGATTTGTCCTAGATGAGCAGTTGATTGTGCTAGATTTCACGGTGTAGTTCAACATCTGGACCCGCTGTCCAGTTTCCCAGTGTTGGAAATGTATCTCTGAAATTACCCTCCTACTCCAAGCAGACTGACTGAACATGTTTCACATCGACTAAAAGAAGTCAGACAATCGACGGACTTGACAATCAAAATATATTTGCCTTTTTATTTGACATATTTTCACTGTAATTCCTAGAGTTCTTTTATTTAATTTGTTTCAAGATGTTAATTTAAATACAAAAAGGAAAGCATAAAAATAGGATTGATGTTAGGTCAGTCTTCAGTATAGGCCAATACCCAAAGCTCAGGTATTGTAAAGAAAAAAAGAAAGTGGTATAAAATCTACACTTACTTCATTTTGTGAAGTTTCTGCTGGTGCTGAATTTATTTTAATTTAGCAGATAGACTGAGGAGCACCATCTCTCTTAACTTGTTCAGCACCACAGTAAATTATTTTAACCATTACAGAATATTGAATTTGTGTAGCTCAGTATATATCTGATTTCTCATTTTCAAATCTTATTACCCAGAACAATGCTCCACACATCATTTGATAACAGATCAGATAATTTTCTCAAATTTTCCAGCTTCACTTCCCTTTGATAATTTCTGGAAATTTACTGTATATTTACCACCACTTTTCATCCCTACACACTTTTGAGTTGAGGAAAAGTACACACTTTCTTTTGTGGGATTGGAGCTGAAGAAAACAGGCTTTGTAATTAACTTTTAAGCAAAATAGTAAAACATAACCCTTTTTTTAAAGGATTCCACCAGCTGTTTCAATGCAAAGCAAACTGAACCTCACATTATAACATTACGTTTGTGTTTACTTTTGTCTGTTATCCACTCTTACAGCTCCCTTCCATCAGTGTAGGTTGAAATCAGTTATGTTGTTGAGGAAGCAAAGAATCACTGAAAAAAAAACATAATTTACATCAAATTATATTTAAAGTGCAGACATTTGTGTAAAAATATTGCAGGAAAAGGAGGGAAAATTAAACTTTATCAGATATATTTTAGTAGTTTGCTTAAGAGTTTTCAAATGTTTCGTTTATAGAAATGCCACCTAACCCTTGACTTTATTTTTTTCCCAAACACACTAACAATCTTTTTTAATCCAAAGAGTTATAGTCCACCAAGCTCTAAATTATTGTAAAACTGCTGCTCTGTAGACTGTAACTCTGATCTGTGCTGCAACCGCTCGTTCCTGCAGGTTGGGCGACCAGTTCTATAAGGAGGCCATTGAGCAGTGCCGCAGCTACAATGCCCGTCTGTGTGCCGAACGCAGCGTCCGCCTGCCATTCCTGGATTCTCAAACCGGTGTTGCCCAAAACAACTGCTACATCTGGATGGAACGCCACCACCGCAGTCCTGGTGGGCATATGCAAACACCTGCACAGAAATGATGTACTCGTGGATTTTTGCAGGAGGGTTAATATCTCAACCTCAGCTGTTTTTAATTTGATCAAAGAGTCAAAGCAGATTTATTATATTACAGATTTGTCTTTGGTCTCTCTTATCCAAAGAGTTAAAACTTGTCCAGTTGCAGATGTTATTTTTTCTTAAAGCAGAAATAAAAAAAAAAGTAATAATAATGACTGAGAGAGTAAGAACTTTAAACTTTAAAGAGTGCTGTCTATTACTATGTATTTTATTTACTCAGTGATCTGTGGATCACTCATTTGATCTGTCTGGTAATCAAACCAAAAAAAAAAAAAATCATTCCCCTCTGGGAGTGGAAGCACCACGCTCCGGCTTTTCTGCAGTTGTGCTCCATCCCCAGATCCCACTGGAAGCGTTTAAGAAAGGGAACAACTCTGTCCTGCTTGCTCGATTTGTGAGATTATGAGTTTACTCAAAAGTTTCAAGATCACTTGTGAAATGCCCTGTAAACTCCT
>JAOWBL010000015.1:9732133-9742364 GCA_028564865.1 Zenarchopterus dispar
CCTGCTTGCTCGATTTGTGAGATTATGAGTTTACTCAAAAGTTTCAAGATCACTTGTGAAATGCCCTGTAAACTCCTCTAAACGTATTTATCGCCATGTCTTATCCGGTCTGGGCGATCAGTGTAAAACAAAAAGTGTTTTTTGATTTCTATGTGGTTCCAATCTCTTCTAAAACCATCTGAATTGTTTTCTCACTGCCTCCACTGTCTAACATAAAGTGGATGTTTGCGTCGAAGCCCACTTTTATGTTTTTATATTGAAAACTGATAAGACCCTTTTTCTGCCTTTGTGTCTGACTTCAGTGTTAATCGATCTGTGTGTAAATGACGCGGCTTAGACAGAATTAAACACCACAGTAGACTTCATCCTGGGGTTTTTTTTCTCTCTTTCCTTAGTGTTTATTTTGTCATCATAACTTTTTTTTTTTTTTAAATCACTGTAAACATCTTTAAAATAAGATTACTGCATTTTTTTTTGTTTCATAATCATTGTGGTTAAATAGTTGACACTGGTGGATGACTGTTATGATAAAGGTGTCGCAGCTGGACAGATGTACACGTACCCCGCCCGCTGCTGGAGGAAGAAGAGACGGCTACACAACGCCACAGATCCCCGCCTCGGCATCTACGGCCTCCAGCTCGGTAAGACTCCACATCCTCCTCTCCTCCCGTTTAACCATCCCTCCACCCGGGTTTTACACCTTCTTCAGCTCATGCGATTACCGGCGATGATCTGGAATGATCTCGCTAAAAGCATTGTGCTCCCGTCGCGCCACAATAAGCAGACTGGGCTGCCTGTCTTTTTTCATACGATGAAATGTGGCTGTGTTCGACCCGGCTGGTAAACTTGTTTTGTAGAACATGTAATTAGATTTACCACTGCTGGGAACAGCGCAACGGAGTTCAGCCACAGCGGGCAGTATTTAATAAATGTTACGGTATGGTCTTCTCTGGCTTCTACTTGAAATGGCTCACTCAACACATTTACTCTTTCCTCACTGATATTCTTACTGTTTTTCTGCTTCCCTAGCTGATAAGATTTCTTTTATATCTGCATCTGTAGTCTATCTGGGTATCCTCAGGAATGTACACAACAAAAGAAAAATTCACACAGAAACAAAGCTATGACAAAAATGTCCAAAAAAATGTAATTTCTGTGCAGCATGTTGAAAGCATAAATTTTTGGGAATGGGAAAGGGAGCCTGGAAAGAGAAAGATGTAGTGATAACATTTGAACCAAGTCTTTGTTTCCCAAACACATCCCATTGTAGCCTATTGTTTTCCACTGAGCTCGCACTGGGTAAGGCTCCCCCACCGTGCTACAGGCCCTTCCCTTCTCCAACAACGGCGAATTGTACGTACTGTCTGCGAGTATCCAGGGGAGGGGAAGCATACCCTGATTTAACCTGGCGTTTCTTCTAGGGAGTGGGCAGTGCAGCCGGCCAGAGGTGGCCAGCAAAGGCCAGCAGCCAGAGTCTGTCTCGCTGTCTAACTGATGGTGTGCTAGAGAGACTGGGGCTGCATGCAGAATCAGCTCCCCGCTGCAGGCTGCTGCCGGCTCTATTTTTAGCCCCCCCAGCTCCCATGGGTGGAGAGGTAGGGGGGGGTTGTCTCGTCGCGGAGAGGTGAAAGTCAACGTGTGCAGACAATAGTGAGGGGCTGCCGCCACGTGGTGTGAGAAGCATGTTGTATCTGTCTACCTTTTGTGTCTGCCTCTGACTTGTGCAGCCTTCAGCCACGTATTGCACTTCATGTTCAATATTCTGCGAAAGTGTCTCCAGTGGGTGTAGATGTAAGATAAAGAGCTGATCAAAAGCTGGCATCTGGGGGACTTTGATGTGGGTCCTCTCTTGAAAGCAGATGGATGATCATGAAGCTCCCTAAAGGGGAAGACGCTGTGTAAATCTCCAATTTACACATCCATTCAAATGGCACATTTTCATTTGTACAGTGCTTTTTCTTTATCATGTGCACACTGAAACATCAGGGACAAATCAATGTCCGTTGTCCAGTATGCTTTAAAATGTGGACTGCAAAACTAGGATCAGATCTCACACCCTCCTTTTGGAAGGTGGCCACTGTTCTTGCTAAGCTACAGCCACCCTGAGTAGCTGTGATGATGCGTTCCACTGCAAAAGGATGAAAATGATCATATCTGCAATAAATACTCTGGCATTTCCTCATGCTTTAGTGCTTGATGGTGCCAGACAGTCTCCATCCGTAGACATGTGTTGGCCTGCTAGTACTGACATGTAGTTGTTGTGATGATTCATCTGTAATACTTGTGTGTTGTGCTTTTTCTTTGTGCAGATGGCAGTCTCATGTCCAAGGATGCTTTGCCCACCCAGAGCACTACACTGGAGGCTCTGCTAAGAGGAGAAGGTCTACACAAGAGGAACAACTCTAAGAATGACGAGGAGAGTCTGCTGGAGATCCAGGTGGGTCTATTTGAACACTGCCTATGCGTGTTGGAGCAGTTACAGCATTAGATAAACATTTAAAATGCAAATGTTCCACTTCTGGCATGCCAAGTGATGTTATGCCCTACCTGGTTGCCAAGGCAACTTGACAAGTTTTTTCCAGCTAACCTGCAGGGCTTTTTAGCTAAGTGCTGAGAGATTTTGGACCAGTGGACCACTCCGCTATTTGCCATTATATTCATTAATGTGATAACTAATGAGGTGCTTTAGAAATAAGGGGGAAAAAAATAACATTTCATATCAACTGGCCTGCTATTCTACCAAAAACAAACGTGGAAATAATCAGTTAACTTTTAATTATCAGAGACAAAAATTGGTACATTGAATTTTTCTTAACTCTTGTTGCGTCATGTTTTTCTTTTTCTTCCAAAAAGCTGGAATTTCATGTGACATAAGTATTAAAAGTGTGATTCCTCGTTCTGTCTTGCTGTCTCAGAGGGTTCTGGAGGCAGACGCAGCAGAGGATGCTTTTGATGACGACGATTACGAGGTGGACACTCCCAAGAGGAGACATCGGGGGAAGGGAAGAGTAAGTGACTGGAGGAACGGCTGTAGTCATGCACTACTGCAGTTTTACACCATAACATCATGACAAATGACAATGTTTTGATATGTATGTTAGAAGCGGCGAGTTCACCGCCTGGTGTCTGCAGTCACAGCACTCTGTTTGTACCAATCAAAGCATAAATCTCATCAGTTTCACAGTGACAGACAACCAACTTTGATGGAGCACAGACGTTCTGTCTACTGGCAAAGTAGATAAATGTCTCAAATTAAATAATGCCTTGTTAATCCCTAAAGAGGAATTTGAATTGTTGCTGAAAATAAAATGGACATTAAATTAGTGTACAAATGTAAAGTTGGAAGCATAACAGAGAAGTTGTGGTTAAAATCTCCAGAGACTATCTTGAATGTATCAGACTGTTGAGTTTGCTGCATCATCAGCAACAGATTAGACAACACACAGCATCGCCTGGCAACGCGGTAAGGCCCGTTAGCTGAAAATATGGACGTAAACTAACTGTCAACAGTTTCATGTCCGGGTGCAGAGGCGCTCCTACACAGAGATGAGCGGGGGTGAAAGTAGATTTAATTATTTGCCAGAACTTCCACAAAGCATCCAAAACAGAAAAAAAGGTTGTTAATAGTGTAAAGAGTTGGATGTGGTTTGGTGTAAATAGATTTGACTTGTTTCCTTTCCAGTGACCCTCATTCATTGCTCCCCATCAGAATTCCTCATTGATTCTCCCAACAAATATTTCCCATCATCTCCTGCAAGCAAGATACTGCCCATTCATCTGTATTTGACACAGTTCCACTGTTTTTTATTTCTTTGCTCCTTAGGGTCGGGGTTTTGGTCGCAGGAGGACAGATCTGGATGATGATAAGCCATATGTCTGCGACAGTAAGTGGAGATGCACTTCAATATGAGCTTCTGTTTTATGCAATCACTTGAAAAAATATACATTCCCCCCAGCCCTTAATTGTTTACTAGACTCATAATTAATCCTTTTTTCTTTTGCATATTTCGTGTTTATCAAAAACAGTTATTTTTGATTTGCCTTTTATTTCCTTCTTGATGATTGTTTTACCTTGGAAAAAAACGTGTTCACTGGCTGTTAAAATGGACCATTTCAATTACACTTTTAAAGGACCTCTCACACATGAGATTGAATATTTCTTATCCTCTTCTTTTGTATTGGGAAAGAGCAAAACAAATGCCTTTTTTAAAGGATATATTTAGAAGATTATTTATTCCAAAAAAAACACCCCACAGAAATCAAATAAGTTCTGCAGCATGGTTACTTGTGTCGCGCTCCGATATCCCAGCACCATGTGAAACCAGGTGAACTAGTGTGATCATCACCTCAGGTATTCCTGTACATAGAAGCTGTGTGTGAAAATCCAAGCGAGGTAGTCCTCCATTTGAATACATTTGTTCCAGGACACGTTGAATAACAGATTCAAATGTTTTCTCTTTTTGTCATTTTTCTTCATTTCAGGCAGATACAAACAAAAGCAAAACTCAAAGTCTTCAACCTCAGGTACCGCAATTTAATTATGATTTTTTTTTTTTGTTGTGAAGATATTTGTTGTTGCTAGATTGAGTAGTGTTTAAAGTGTAGTGATTTATTTATTACTGGCCTTGTGTAATCTTATTTTTCTCAATCTTGAGAGTGTTCATGAAGGTGTAGATCTGAGCTTTTGCTGTTCTGCTGTCTGGGTCGGAGTTTCATTTATCTTGACTGTTGTTAGCAGATCTTTTAGTGCTCTCCTTCTTTTCCCTTGTTTGTGCTACACTGTCATTAAGGCAGCGTAGAACCATCATTTGTTCATTTTCTGTGGACATATGATGTAGGGAAGGCTAGATGGTGCCAAAGAAATCGGTAAATATGTAGCAAATATGCACAGTTATGTTAACATTTCTAAATTCTTTTAGTTTTCTGACTTCATCTGTGCAAACAGATCAAGATTTTTCCATTTTTGATTATGACTGCGAGTAGCATGGACACAAGGTGTAATTGTAATAAAAGTTTCACATTTTAAGGATGCTTTCACACCTGCAGGCTTTTGTCTCTTTGCCTGGTTTAAACACTGAAATTGCAGCAGGTTCAGACCAAAACTCTTGGATTAAGAACTTGAGCATGTTCCTGTAGTGGGAACCTGTACTGAACCAAACAGGACCAAAAGCTTAGCCAGTTCTGAGTGAGTGAAGACCGACCAGAGTGTAGTCCATTTATATTTTCTTATGCTGTTAATTGTACTGCCGTGACTAGGAGTGGGTTGATCTGGACTGGACTGAATTTAAAGTATTATTAGTTAGCATTAATGCTAACATAAGCTAAGCTTAAACAGCTGTCACTGGAATAAGGCGGTCCAGTTCCAGCCGACTGTCCAGACCTGCTCAGTCTGCCCGTTTGCAACACGGCACCTTCCAGTACGAGGAAAAAGAGGCTTCAAAAGCACTCTTCAGAAGACTTCAGAAGACTCAGAAAGAACCAAACCACAATGAAGATGCCACAAGTATAAAAACTCTAAGTCATTCAAGGTTTGAGAGCATTCTAGCGTGGACATGGCTTAGTAGTTTGTGAGGGTCTCACGGGAGTCACTGCTGATGAAACTGTTTATCCTCAGCATAAGTGGTCAGAAAAGGGGGGAAATTACATTTAGAAATGTTACGTTTCCAAAGTTATAAGAGGATAAAAACCTTCTCGTCGCTTGCAGGCTGTGCAAAGCGCTACAGGAACCGCACAGGACTAAGTTACCACTACACCCATTCCCATCTGGCAGAGGGGGACAGAGCCGGGGAGAGGAGCACGGTGGCCTCCCGCTCGCCCAGCGCACCACAGGCCGACAGACACAAACGTACGCCACCTGACACCTGCAGCACTTCTGAACATCTGGTTTATTTTAGTCCTCTGTCCGAATGCTTCACTGCAGTTCTCTCTCGGCTGTATTTGCATTGGGGAAAAAGTGTTTTTAACCTCTTAACACCGGATGTACATTTTGTTGTCTATATCATAATACTTTATTTTTTTTAATTGTGGCCAAAAGCAACAAGAATAAAATTTATCACCAGGTCTCAGGAGGTTAAAGAAAATTTTTCTTGTTATAATTATTCTTTGATTTTTAATGCTTTGGGAAGGGTTGGGAGCGATGGAGGGATTTTGGCATTTTAAAAGAAATGGGATAATAAGGGATTTAAAATGAAAGTAGAATGGGGGGAGGGGAGCCTCATTTCTACGAAACGATTTATTTTTTGATTTCACGTGACTTCAGGACAGACTTTTAGACACTCCTGTGAGGATAATTAATTACAAGAAATATTAAAATGATATTTTATTTGCACTTTACTCCTCTTTAATGCTTTATTCTTTTTCCGCACACAGGGGCTTTGAATTAGATGCTTAAATCTGTGCTGTGTTGTAAAGAGTTAAAACTCACTTTGAATTCTGAGAATTGTTTTTTTTTTTTTTTTACTTTTCTTTTTTGATCAAAAAATGACCCTGAGAATTAAAATCATAGCATCTGATGCTTTAAGAGCTAAATGTGCAAAGTTCCGAGGATTGTTTTTGTGCCTGCGTTGAAGAAAATCAAATATCACTAAAATGCTGATTTTTTTTTTTTTTTTCCCCCCTGAAATTTTCTCTTTAGGTCCAAAGGGTCCAGGTGGGAGCAGCATTCCCAACAGCTACTGTAATAAATGCCAGGTATCAAACAAGAAAACTGTTAAGTCCGGATCTCCCTACTCAGCCTGCCAATGCACAAGTGAGTTCATGTACACCCAAGTATAACGTGCAGTGCATAGATGTTTTCGGTCTCTATTTAGAGATGCATGGAATAAAAGTTGCATATTTTAATGTGACTATTAAGGATGGCTTCATCATTGAAGCTTGCAGACCTGTGCAGTCTTCTCACCTTCTCACCGTGACCTGCTCAGTAACCTCTGCTCTTCTGACCTGGTACACAGATGACTGTGGAGAGGAGAAAGAAGACGGCATGTTTACTGGAGCCGAGGAGCTCTTCGGCACCACCTCAGAGAGCGACACTTCCACTTTTCACGGCTTTGAAGAAGATGAGCTGGAAGAGCCAGCCACAAATGGCAACGGCATATCCAGCCGACACAGATAGATAATCTGTTAGATTTAAACTGACTCTTTTTTTTTTTAAATATATATACATATATATATGGATTAACCTCTGGCAAAAATCTGCTGCTTCTTTTTCCAATGTTTTGTTTGCGGCAAGCACAAAGTGACGATTTCAGGATGGAAATGCAAGTGGTATTTTATCTACTGAACATTGTTGAATAATTTATGAACTTTTTTTTTTTTTAACATAAATATATAGTATATATGAACTTTAAAAGGCAACAAACAGCTGTCAGTTTCCTGACAAGTGACTGGAAACCAGATGTTTTTGGAGTGAATGAGTTTTTTTTTTTTTTTTTTTCCTTTTGCTGGAGCAGAAGGAGCTACATGGTTGTGAACAAAAGACACTGGAGAAATTGGAACTTTTTTTTTTTTTTTTAAAGTGTGAATGATAAGTTTGGTAGATGATTGAATATCACTGCAAACCATACTTGCATCGATGACTACTGGAAGTTTTTGTACCGGTAGTCAGTGTGAATTTGAAGGTCTTTTCCTCTGTTTTCAACCTGAATTGAGCGGGAAAATGAAGGAACCAATGAAAACCACAGGCCATAGGAGATGTTTGGAAGAACAAGCCCTGTGTAGTATCTACAGAAACGGGACATCATAAATGGTAGGCAAGCAACAAGGTTTTATCTTGTTTCCAATTGGAGTTGTTTTATGGAGTTGTTTTATGCTCATTTTGATGATTTTTTTTTACAAAATGTTTTAAACTGTCTGGTCAATGACACCTTCTTGCAATGTTTGATAGCTGTGGTGAATGCTTACGTTCATGCAAAAGTTAAACCCCCTATAATTCATCTTTTTAAAAAAAAAAAAAAAAAATTACAGAGAATACTAAGTACCCTGCTACTGTTTCTATAAAGTTTAAAGCAGTAAGTTGCAGCCAGGTTGTCTTAATCATCAGACCTTGATGATCTGATCATCAACAGGTGCACAGACTTCTATAAAAAGTGCACCTCTTAACAGTTCGCTGGGCTGAAGTATTCAAGTGTCTGTTAATACAATACCAAGAGGGAAAGGACATAAGCAGTGGTCTTAGAGGAAAAAAAAGCTATTTCACATCAGTCTGGAAGGAATTATGAAGCTGTTTCCAGACAACTTGAGTTGAGATTATCCCCGCATGGAAAGCATCCTAGACAGTGGGCAGTCTCTCCAGGAGTGAACCTCCCAGCAAATTGACCCAAAGACATATGCAAAAACAACCAGGGAGTTGCATCTCACACTCCACAGGCTTCCCTGAGGATATTAAACATGTAAAGGTCCATAATCAGAACAAGTAGAGTTGGTCTGAAGGAGCTGCCAGGAGGAAGTCTTGGTTTAAAAAGGGCATGGAAGAACAACTGAGGTTCACAAAGCTGCATCTCCACAAACCACAAGACTTCTGGAAAAATATCCAATAGACAGATGATGACAAGGTGTTGGCCAAAAACCAAACGGCATTTCAGCAGAAACACTTAATGCTGACTATCAAAATGGCCGTGGAAGAGTTATGATTTAAGGTGGTTTTGCAACCACAAGGCTTTGGGACCTTGCAGCTAACGCTTGGAAGGAAATTGGGCATCCAACAGAATAGTGGTCCTAAACAAAGCAGCAAAATTATATCAGAACTGCCTAAAGAAAAAAAAAACTAAGGTTTTGAAAAGGCATAGTCACAGTTCAGCCCAACTGAAATACCAATGATCATGCATAAGTGAATACCCAAAAACGTCAGTGGACTGAAGCAACATTAAAGGAGGTTTGGGCCAAAATTTGGCCAAAGACAGTCATACAAAAAAAGACTGCTTCAGGTTATTGAAGTAAACAAATATAAACTACTGAATCATGGGGTACTTGGTATTGCCCATTTGATTCTGTTTTAGAAAAGTTATTGCTTCAGTTTGTGATTGTGTGATTGAAAGACCCACTGTGATCAAGACATATTTTTACCCACAAAAAAGATCAAAATAGGACATAGTGACTTTTCTGCATAACTGTATCAACAGTTCAGTGTCAGTGATTTTATACCTGAGCAGTCCCACATCCACTGACACGCAGATGAAGCCTTTTCAGTTGTGTGTCCGTAGTCTTCTTTTAAATGATTTGGAAATCAGTTCTTTCGATTTTTATTCACATGTCACTTATTGTTCAAACTTTATTTTGAAAATGTGTAGTGGCTAATACAACCAAATCCATGACGGGACTCATTTATTTTTGTACAACATTGTGCTCCACTGAGAGATTTTCCAAGTTATTTGGCTTCAGAAGTAACATTGTAGCCTCACTTTTATTTTCTTCCCAGCTGCTGGTCTTTTAGGCAAATAGTGCAATGTTTAATCCATGTTTCTATCTTCAGTTTTAAATCAAGCAAGAGTCTCACTCTTTTATTTTGTGAGATATTTTGTATTTGATGGATAAGCACAAATTGTTGACTTTTCATTGCTGCATCAAAATGTCACCTCATACTCGAGTATATCTGCTGAATCAAAACTTTTGATTTGTCGACTCAGCATTTTGAACATAAGCTGTTTATTAATGCCATGGTCATGGTGACATTAACATTTAGTTCAGAGCATTGATGTGTTCGGGTGGGGTCTTGCAGGTCTCCCACCATGACCTCAAATCTTTACCTTTGTTCTGATGCACGTGCATGGCTAACCATCATTTTTGTGTTGTACAGGTCTGGAGGGCGGAGATGGCACGTGAAGAAGAGGATTTAACCCTCAAAACATGAGACTTTATGTCCCTCTCTATTCAGGCCTAAAATGACTGACTGAAACAGATAAATAGGCATTGATCGCCTCCACAGGTCATGTTGCTTAATTGAAACAACTGCTCCCTTGACAGTACGCATCTTGTGAACATTTGAAATGTGAGCATCCAGTTTCGTTTTATCCCTCCTGCACTGGCTGGAGCTCCTCTGAACACTAAAGGCCAGGCCTTTGGATTGTTTGTGCCCAAGGGGCACATTTGGGGACGGGAGGGAGGGGGGAGGGCCCCGCGGCCCAGCCCCGGCCACTCCTGCTCTGTGATCGTGGGTCTGCTGTGTGATCCGATGCGACACCAAGACATCATTATCCTCATCACTGTGTGCCAGCCTTCCGCTCTGCACTGGAAACCA
>JAOWBL010000015.1:9762262-9787034 GCA_028564865.1 Zenarchopterus dispar
CTCCCTTGCTTCGTGTTTTTAGAGCGCTGTTAAGGGATTTATTCGCAGCCTCTCAGCAGTCCCCGTCACTTTCTCTGGGCTGTCACGTACACATCCTCTAAGGAGAGTTAATTCTACTTAATTCAGGATTTTCATAACCTGCGCTGGTGACTGGGCTTCACCAAGACCCCTCCACTCGACTTACTCTTTGCCACTTGAAGCTAAAGTGCGCGTCAGATGGATTAAACCTCGTGTTTTGCCCGTAAATCATGAGGTGGGAAGGGAGTGGCGGGGGGGTGAGGAGAGGCTGATTACAGAGTCAAGCACAAAAGTAACAAAAAAAAATCGTAACGCAGCTCAGTGGGGCTCTGCTATTCAAACTCACTTTTTAGTGCCTGTTGAAGGGAGAAAGAACATGAATACACACAGCATCTTTGTGACAAGTGCCCACAAGAATAAACAGTAGCCACATTTACAGAGCCAGTTTGTTCCAGTTCTGTAGCACCTTTATTTTACCCCGCTGTGCTGTGTGAATGGTAGAAGAGGTGGAAAGGCTACGAAACGTTTGGTTGGGCAGCTGTACAAACTTGGAACGTAGTAACGGCGCCATAACGGGAGTAAAATGAGTGCTTGGCAATCAGGAAAAGGTGCAAAGATGGCTGCAAACTCTAGAAACCAGCCGGACAAGCTTTACTGCAAACTTTGTCACTTGACTTGGGGGACTAGCTACTTGTTGAAGCATCATGTTTTATTCAGCACTCGCTGAGTAAAGCAGTCAGTGACCAGAGACATTAGGGGCAGGTTCCTGACTGAGGACCGCAAAGTAGAGGAAAGGGACCATCTTTAGATTTTGAAATGCTTTGTGAAAGCACACGCTGGGATGGAAATATCGAGCCTTCCTGGGATCACTGTGAATGCACAGCTGCAGAGTGGATGCGGAATGAAGATGGATCACCGTTTTTTTATCATGAAACTGGCAAGTAAATCCTTCCTACAGTAACTCACTGTTCACTCACAGTGTCAACAGTTATTGGCGTTCACTTTGAACGGGGTGACGTCAATCTTTGCCAGGCTGGATTGTGCATACGTTGCTTCCCGATGCAAAAGTTCGGCTATTTTTAGGCGTCGACATAACTATCATTCAGTTACACTGCGGCTACACAGCCTAGTCCTAGCCCATTAAATTGTACTGGTGGGTGGGATCGTGTCAAAGCACCCAGCTTTCTTGTGTAATTACCGGGTAGGAATGAACTGCCGATCGGTTGCTCGTTGGTATGACAAAGGGATCAGGAAGGGGAAAAAAAATCCAAAGCATCAGAAACATCCACCATCCACATCACTCCTCTTTGAGTGCACATTCACTGACACTGCTTTTTGCATGCTTTTAAAAGAATTTAAGTTAATTGTAACTGCATAACACTGCAGGAGGCATGTTTCCACCAGCAGGAGTTCAAGGTAAACACAATGTTTCGTGGTCACATAGTAAAGTGCAGAAGGTAATTTCCCAATTGGAAGAAACCCGTGCCAGGAGGTTCCTGTTGGCCAACCTGAGTACCTCTCCTGCTACAGGGTTGTTTTTCGTCCTGTGAAGGTTCCTGAAAGCCACTTTTTACAGGGGCCATTCCTGGTAATGGAAACACGCACCAAAAAACCTACCAGGAACTCCTTCTAGTGGAAACATGCCTGAGACGAGAAAGCTGAAGTTGTTCAAATTCGTGTGTCACCAGTAGATAGATTGGACATGCAAGGTGGCTTCATCAACATGGCGGAACTCTTGAACTGATTTATGGAGTATTATGGAGCATGGGTGATATGTAAGAGTGAACAAATAATCATTTAGTCTTGCCTCACTGCCACAGTAAGTGCAGAAAACAGCACTCCTTGCTAGCTAACAGGTCTGTACTCTGTTTAGAGTGTGACTACATTAGACAGCTCATCTTTGGATTCGCACCAAGGGCCTCGTAAAAAAATAAAATGTTGTGCCAGAAGGTCCTCTGTGGACAGAAAGCTACGGGTTTTCGAGAACAACTTCTTCTGAATTCGGCTGCGGATGAAAGTCCACGGAAGGCCCGTCAGGGATGTCAAAGGCTTGAGTCAAGGTGAAACTAACCGAGCAGAGTTACGGGTCCAGATTGCAGCGAAAAGGTGTGTTTGTCAAATGCAAGCGCATGGCAAACACCGGTTTACGAGACGACAAACACAAAAGGACATTGCACGCATTCACGTGGCAGAACCCCAAGCAAAAACTCAAATAAACACCCAGTCATCCAAAAGACGCGAGTTCACACACAACATGTATACGGTGCTCCAAATGCACCCACAAACATCTTCCGATCGAGTCCCAAAGCCCTGTTCGCTTTCAGCAGGTGAGCAGCAATCCAGCATCTGTGACCCAAACAGTTACTGAAGCACTTATTACCTTAAAAGCAAAAAATAACACCCGGTCCACTCTGCTGCCCTGGTTGGCTCCCCCCCTTAGCAACAAGCAGCAGGCAGCTTCATGGTGTAATTGGCAGAGGGGAAGTGAAGTGGGTGAAGAAGAAAGGGGGACGGAATCAGTGAAGCAGAGAGAGAAATGTATGGAGAGAAAGAAGCTGGCTGGTCACTGCAGTATTCCTCTAGTTCTCCTCCTCCTCCTCCTCCTTCTGGTCTTCTCTCTTCACCAGTCCTGCATTGCCCCCGTGGCTGAGGAGATCCTCACATGTGCGCACCTCGCTCATCCCTCCTGTCCCTCTGTCTGCAGGAGCTCGAGACCGAGCGAAAGGACTGAAGAGTGTGCGAGAGAGAGAGAGAGAGCGGGCGAGGGAGGGAGGGAGGGAGAGAGATGTTGTGTATTAGAGAGGGGAAGATCGAGCCGAAAAAGGGGAGGGGTGAAGGAATTAGAGAGACTATAAAGAGGGAGGAGAAAGACAGGCAGAGAGAGAGAGAGAGTGTGTGTGTGTGTGTGTGTGAGAGAGAGAGAGAGAGAGAGAGAGAGAGAGAGAGAGAGAGAGAGAGAGAGCGGTGGACGCAAAGCAAAGAAAGGAGGACAGAGAGATGCTCACTGCACCAGCGCCCACTGATGCTGAAAATGATAAACATTTCATTAAGCCCACGCCGAAACGCTAAGGTCACAACAAGTTACCGAGCGCGCGCGGATGGAGCGATTACTACATTTTCTAGACTCTTTGCGCGTGCAGCCTCAGAGTTATTTTTCACTTTCCATTCACGGTCCACGCGTGGAAACGCGCTCGTCGCGGGCTTTCTTAGGCAGCCAGACATTTACTCACCACAAATTCCATTTTTGGCCCTCGACAATCGCAAACACGCATTTGTGTGTCTGTCTCCAGCTCCTCCACTCTCGCGTGTCCTCCTCCTCCTCCTCCTCCTCCTCCTCCTCTTCATGAAGGCTGGAGAATCACTCAAGCTTAAATGGCAACCCGAACGAATGAAGCTTTTTTTCTTTTTTCTTTTTTTTTTCCTGGAATAAATGAGATCCCAGAAGCCCCCCGGGGAAGATACTGCAGAAATATATGTGCATGGCCAAGTTGTGAATGCATGCGTGGAGAGAGCGCATGCACAGCCCCACATGTGCAGATTTTGGTGTTGACAGAACCAGTCCAGCGGTTGTCAAAGAAACCTTGTAGCCCGAATCTCGTCACTGTCTCTTTTCCATCCCGCCTCTGTGAAGCCCCATCTTTGGAGCTTTTGAAAGCACTGACACACTTTAAATGCTCCTCACGCACAGATAAGAGCTTGCGTGCAGCTTTAATCAGTCCCGACACACAACAAGCCCACTTCTCCACGTTGAAAGTGAGCCCCCAACCCAGTATGTGCTCCTTAACCACCCACTCCTCGCTGATTACAGGGAACCACACGCACGACTCTGCACGGCTCTGGTCTGCCACGAGCGTACCTTCAGACAGACAAGCAGACAGACAGACAGGCAGACAGACAGACAGACAGGGACTTCTGTAATCTGCTTTAAGGGGGCCAGTAATGCTATAATCTGCATTAAAACTAAATTATTGAACAGCCTGTTCACAGTCATACACTGCCAGAGAGTAACACAACAGGCCACACACATGCAAGAGAGAGCCAAAGACATTTACTATTTAAATGATTTGGTCAGGTTTTTTTTTTCTTTTGTCTGTTTGAATGCAACATTTACATGCCCATATATTTATGGCTGTGTCATACTGGAAGGAAATCCAGTGTAGGAGATAAATGACAAATTCACAATCCAGTGAAAGTTAACAAAAGATTTAAGAATCTTTAGGAGAAACTGGTAAATGCCAAATATACAGCCTTTTTTTAAAGTTAATTTTTAGTTTGAATGTTAGCCATGAAGTTCTAGGTCCTAGGAAAATAAAGTCTGAGGTCTGAAGTGATACCCAAGCATTTCTTGCGTTTTGTTTCTTATCAAGTCAAAACTTTAATCTGGCCTCTTAATCTTTGTGTTTAGAGCTAACTAGCAAATCTTAAAGATATCACATGATCAATATTAAAGAAGCTTAAGGTCATTAAAATTTTGTTTTGGTGATGCACTAGAACAACTTTACATTTTTTTAAATTTTGTTTACCCAGTTTCATTGTGGTAGTCCCGTGTTACCTTCTGATAAATTTAATTTGAGCTCTTGTCTCTTTAAGGCCCAAATTGCCACCTTTTTTTTCTGATTAATTAAAAAAAGATGGCGTGTAAGGCAACTGTACATTCTTTACTTTAGGTGTGCCGAGTCACTGGAGAGATGGTTTCTCCAGAATAACTTCTTGTTCATTTGAGTACTGAAGTTAAAGAAACTGTGTAGCAATACCACATCTGAGCACATGGGGGCAGTATACTGCAAGAACTTTGTGACTTCCAGCCTATGGAGAACTTTTTCCTGACTTTACCTTGACCTAACCCTGACCCACGGCTTCAGCCCAGAGTGGAGCGCCATAGTCTACAGAGTCTGCAGCCAGGTGCCATTGCTACCAGGGGTCAACATGCCCTTTGCTAATTTGCTAAGTTTTCAGTTCTCCAACTAACCACCAGAGTTTGGCTCCAAAGTGACTCCCGTGTTAAAATATCCAACTTTGCAATAGAAGTAAACGTACTGACAACCTGGTTTAATTTAAAAGCAAAACAAACAAACAAACTAATTTTTGCATTTGAAACGAGAGGTCCCACAGTAGAAGTCCAGTGGGAGTTCCTCAACTCCTCCGTCGTGGCTTGGCTGAAAGAGCTGGGAGCCATGTTGGATCATTTCAGGACCCGTCCTACGGGACCTGGAGCAGCAGGCTGAACCATGGCAGGTCCCACCGGAGTTCCTCATTTCAGCACCAGGTGTCATTTTGGTCGCAATATTTAAAACAAGGACGTTTTTGCACAGATTTGATCAGAATGAATGTAAAATAATGTCAATAAGCATCACATGTTAGCATAGGCTAAGCCAGCCAAGCTACTGTAGTTAACTTGTGGTGACTAGTTGTGCTTCAGATGGCTTCCAGGCTTGTTTCTTTCATGAGAAAAAACAAAAAGCACTCTTCTGAAAACCTCATGAGGGTTGGGATAACAGCGTATTAGAACATCTGTCAGACTGTTTCTACTCATCAGCAAAGTAATGTCAGTGGCGGAGATGTATGCCCTCATGTGGTCAGATGTAGTATTGCAGTATAAAAATGTGGCTTTAAAAGAAAATCGAAGTACATGAATTAAATACACTAGGTAAATAGACACGTGAACATCGAGGTGGGCTGAGTCATAAACCTGCAGGGCATCACAGTCCTTGGATCTATAATAAACTATTGTCTTTATGCTGACATATGTCTGGCTATCCTCATATATTGATCCAAGCCATTCAAGTTCACCTCTGTTGTGGCAAATGCCAAAGTGGAAAAACAGCAGCTCTCCGTTAATCACAACTCAGCAGCTGACATCCGCCTCCTGACAGGTATTCATTTACTTGTAAAGCTTCCTCAAATAACCTGAGCCGTCAAAGATGTCTCTGACGAAGGGAAACCACTTATCCAGACAAAGTGTAATTCAACAAAATATCTTTAATAGATATAAACATATTTTACACATCACAGCTCAATGGAAATAGAATCACATGGTATCACACGTTGAGAATGAAGGCAAAGGGGCAATCTGCTCCGTCAGGGACCAGTAGGGCTTTGTCCGAGTTCAGTTTGCTGTCTTTAACCTGCGTTTCTGCCTTTTATGAGATTAATTTTACTCTCTGCTAGCCAGTGAAGCAAAAATACATAAAAAATAACAGTAGAAAATAAGAATGAAGGTGCAAATCTTGATGAATATTAAATTCTTTCATATATACACTTGCACAGTGTCTGAGTACAAAAGGAAGCTGTTACAGTATGAGGCTTAAATAAGGGCTTTGTTTGATAATGTACAGACCAAATCATGTTATGGTTTGAAGCAACTTGTATGCTACAAAAAACTGGAATTTGCACAACAAAATCTTACCGTGTAATTACCGATTTCATCTATGGTGAAATTTCAGGACCAGATTAAGAGCATTTTTCATGCTTTGGATGGAGAAAGGGGATATCCATGTAGTTACATGTTGTCAACACAAGGGGGCAATATCAATCAATCCACTGCAGCAAACAAGACAACAAACTAAAGATTAAGGGGAAAAAAAAAGATTAGTACTTAGCCATCACTGACTTTTAAGTCTCACAAGAAACTGCCCATAATAGGCACATAATTTATCTAACAGCAAATTGGCCATCATCTTTGTCATAAATACTTTTATTTTCATATCACAGGAGGGCATGAAAAAAATAAACGTTTACATCACATATTTAAAATAATCTGAATTATTTTATATTTTTATAGTACCCATTGTGAGTTTATATAATATATATTCTTTTCTTGTGACCAGTAGTCTTAGTTCAACTTGCAACGACCCTTAAAACACCTTCATAATCTCTTACACACAAACAGGCACCTCACCTTACAGTGTTTACAGTGTGTGCTATGTCAAGGATCTGTCTGCCCGTCTCTACCTACCCACACTACCATCAAAAAACAAAAAAAAAAAACAAAAAAAAGAAGAAATCTTCCCTCATTGTAGCTTATTTTTTGTTAGTAATACAAAAATAGTGAGTTTTGTCATCTCTGGATTGGGAAAACCAAAGAATGTCTAAACATCAACAAATTTACAACATTTAATTCTAAGAATGTGTCAACCTTTATCAGAGCAACATGGGATTATATTCACCAACTCTTGCATGGGATGAGGGAATTTCAAGCTTTTTTTTTCCCATTAGAAATTAGTTCACTTGTAATAAGGTTAGCCGAGGAGCTGAATGGGGACAGTAACTTTAAATCCCTCCAGGTTAGTTTAGAGATCTTGTTCTCTCCAGCATGCAGGGACGCCCACAGTCCATTAGATCGAAAACAAAGCGTTACATATTTTCTGAGCTCCGAAGGAAATGAGTGCATGCTGATAAAAACTGACACACAGCTACACCACTGCTGTTTTTTTCTTTCTACATATGCTGTCTTTTATGATTATTATTTCACAAATCCACAAGGCTGAAGAAGGATGGGCACGTACATCCGTGTTGGCACTGGTTTGTTGAGCAATTTTGTGAGAACGTCTGTTGAATTAATAGCACTGAAAGTTGAAATCTGCTGGAGTAGTGGTCAAACTCCCAAGGCAGAGCAGCCTGACGTCTGCGGGCATCAGTTCATGTCAATGGTGTTGAAAACCCACTCTGTGAATTTCTTGAGCTTGGCTGAAGCGCTGTAGGACTCCTCCAGGAGACGCTGGTTGTCCTCTCGCAGGCTCTGGATCTGTGCCTGTAGCGACGCCTTGGCATCTTTCTCCTGAAGGTGACACGTACATTCGTGAACGACTGCTGGGTATGTCAGCCAAAGAAGAGAGGAGTCAGCCTGATAACTCACCTTCTTCAGGTCCTGCTGTAGAGCCTTCACCATGGACTCCAGCTGGTCCACCTTCCCCAGCAAGCAGGCTGGAGTCTCTCTGTGAAAACAACCTCACATTACCAGAGCTGATAAGGTCCAGAGAGACAGATCAAATATGGGTATCGTCTGTGTGATTGGGATGAATTCTGCAGGGTTTTCTACCATATCACAGTGCTTAAACTGAAATAAAAGCAACTTTGGTTCCAGGCTGAGACCTTCTTACCCTGGAGAAGGCTGTCTCAGTGGAGCAGCTTGAGGCTCGGCCTGCTGGGGGGCAGCGGCTGCTCCACTCTCAGTCGTGGAGCTCTCCTCTTGGGCTGCGAGGAAAACCAGTCTCTCTAAAAGAAGAAACACTCTTAGACCAGGAGTGAGAACAAGTACATAGCAATAGTGCCCTCTTCTGATGATAATAAAGATGACAGTTGTGCTCATTTTGTTATCGTCTTCAGTAAATTAAATTTGAGTTTTTATAACTTTTGAATGAGAAAAGAGAACAGGATTTATTTTTACCCTCGAAAGCTTTGGCTGCATCCACCAAGTGCTCCCAGTCAAGCGGGCCGTCGACCCCGGTGTCGGGTAGCGGCATGAGAGCAGGGTCCTCCTGCTGATGCTGCTGCAGCTTCCTCTTCCTCTCCTTCTCCAGGTCTGAGCTCTCCGGGGCAGACAGGTCTCCTGGGAAGAAAAAAAAAACAAAAACCCAGCAGCGTAAGTCACTACGGACACCTCGTGTATCTTACAGTCAACCGTGAAGCCAAGCGGGAGTCTCCATGTACAAGTTCAGAGACAAAAATGAAATATTCACCGAGCGATTTATGTGACGCTCGCCGGGCTGGTCCTTGGCGGGTGGTGGGTGAGCGAGGTAGCGTGGAGCAGGTGAACAGAAGGTCGGTCGGCGTGTCGCGCTGTCCGCTGGAGGACGACTCCCTCTGCCCGCTGTAGATGCTCTCATCTGACAGCGTTCTCTGGAGGGAGCGACGGTTCGGTGGTGGGCCGGGAAACAATGGCTTCAGAGAGGAACAGAAACATAAGTTAGAAGAGCGGAACCGGAAAGATACCTTTCAAATGAGCAGCTTCAAACTTTTTTGTTTACTTTACTTTAAAAATTTTCCACAGTCTCAATTTTTTTTACTTCTTTGTGAACAGCTCCCTCTCCCAATAGCAACGAGTCACCAAGTCCAAGATGGCAGACGACAACAAACCCCTACCTTTTCTTCACTCGTTGGCGGTGGACTGTCGAGAGTGATGAGCTTCTTTAAGTCCTCTTCCAGACTGGACTTGGCAGTCTGCCGCTGGGGCGACTGGGAGCCGCGGAGGTGGGCCCTGAGCTGGGGCTGACCACCCAGTAGACCATCACTCTGGTGCCGCCTGGAGACAAAAGCCAACCTTTTATATCAAAGCAACACACATGTAAGGAGGGGAGGGTAATGGAGATGGTGGCATTGCTTTATCCAAACTGCACAAATGATGAGTCAGCCTTTAAGGCAAAGCTAAAAACATCTGCTAAGAAAAGGTTAAGGATGTTCAGTTAACATCTCCATCTAACTACAATACTGGTTTCAAAAAAGTTCAAAACTCACCTGCACCACATGGTGGCACCATTTATCCAAATCAAAACTAACAACAGTCTAGACACATATTAAAATATTTGCTTCAGACTACATTACAAAGAATAATGCAAAACCACAGTGATCTATAAGTTTTCTGCAGCGCTGCACTGGTGACACTGGCAGGTCTTTATTAAAAATGGGGTTCTGTCTTACTTGCGAGTGCTGCCGAATTCCACAGAGTTCACAGTTCCCCCCGGCTTCCTCCAGCCGATAAGGTACTTTGAAGTTGCTCCTTGACGAGGATAGAAGCTCTTGGTACCTGGGGACTGGGAGTTCTGGGATGTGGTTGACATGTTAGTGGCAGCTGCTTCGTTCTGCGGCACCACGGCGGTGGAGCTCGGTCCCATCGGACTCCCTGAGTGGCTAGAAGTGATTGTGCTGAAAACGGGACATGACAGAAGAGCAGAGTTGAGGCAGATCTGAGTAAAAAAAGGCATCACAGACTTTGATCTTCATGAAATTCTAAAATACACAAACTCCGTGGAAGACTTGTTTTTATGATTTTTGGCCTCGGTTTGATCAGTTTTGGTTGATAAAAGTAATTTTCACTTTCAGTTAATCCTCTGAAAATGTTTTAGCTGTTGCATTAGGAATGTACATCAAACTCAGAGACTCTTAAAAACCTTTTTTAAAAAGCGCTTTCACCACATCTCCCAACTATAGATAGGATCAACTGATGAATTCATAAATAGAAAATAGGACACGGTGTCCTTGCATGTCATTTTCATCCCTTTCAAACATCCTTTTTACATAGTGTGACTTAAGAGCTTACATTTTCAAACTAAATTTGATGTCAAGCATGAATGTTTCTGAGCACGCTATAAAACAAAGCTGATAATGTAAAAGCCTGCTGGAAGCAAACTATTTTTGTCTGAGTGCTGAAGACAGTGAGGAAAGATTTTTTTCTTTTTTGTGCAATTTAAAGGGAGTGGGATTTAGGAGAGAGGGAGCAGTGCTGAGCTCAGAGTCTGCATTTGTAGCGAAAATACCATAAGATGGGAGCACGTATAAATGTAAAAAACACTATCAAACTGTTCAATAAACACTGGCTGTACAGCTGACTAATGCAACAGCAGCACACCTGGACTGTGGGGTGGCATCACACAGGCTGTAAGAGCCACCATCAGGACCCAGCAGATAGGCGGGTGGGCTCTTTTCCGGGATCTCGCTGCCTCCGGTTGCCACAAGAGAATCTGGTGTTGGGGGTGAAGCATCTGAGGCTCTCTGGCTGCCTGCAGGATCTTCCTGCCATGGGATTTTATCCTTGGCCCTGAAGGCACTCGTGGAGGAAGCTGTGCTGCTTTGGGTGGCAGTGAAGGAGGAGGCGTCGATGCCGCTGTCTGTGGAGGTGCCCTGAAGATAGCCGTTTAGCTCCAGGTCGGTCCGTACGCCAGAGTGGGAGCCCACTTCGTACCACTTGTCGTCGCTGTGGGCGGAGCTGGAGGCGTTGCTGGACAGTGTGTTGCTGCTCGACTGGCTGGATGAATATGGTGCATCAGCCTGTCAATAAGTGAGAAATCACACGATGAATTTCAGCTTTATTATCAAATTACCATACGACGGCTAAGAAATAACACACGGCGGTTGCTGATTCAATGCCTACCTTGGTGTTCTTGTTAGGAGACGTGTGGCTGCTCTGATCTGATGGCTGGAGTCGAGGAATCACCACTTTGGAAACTACGGTGTCTGCAAGTTGGAAGGAGACTTAGAGCACAGAAGCATCCCTGCTTTATTAATCTTTGAGTTCTGCTTACCTGAGCTGGTTTTGCTCCCCGGTCTGCCAGCTGCATCGCCCTCTCCAGATCGGGACCATCCAACAGCGGCGCCAGAGCACACCTTCATCCCGTTGACCCCTTCGCCGGCCACCTGCCGCACAGATGGCACAGGCGACTGGCAGTTGTTATTAAACCTGGACGGGAAAACAAGAAGATCATCTCTGCCGCCATGTAGCAAAATGCCATGAGCCAAAATGTAAAATGAAGTCAGTATAACCTGCTTACCCATCAGGCATGGACTTCTGCCTCCAGTGGCTGGAGCTCGCGGCGTCTGTGTAAGAGAGGTTGGAGGGGGAGTTGGTGTTGTGCAGTGTGCGACCCATCACGATGGAGCAGGCGAGTGCATAGTTGTCATTCCCTGGAGAATATCTGCGAGGACACATGGACAGAATTAAGAGCGTATGCTACAGCCAGACAGATGTAATTTCACTATGTCTGCAAGTTGCATAATGCCAATTTATTTCTTGTGTGACCTTTTTGGGTTGAGAGGTCGACCATCACTGGAGACACTGCGAGGAATGGCAGCACAGTTGCGGTCGCTGAAGTCTGAGGGGGGCGCCTTGATCAGGGTTCCCCCTGTGCCAGCAGTGCGAGTCTGAGGGCTGGATGAGGTGCGTGGCCACTTGGTGTTGTTATTGTTCGCTGGCCGGAACGGGAACTTCAACTCGTAGGGCATGCCCTCTTTGTGGTTCTTGTAGTCCACAAGCGGCATGTGGTAGATTTCTGAGCAGCCTCTGTTGGCATATGACACACTCACAGTCAGAACAGTTTAAGAAAAGAAAAAAACCCAAAAAAAACCACAAAGCACAATCTCTCTTGAATCTGTCTTTTTTTACTGGCGCTACCTGCGTGGCGTGGAGTCTTCATGTGGAGGAATGATGACCACCTTGACAGTGACTGAGGTTCTGAGCAGGTCAATCATCTGCTCGTGGGACAACGACGCCACCGACACCTTGCAGATCTCCACCAACCGGCTGCCCTGCCTCAGCCCGGCCTGCCAGGCGTAGCCGTAGGGCTCCACTTCTGCTACAATGCCCTCGAAGTTGACGTGAAAGCCCAGCTGGCCCAAGGCGTTACGACGCAGCGTCATCTCGGTGGTCTGGCTGCCTTTGGTCAGAAGCTACAGAGCAAGAACATGAGTGAGTACAGCTCACGTTGGAGACACAGAAGTAGACGGGAACTCCCCATCTATCCCCTTCCTTAAGTGTAGAAGGTTAACTAAGCCGGTGATGGTGACAATAAAGAGTAGGAGCAGAGGAAAAGCAAACAGTACCGGCACTGTTATCAGAAAATCTTTAACTTTACCATCATTCAGAATTCCAATGTAGTTGTGATGACTTAAATAACCAACAAAAAAAAAACTAAACTAAACCACTTTGGAAATCTCATCTTTTGAGGAAGTTACAAATGTGTCCACTGCTTTGGACATCAGGGAATTGCACAACATATTCCTCATGACTTAAGTATTCAACAGCAAAAGTGGCCTTTCAATCGTAATTTTGTTTAATATAATAGATTGAATTGACTACCTGTCCACTTATGTGGTTAATGTGCAACTAAACTACCCATTTATATACTAGAAAAAAGCTTCTGAATAGCTTTCTAGTGTTGTGGCAATAAGGCATGAAAAGCTTCCAGAAAGGGTTACAGGTCATAGTGTCACTTCAAAAGAGTCTAAGCTTTGCACCTGTTGACTCAGACTGGTTACTCATTTCAGAACCGTATGCTGATCCTTTTGTTTTAGTAATGATTTTCTGCACAGGATCAAACCTGCAGTTGAATCTCTGAGAAGCAGCAGATGTGCGTAGGTGCGTGCTGATGACACGTTGTGTGGTGGTCCACGTACCTCCAGTCTTTTGACCACCTCTCCAAAGTCTTCTGTGTTGTTGTTAATGGACCGCAGTGACACACTCTCACCCCGCTCGTAGTAAATCTTCATGGAGGCGGGGCTCCCCGATGACCAGCCGATCACATCACGTGTGGCGCAGTTAAACACGACTGCTTTGGCCTCTTGATCCAGCAGGATGATGAAGTCATTTGAAACGGCCAACAGGCACTCACGCTCTGCACCTGCTACCTGATCTTCAGCGTGAACCTGCCACGTTATGGCCCCCAGACTCCGAAGCTCTGCCCCGCTGTACGGACGCATCTTCTCCCGCCGTCTGTGAGCCAGAGAGATGAAAGGGAACTTTCCAGTGGGTTCTACGGGTGTATTGGTTACGTGGCGCTCTGCCAAGTCCCGCAGGTACTCCTGGCGTGTGCGCGTTGCCATGGCGCCAAACTTGTCTGACTTGTGGGCTGCGTTCTCAGCGTTGATGACTTTAGCCAACAGGAAGTCCCTGAAGACTGTGGACTTTGGGAAGGTAACACCCTTGGGAATTGGTGGGCCAAAAGACGGGACGTCCTGGGAGCGGGTGACAGCCACGCTGCAAAAATAGAAGAGAAAAAGTAGTTAAACAAAACATCATAAACCAAACAGCCTTTAGCTATGCTGCTAATTATTATAACTTTTTGTTCATTATTATTATTAAACCGATCCAAAGAGCTTCATTTTTGAACCAACAGCCAAAGTGAATGCAGATGGAGCTGAAATGACAACTAGCAGGGTTGGATCCACTGCAGTGACCTGTGAGTTGAGGGCCGACTGCAGGTCCCAGTAGACTTCTCTTTAGAAGGAAATGATCTATTGTCAACCCCAGTTCCTTCATAAAATTTTACCAGACGTGGTACACATAAAAGTTTAAATAGACTGACTGGTGTTTTGTAGCAAGCCTCTAGTGGCCAGTCGAGGAACTACAAGTTTTCCTACTTCCTCAATAGACTCGACTTGGGAGTTAGAACGTTGATGCTGGGTGGCCAGCGGTCGCCTGTCAGCACTTGGTTCCTATGTTTGCACAGCTGAAAGATGCTCACCAACGCATCACAGAATTGACTGTAGATGGATAACATCCCAAACATTTGGAGCTCTCAAAGGGATGCCCATTCGAGCTACAGCCAGTAAGAGAACAAGGACTGAGTTACTATGATAAAAGGAATCCCATGAAGAAAGGAAGGGGGGAGAAGCTGTAAACTTTGAACAAAACAGAATGTCTCCAACCAGGAAACTACCATACTTTTACAAATGATTTTGTGACTCACCCTGGTCTGTGTAGCTAATCTGCTCTCTGTGTGTGCTCATGTGTTGCTCTACCTGTAGTTGTCCTTTTCCTTTTCATTTGTGTTCTGAACAAGTTCTAGCACAAACAACTGGCTGTTTCTTCCCTCAGTCCATTTTCAAATAAGCAGCTTGTGTTTTGCTTGTGGTTATTTTTCATTTCCTGCACGTTTTCTGTTGACAGAAATGGTTTGGAGAGCAAATGGGTGACCGAGTCTCTGCTGGGTTGTGTAGTGTCTGACCCCAGTCACGTCAAGTCCTGAAGGCAAACAGACTGCCCCATCACCATCAGAACCCTCCACCGTCAAAAAAAAAAAAAAAAAAAAAAAAAAATTTAAATTAAAAAAACACGTGAAGCGGAAAAGAAGGGTTGCTTATTAAAAAAGTAACATGGGTCAACATTAACTCCAATAAACAAATGTGATATATTTCAGAACTGACGATGTTTCTTCTGTCTGGTGATTCAGCTAAACCAGTGTTACAAACACCTTCGATATTGTTCCTACATTTACTGTTTTGAACACAAAATGTCTTTTGGAGAAAAACCTCCTGGGCTGGAGTGATAGGATGACATAAAGCGCTTTTAAACACAGCGAAGAGGTTATAAAACAGAAGCTCGGCCCAGAACACTAAAATTATTTGGTCATAAGTTTGGAGCTGAAACAGTTCCAGTACAAGGACGAACATCACGTTGGCAGGTTGTGAATTCGTTGTAAGGTTATTTTTATATATATTTTGAGATATTGTTGTCTTTGACTAGTCTCACTTGTGAAGACAAAGGAGGGTGTTAAAATTTCTGCAGGTAAATTTCTCCTCTCGTTACCTTCCACTGCTCCACTTCAACTTGCCCACAATGACTCCAGAGTAAAATCAATATAAATTATTTAGCAGGCGAGAGTAACACTGACCAGTACTTGTTACTGCTAAGTAACAAGTAGAAACATTGCCAAGTTTTGATCATATAGAAATTGTTTAACCGCTGAGGGAGAGTCTTGTCGAAACTTTTAGGAGCACGTTTACGATCTATGATCAAGTATCTACAAAGAGGCCACAAGTGTAGAAATACATTAAGCCAGAAGTCTGTAGACTCAAAGCCTACAAACAAACGGAAACCAAAATGCTGCAATGGATAAGCTAATGTGACAATCCTGATAAGTCCCCATCCAGCCCATTAAATAGATCTCACAGACTGCCTGTAGCACAAATGTTGCACACCATGCATGACTGCTCTTGACATATAAAAACTATACATTCGATCCCAGATGACAAGCCAGCTCCCAGTGCTGTCATCCTGCCATGCTCTGCCACATCATGGCACGGAGAAAGAGCGCTGCGGCTGAAACTAGCTGGCGCGCACAGCCTACATTTCCTGAACAAAGCTCTGGTTATGCAACCTGCATGGCTGGCCCAGTGTGACTTTGAGGCAACGGTTGAAAGCAGCAGATTAGCACCCTGATGGCCCCAGGCCACTTACTCCTCTAATGCTCTGGACTGGCTCAATATGATGGGAGCATTATCCAAATCTCAGCAGCGGGCCACAGCGAGCTATTAATAACCAGATGACTCAACAAATCATAACGTACTATGAAAATAGAAGTCATGCTTTTATACACACACACACAGAAAAAGCAAAAAAAACTGAGATGTTAAGTCATCACCTCAGCAGCCCTGCATGGTTTTAACAACGTGATGCATCCATCAACACCAGCATCAATAACTTACCTCTATCTTCAACAAAAAGCCACCATTCTCTTCAGTTTACTGTTGCAAAATAGCCTGAATCTCTGTTGAAATGGGCGCAGAGGTGATAAACTCTATCAGCGAGGCTATACTCCGTTATCTCCGTTAGTTACAAAACAACGCTCGGGATACACCCTTTAGTACTTTGTAACAAAGCCTTGAGTGATTGGAAACAGTTATTTTCCCCAACAATCATGGAAATACATCCAGACAAGACTTGTTACAAAGAATCTGGGCTGAAGTTTCAACACATGGTGCCCCCATCCAAAGAATATGAGTTGAAGCCAAAGGTCGAGAGTGTATCAGCCACTCTGGGTGGGGTAGCTGGATCATCCCGTCGGATTTTGTATCTTGCCACTCTCCATTTCATCCACAAGGTTTCCCATTTCCCAGAGAATAAGCCAGGTGAAAAGCAGACTGAGGGACTGTGTCCACTGATCGATGGGATAAAGTTGTGGGTAAGAAAAAAAAACCCAAAAGAATTCAAAACAAACTAGCCCAGACGTTACGCTGGTGTGAAAGACTGAGGCCGACCCGTCCGCACCTTCGGTGGACTCTGTGAGGTCTGAGAAACGCTGCTCTGCACAGTCCTCCCCTCTCACATGCATGTGCGGGTGAAGAGAGCACTTCATGTGCATGCCGCTAACTCCTTCAGACCACTCCGACTCAAGCTGCCCAAAGGCAAAGTGGCAGGCAAGGAGGAAGGGAAGGGGGAGTCGTATTATGCGAGCGTGTGAGGAGAAACTCTTGAGTGAATTGCTGTACAAGAGGAAGTGGGCATGAAAACGAGGTAACGTGGGGAAATGGGAGTACGAAAGCGACAGGGAGCAACTATGTGTGCAAAATATCTGTGTTCGGAGCACAGAAAGTGCGTGTGCAGTGAGGCGATGCTGAATAAGTCATAACATCAGAGATGTTGTGTGATCATCACAAGACCGAAAATGAGCCCAAAGAAAGAACAAACAACAATTCCACAACTACAGCAGAGCTAATGTCCTCTGTTTTTATCTATTTATTGTTTTATCTATTTATTGTTATATATTGTACAGAGAATTTGAAGCCACAGTACATCACGTCGGATTTTGCATATTGGTAAAGCATTGGCACTCTGTGAGGGGCTTGCTCTCCTGTTATCTCCACCGCACACCTTTAGTTGCATGCTGAAGTTAAATTAGAGGAAGGGACATATGGGGAGAAGAAAAGGGAGGAAATTGACCTTAACAGAGAAAAATAAAGTCAACTGACCCCAATGACCCGCAAACTGAAAATTATGAGTTGCCCCCCCCCCCAATGCTCAGTTTTGGAGCGAATATATGTATAATCTTCAAACTAACAAGCTGGTATTGTGTCAAAATCAGATTCCATGCAAAACCCAATCCCATTAACTGGCTCATTTGTCTCATTTAATGAAGTAAAATAATTATGGCACTTCCAAATACATTAGGCTGTGTTTTCATTTTCTGGACTGATCGGGTGTTATAAGATTTGCTATAATCATGGAACTAGATGAAAACAGTTTCTTTTCATTTGCAGTGGACAGATATATTATTATTAATGAAATGGATACATAATGTTAAAGAATTATTTAACAGTATGTAAATACAAGAACGAACTTGCAGGTTGCTTAAAATATGGCACCTGTCCACTGAGTCCGATTTAGAGATCCCTCTGCTGTGGCTGGACCCACCTGTAGCATGTGTTTTCCGAGCAGGGGTTGTGTACCCGTACGATGATAAAGACATGCTGAAAGTGAGAGCGAATGGCGCGGGGGGTGAAGGGGTGAGCGCCGGGCTCCTGGAACACAATGGTCACAATGTCGTTCCCAATATGCCGTTTCCTCAGCAACTGCAAAAACAACAACAGCCATTTAGACAATTATAAACTTTGAGAGGGAAAGCAAAGTCAAAACTAGCACTCGGTACATTCTATTCAGCAGAAATGTAAATATTGAAAATCGAGGATCATAGCAGGTTCTGGGAGTCTTTAAGCAGATCTTTTGTGCACTGGTTTCTAAACTGAGTGTTCCACTTCCTGGTGGATGACTGAAATCAAGCCAGAAACGCCGTGCTCTCCAACCTTACCTGTTGTTTGTTGTTGGGTGTATAAGGCAGCAGAGTCGACACGTGAAACATGATCTCATAGTCCTTGTAGGAAGTGTACAGGGAGTGAGTGCCCGTGGAATCCGCTGCAGGAAAAGCAGGAACAAAGCATTGAGAGCAATTGTAAAATTGCTCCTATTCATGGCTCTCACGTGTGTTTTCTTTCTGTTTCTGTGCACGACAGGATCCAATTCCACCACAGCTTGAATGACTAGGCAACAGTCAACAGCCTGTCAAAACTCACATTCACACAAAGAACGATTAATTGTTTAACTTCTGTATCCTGTAAGTGGAACCCACTTCATTCTTGTTCAACATCGATTACGGGTTAAAGTGCAGTTACCTGAATTAGGGGAAACCCAATTTTCCAGGAGTCCTTGCTCTGATTGCTTCTCAACAAACTGTATACTTTCTACTTCAACTCAAGAGGTATCACAAAAATATGCCATTTACCATTTTGAGACCCTGAAAAATGGAGGTGCACTGCTTAAAATGCCCATAATTCCTAAATACTATGTGCCATATTTTTGTGATTTCTCTTAAATTAAATTTGAAATTCTTACACTTTGATCACACTTTGATTATTTTATCTTAAATCCATTGCCATATAAAGACACGACACTTCTAGACCTAACTGTATGTAACAAGTCAGCTGCAGTGACAAATTGCTTTAAAGATGAGTCACAACCTAACCTCACGTCTGAATAAGTAAAAGCACAAACTCTGTGAGTGCGTCATGTGTGAGGGAGTTTAATACTTTTGGTGTCCAGCTGGGCTCTGTACTTGGTGAAGCCCTTGAGGCGGACCTTCTCCCCCAGGAGCTGGAGGAACTCCTCCAGGGCGGAACCTGCTGTCTCGTTGTTGTACATTTCCTCCTCTGTGCTTTGCCCTGCCCGGCAGTACATCACCCCCACCTTCACCTGAAAACTCAGCTGGAGACCGGCAAGGATAAACACACACACACACATTTTTCTTTTTAAAGAATCCTGGAGGACAGAGGAACCTTAAGTGAACTTGTAAATTCCCTTTCTTTTATTTGTAAATAGCTTTAAATCCTGTGTGTTATCGCCTTACCCCTTGTTCATCCAGTTTCATCAGCTGCTCAGTGACTTTTGGTGTGTTAAGGGCCAGTCTGAGGCAGGATAAATCCAGCTCTGGGAGGAGGTACTCCAGCACTTCTTTGACGGGCAGCCCTCGGGTGGTGCTGTGCTTAGAGGTGGAAGGCACTGCATCTTCCAGTACAGAACCTCTTAGAGTTGTCAGCTGGAAGGATGAAGATGGAGAGGAAGAGGAGATTAGAGGGAGGAGTGCGAGAAGCGAAGGAATGCACCTCAGGAATTTTTTATGTGCTTTGAACTTTCCCTTGAAGATGAAGCACACCGATAGCAAAACATGACTGCCTTGACACAAGACAAAAAATATAAACACACACAGAGCGCAGTGGTTTATAAGGTACCACCAGCATTTTGTTTCAACCTTTAAGAAGCTGACATGAAACAAGGCGATTATGACTCAAAAGCTTTGGGTAACTAGAGAGTGGAGCTGAGGAAGAAGAGGTGGGAGGGCTTGCTCAAGCATTCTGCGTTCACAAAGTGTCCATTGTCCTGAGCTCTGGGACTGAACTCAATCACTCAGATATCACAAGCAGCTGGAGCGAACGGAGACGTTCTCTCTCCTGCAGGCCGGAGGCTGTGTCGAGCCTGTGTTTACAAAGGACCCGTGTACCTGTGTTTGAATGAAGGGTGCCAAGGTAACCCAGTCTAACCTGTGGGGTTCTAATCACATCCACCTGTCCTGCCTCAACACTTCAGACAACCCCAGGCAGATGACTCTTAGAAGCTAAATTTTGCAAACTAAACATCTGATAGCAGGACGAAACTGCAACTAAATACGATTACTGGTTAAAGAGAGAGGTGAAAGCCTCCACAGTGAGGTTTTAAGCTGCTGACAAGCCTTGGAGGAGGGGATGAGTCCACTTTCTGAGGTTACTTCACACGTTGATATCAGGGGAGACAGCTGAACAGCTTAAGGGGTGATTGCATAATAAGAAACCAGGACTCAGACTTCTTTTACCTTGAGCTGTTCTTCCTAATACGGCATGGGAAGTAATAACTTGATCCGACACAGATAAAGAATGTATAAGCTACATTTCCTTACATGTTTAACAGGCTAGTAACACACAAAAAGCATTTTTTGCCCCACAGTGAAGAAAAATCATTTACATTAGGGAATATGAAAGTAATAAAATGCCATTGGTAGATTATCCCAAACTAGAAAAGAGCAGTATGATATGGCTCAGAGGTTATGGCAAAGTCGTTTCTAGTTTTGTGAATCTAAAATTCTGTATATTGAGGCCGATGCAAGGGACAACATTTTGTCCTCCAGGTTGGTTCCGACATAGGCCTTAGAAAAGCTGCAGTGACCACTAGGTGCAACTAGATATCAATTGGCCCCCATTTAAAATGTTCAACACAGCGGGAGAATTAAACATATTACAGTCTGGTTCAAAAAACGTTACGCTTCACATCCCTGACAGCTGAACAGGTGTGATTATTTTTCATCACAACAGGTAAAGTTATTGGAGACAGAATCAGACTATGTCTGACCTCGCTGGTTCTGAAGATGAGGCGGTAGTTGTACTGCTGGCCATGCTCCTTATCTTCCTCCAGCTTCTCTCTGCGCAGGCTCACTGCAACTGGACCCAGCGCCTCATCCATGCCAAAGTAGTTCCAGTGCTCTAAGGCACAAGAGGTAAAGTATAAAAAAGGGCATGATAACTAACAGTTATGGTTTAAACAAATCAATACGCTTATGTAGGACACTGAAAATTTATCTCACCCCTTAGATAGAAGAATTTCCGATAGTAATAAGCACCCAGGTCCACGTGCTCTACAATGTACTGTTTCCCCTTTTCACTGAGCGTGCTGGGTCCTTCCTTTGGTCCTTCAAGAACTGCTACTCCAGCATTAGTGCAGTGTGTACTCAGCGTGGTTTCATACAAGTTACCTTCCCCAGTCAGGGTCCCTGACCCACTGTTTCCTCCCCCACCACCCACAAGTCCATGATATCCTCCCCCACCTGCTCCCAGTCTGTGCCTCCCGTTGCCATCAGCACCAATCTCATTGCGAAAGCATGGGCAGCTCAGCAGCATTTCATTACTTTGTTCATCTCCTGCATCCAGGCTTGGACTATCTCTAGATAACTCTTCCTGGCTGCCACTAGGGGAGCTGTAAGGCAGGCTGTGAGTGGATGACAGGGTGGAAGTAGCCGAGGCTACGGCGGCAGCTGATGCCCCGGTGGTGGTGTTTTTCCTCTTGCACGCAGTCTGCCGCAGCTGAATGACTTCATTGAGGTTAAAAAACATGCTCTGAACATCGTAGTGAGCAAATCCTTTCGGACAGACCCAAGGCTTCACAGGGGGAACCATGTCCTCTGTTCGACTGTCCTCTACGTCAGACCCTCCTCTGGGAGAGTCCAACTCACCTCGAACATTCCTAAGTTTCCGGAATATAGACTCACCCCCGGTCTCAGACTTGGTCCGTCTCTTTGGAGGCTTGTCTCTGTCCTTGGGCTTAGGAAGAAGGCCATCTGGGACATCCTCTTGAAGCTCTATGAGCCCTTGCTTAGCCCCAACATTTAACATGTCCTCTAGTTTCTCTGGAGCAGGGCTACGCTGATCAAGCTTGTCCCCTTGATATCCTTTGAGCATTTCAAAGAAGCTCTCCCCAGATACCCCGTGTTGGTCTATTGAGGAAGTGCTGCCATATTCACGGTGAAGAGGGGACCATTTGGCACCAGATGGTGGACCCCAATCTTCTCCACTGTCTCCACTGCCTTCCATCTCGCTAATAGTCATGTCGCTATTGCTGCGCTGACGAACACGTCTCTGCCGTGGGTTTCTATGTGCAGGGCCCCTGTAGTCTCCTGGGGACAGGTAGCGAGTGTCAGGGCTGTAATTGTTAGCCTGGGCCTGGGTGCGACTCATCAGAGTATTGTGTATGTTTCGCAACATCGACGAGTCCTGAGGGCTCAAAGCAGAACCTAACTTAATGTGGCTTTTTCCAGCAGGGGACACACCAGAGTTCTCAGTCTCAGCAGATGAGTGCCACAGAGGCCCTTGAACTTCTTTCCTCGGGGGCCAATCGGCCACCCGTGCCCGAACACCCATTTTAGGCACTCCTGTGCTCACAGTGGGATGGACATTGTCTGTGCGGGGAAGCACAGCCGCTCCGTTGACCATTCGGAGGTGGCCGGTGTAAAACTCATTAGTGGCGGGGATAGAACCCCCAACAGTGCGCTCCATGGGTAGGCGCTTCAGACTGGTCATGACACCAGCGCCAAAGGCTAAAGGCACTTAGCAGATCGACATGGCTGCCTCTGGGGTGAGACACCGCTCCCTGACCTCATGAGCGATTTGATTGTCTGGATCAACGAGCGAAGAAGAAGAAGAAGAGCTCCTCAGCACTCAAGCTTGCATACCGCCTCCTCAACTCCAGTGACACTGTCACTTGACATTTTTCTCACTCCAAACACTGAAAGGAAGGAAAAATAAAAAAAACAGTTAGAACAACTAGCTAGTAATATTCTCAGAAGTAAATAGCAATTTATCAGTCTAATGAATTTAAAAGCTTTTACTGATACAAAAGAAGTTGCTGCCAAGTTGCTAAAATTAGACCTTGATTTGGAAAAACAACTTCAAATTTGATTGGTACCACTGTGAAAATTGCTCATCTGCTTCTCAAAACATTTCTCAGCGAAGAAATGTCAACATTTTAGTTAGAGCTTGGTTTTACGTTGTCTAATAAAAGAACACCAGTGTCAACTGACAGAGGAGAGGTCATCTTTAAATGCACACTTTCTATGAAAATATGCAAGAACGTCTTCACAAACACGCACATTTTTCTCCTCTGCAGACAGACATACAGTGTGTGGGATGCATGAACTTGAATGCAGAACAGAATGTGAACATTTTTCTTCCCTGATGGGGGAAAGTTACTGATATGTTTCATTTCAGATAAGGGAGTGTACTTTTCAAACCAATGGAAGCATACAGGGGGTTGTTTGGAAACTTTGGAAGAAAAAAAAAAAAAAGACGGGTTAACAATGTGTGCCACTTTTCCACTTTTGTGAAAAGATGCTTTTCTTATCCTTTATAAGCTAATTTATCCAAACAGAGGATGACTTGGCTGTCAGTTCAACAAATGAAGTGTAAATATGAGTGAGAAAACAATCGATCTATTTAAACCCTCTATGTCACAGATTCTCGGCTTGTGAGTCTGATGACTCCTCATGTTGTCCTGTTAGTCAAATATTAACATGTAATGCTGACTTGCAGTTATGCCAAGCTGTAAAAAAATAAAATAAAATAACTTGGGGGGGGGGCATTTAAAAGTCATCTGAACGGTGGGTGACGATCTGCTGCCTGACAAATCGGGCCAAATTGGCAGTGAGACACCGAGGGAGATTAAGCCGCTTTTCTCACTTGGTCCTGCCTGGCTTTGGCTGTGATCACATTAGCCACCAGCCATGAGTGCGCTATGACGGGTCCACATAGCAGCCACCTTTCACACTGCATCAAAAAGTGCTAACTGAAACATCTGTCGTTTACAGGAAGACATTCAGCTTTGCTTTAAAAGTATGAAAATAAAATAGATATTTATCCATTCAAAGGGGAAAAAAAACTAAATCATCTATGAGAAGGGTGCACAGAGTCATACAGCTTTGCAACAGCGGTGCGGTCATTTGAGAGATGGGTCAAATGTTCCCTAGACACCGGTTTGCATGATATATCAGCATCAAATTACAAGTCAAGTAAAGAGTGCAGCAGCAAAACGTCAAGGCTCTGCAGCGCAGGTAGTTAGCTTTCAAAAATGCCTCAGGCAAAGGATTCTCTGACAGACAACATACAAGGGTGTCCTCTGACAGCAAATCTATAGACCAGAACATTTTATTCAGCACAACACCCATCCGCAGATTCAATACTGTGCAAAAATAGGCACTGAATAATACCCCACTGGTTACAGTGGGGTATTAAGAGGTGATACTTTTTGATCTGGGAACACTGAGATCTACCTGATGGGTATGGAAAATTTTAAAACCATTCCAAAAGTATGCTCACACAGTGCGATACTGATGGGTTTTTATTTTATTATTCTTCGCTGTATAACACAGCTTAGATAAATCAATTAAAAACAGGCCTCTCGTCAGTTCTTCAAGTCTAAAGAGTGAGTGAAATCATTTATCGTAGTTGAACTGTGCCCTTTTCAACAGCCTGATTAGAAGTCTGTTGTTACTCGTACTCTAATAATAAACTCTTTAAATATGTTTCTCCCACAAGAAATTCAGGGGAGAGTAACAAAGAATTACTCTCCCCTAAAAGGAGAGCAACACTACTTAACATGTTTATTTTATTATATAAAAAATGTTATAGTATATATATATATATATATATATATATATATATATATATATATATATATATATATATATATATATATATATAT
>JAOWBL010000015.1:9820542-9833008 GCA_028564865.1 Zenarchopterus dispar
ATCTATCTATCTATCTATCTATCTATCTATCTATCTATCTATCTATCTATCTATCTATCTATCTATATATATATATAAGGGTTTTTGTCTCCATCTGAGCTGTGAATTTGTAATTAAGAGTGGTTTACTTTAAAGCTAATGTGGCTTACTGTGCTGTTGATTCTAATAATGGTAATAAAGTTGAAACTAAGGACTGAGGGAAGAGCAGCCGCTTCGACAGTCTGCTTCAAGTCATGTTGAGACACTACTTTGGTGGACTGCTCTGCACAAGCCACCTAGCTGGGCTGAGGCTAGGCTAGTGACAAATGGCCAAAGTAGCTCTGACAGTCCTCATTCAGACTGGTAGTCCTCATTTCAGAGGTCTCCACAGAAATTACCTCTGAAATAACCATAAGCTCTGTTAACCGCCGGGTTAACAGAGGTGAGCCACTGTGGGTCCCTGAACAAGGCCCTTAACCCCCAGTTGCTCCCCGAGCGCAGCACCACCCCGCTGCAGCCCACTGCTCCTAGTCTAACTAGAGATGGGTCAAAAGCAGAGAACTAATCAATTTCCTTTGGGATAATAAAAGTATAATAAAAATAAATAAATAAATAAAAAAATAAGGACAGATTTAATCAGAGTGAATGTAGGTACCATTAACTACCATGAAAGGCTATAGCATGAGCTGAGATAAGCTAAAATAGGTAACTTGTGATAACTGAGTAAAGTTGGACTTGTTCTATTAGACTGCCAGGCTTGTTCATTTCCCATTGTATCTCATTTTTGGATTAACCAGGGTTTCTGTGAGGTCAGTTCCTGCTAACATTGCATCCATCATTGATCTGTAAAATAGGTTACAAAGCAACTTTTTTTTAGAAATCTGTGCCTGGCATCTCGGAGGCCTTTTTTCAGTTTATGAAGGCAGAGCTGCAGGGTGTTATTACAGTTTACTCACATGATGGTCGGTAAGCAGGTGGTCAAAAGAGATTCACTGAATGCGACACAAAGTGTTCAGGGTTAGAAACCCTGTAGAATCACTTACCCTACCTTTAACTGGTAAGCAATGTATGGTTTGAGATTTTAGCTGAACAATCACAAAAACAGATCACTTTCAAATGCACCGAGCAGTGAAACAAAATAGACACCATTTAATGATGATTTAATGAGAAACATTGAACAGAATTAAAGAAATGTCGGGAGCAAGATCCAGAGACCTTGAGAGGTATTTCGCTTTATGGCATGTCAGCTTTCAGTTCACACCTGACAGAAAATGACAGATTTTTTTTTTTTTTTTAATACAATCTCTTATCATCACTGAAACCTATTAGTGCTAGGCATGGCTGCAGAAGCTGAACGATACTTCAGTATTTTCATTAGTTGCAGAAGGTCATGTAATCTATTTTATACTGCAGGTTAGAAATTATTCATTACTTTACTCTTGTTTGCCCTTGCAAAGATCACCTGCCTTCTCCAGCTTAAAACTGATATGTATAGCAGTAAATGTTTGTATGAAGAGTTTCCAATTGTTAAAGTGTTATCACATATTGGCCTCCACAGATCAAACATGTTTAATATGAAAGAAAAAGAGGAACAATCGTATAATTCATAAAAATGGACAGCTTTATTAACGCCGATGTTTGATTAGCAGAATCTTATTTGTGTCTAGATTTTTAGAAATTTTGTGTAAAATTTAGAAGTGTGTGCGTGTGTGAGTGGGGTGGGGTGGGGTGTTTGTCACCAACCCAAAAGTTCCAGTCTGCTCTGACTATTGAATACTGTGGTTCCTGTTTAAACGATGATGACGGCCCTGTATGCGGGCAGTTGCTACAGTTAGGCAGAAATCAAGTTTAAGACAACTGCTTACAGGTTTAGTTTAATCTTGGCAATTGTGATTACCGGCTCTTTTGGACACCAACGTTGTTTGTTCTACAAAAAGCTTATGGTTATGATATTTGTTGACAATTTTAAAAAACCACAGACTATTTCAAGTCCTTCCAGAATATTTCTACTAAAAAAAAAAAAAAAAAAAGCAATCGCACGTTTTTCTAAAAATGTTTAAGAGCAAAAATCTTAAAAAGTAAAGAGAAACAATACTCAGCATGTCCTCAACTGTCACTTTTCCTTTCTCTGCCTGAGGGTGGCGACATTTGACTTATTGAAACAACTGCATCTCAGAGCATAGGACTGTCTCATCATAACAACTTTGAACATTTATGTATTTCTTTTGTGTGACAGATGAAAGCTACAGCACACTAAAAGCACCTTTGGGAGAACTGCCAAGATGAATGTGACAGCAGGGGATGTAGGAACAGCCAACATCTACGATGACGGAAACGTTTCTGGAAACAGGAGTACGGGAATCCTGAACATCTCCACAACAACCAACACAGTCATGAATATTTTGACTCTTGTCATACTTTTCATCACTATGATATCACTTGGCTGTACGATGGAGATCTCCAAAATTAAAGCTCATCTCCTCAGACCAAAAGGAGTAGCCATTGCCCTGGTGGCTCAGTTCTGCATCATGCCCGTCACTGCTTTTTCTCTGGCCAAAGTCCTGCAGATGGATCCCATAAAGGCCGTGACTGTGCTCATCTGTGGCTGCTGCCCAGGGGGAAGTTTATCAAACATTTTTTCCCTGCTACTGAAAGGAGACATGAACCTCAGGTAAACCACCCCCGAAGTAGAGATTTTTCTTTAAGTTGACTTAAAGACAACGCTGATTTGTATGAATCCCTTGAGACAATAGTCAGATATGTCTTTGATATCCTCCCAGCATTGTCATGACCACATGCTCCAGCATCGCCGCCTTGGGTCTGATGCCTTTGCTGCTCTACATCTTCTCTCAAGGTTTCACTGGTCTGGAAAACGCAGTGCCCTATGTCGGCATCATCACTGCTGTCGCGTCCACTCTGGTGCCTTGTGCTATTGGCATTCTCATCAATCACTATAAGCCCAACTATTCGCCGACTGTCAAAAAAGTAAGACTCACCAAGTCCAACTCAAGCTTCATGAGACTGCATTTCTTTTTAAGGTGATCCTTTCCACAGGTGATGCTTTTACTTTACACATCAGGAAAGAGCTTAACAGGATGGATTTTAGGGACTTAGAAATGAAGCAGATAAATACAACTTCAAGCCTGACATTTGAGAAAAGGTCTTCATGTCTGTGACAAAGGCGTTTACAAAACTATTCACCACTTGGCATGGAAGTGATTAGTGGTCTATATATACAAAAAAGGAAGAAAAAAAAAAGGGAAAGAGGAAGTCCTCAGCTTCTCACTTCTAATGAATACCAGACCTCGAGGCACCCCAGTGAAGTCTAGTAAAACTAGAAAAAAAAGAGGAAAGTTTGAATTCTGAACTAAAAACCTGCATTTGCTTTCTCGATAGGCTGGCCTCTGCATCCTTCTAATCTCCACCATCATCCTTTCAATACTGTCAGGCTTTGCCGTCAAGGATGTAATATGGATGATCCTCATGCTGGATGTCCTTTCTGTGGCTGCGTTGATGCCTCTGATTGGCTTCCTGCTTGGATATACCATGTCTGCCATTTGCAGACTGAGTCCACAGTCAGTGCAAACGCACTACACATACTTCTATGAAACTCTGTAAAGTAGCAAACGTATATATCCATGTTTTGGTTTTTATATTGCTCTGATTTCAAACGTACGTGTAAACATCAGGTAATTAAAAAAAAAAAAAACTCACCTTTTTGTTTCTTCTTTTTAGATGCAGTCGAACCATCTCCATGGAGACAGGGTGTCAAAACATCCAGCTGTGCACCGCCATCCTCAAGGTGGCCTTTTCTCCTCAGGTCATCGGGCCCATGTTTCTCTTCCCTCTGTTGTACATCACGTTCCAGTGTACCGAGGCTCTTCTCTTGGCCCTGTGCTTCACATGTTACCAAACTGTGAAGCCACCAGCTGGGGGTAAATCTAACAGCTGCCCGCCTGTTTTTTGTGAGAAGAGGGTCAGATGAGGGTCAGATGTGGACGTGGCTTCATGGAGAATTCATGCAGCGTTTTTGCTTTTGAACCCAGATAAAACAGCCTTTTTTTTTTTAAACAGATGCAGGATGTCACAATAACACTGATGTTAAACAAGAGGAAATGAAACAACCACAACATCAAAGATGATGCTGCACTCCTGGACGGGCTGTCAGTGTCTTTCTGCAGATGCCCATCACTCATGGATGTGATTGTACTAAAATATGGACTTTTTACAACCACTAATACTTTTATTGTCAACTACGTGATGAACAAATTCACATGGTGCAAGTCTACATGTATAATTCCATTTTTGATTTTTGCCTTAAACACACGAATAAAAATTAGAAATGTATTTGTTTTCTTTTGTTTCAAACTATGAAAATAAATGTGCTCATTTAGAAAAAAATGTACCAATGAAAAGATACGATATAGGCAGTTTGAACACGTCAAATAATATTTATTCAAAATGATCATGATATATACAGAATAAACATAACTTAAATATTTTAATATATTAAAATACCATCTTAAAAGAAAAAAAAAATCAATCCATAAGTAAACTCAAAGCAAAAAAATAAGGTGAACACTGACATTACACCAATCTGTACACTTGCTCTTTTTTGTGACGGATCTTTCCTCGCCACTTTTACATTGGAACATAATGTGCTTGCAACAGAATTAAAACTGAAACTACAAAGGAAAAAAAAAACAGACATAACTAAACCATTTCCATGAGCTGTGGAGGCATCAGAAGAAGCCATGGCTGATCAACAGCACTCTGAGCACAAATAAATTACATATATATTAAGACTTCAAACAACAGTTCCCCAGCAGCCTCGATAAATTAACAAGACAATATTTTCCAGTGTACAAGTGATATGTTTGAACAAAAAAAAAAACAAAAGCCACACATAATATCACTAAGCAGTGGAGGCATTTAACTGACATTCATTTTGAAAATTCCTTATTTCATGTAATACAGATACCTGTGCATAGAAGTGGAAAGCTAAGGCCATTAGGGGAAAAGGGCATGAGCACGAAGAGGAAAATATATTTGGAGACATGAAACATGTTGAACGCAGACCCCCCCCTTGGGCTGACAAGCTAATCTTACCCAACACAGTGATGTGGATTGAAGTGAAAGATGATTCGAAACCACTAAAATCTTTGAAAACAATGTTGCAAATATTTGTAACTTTGACAGAAATCTGGTTTCGCTGCCTTCATGCAGTGATGAGGTGCGTGGCGAGAGGAAATTAACAGCAAACAAGACATGATTAGTCCCCCAAAAATGAGTTTTCAGTTTTGTTCTCAGGTGAAATGTATCAGGCATTTTTTTAAAAAGACATATTTCATCAAATGTCCCTGTTCATCTGATTTTTTTTTTTTTTCACATTTTCAAACATCCGACAAACATACAAACTGTGGGAATGCCTATAAAAATGTATGAACGTATGTACATGTGAATTCCTTCTCTGCTCTCTTTTGGGATGTTGCGGTGAACTGTTTGTATTCTGAGCAAACCAAAGCATCACTGTATTTGGGCTCATCACCGATGATGACGTCCTGTTCACCAGTACGCTGTTTACTCCAAACATCGCAGTACCTTTCATGCCTCCTTCAGTAATGGCATATCTGTGGGCAACAAACAAAAGTCTGCATTACTGCAGAGTAAAGATTTTAAATAAAAAAAGGATTAGTTAGTATAAAAACTGCTTTACCATCGGAGTAGTCCATCTCAGAGTCCAGAGACAGGCTTTGCTGGTCGCTGCCTGCAGACGGCCTTCTTTGTGAAGATGAGGTGCCTCCAGCAGCACCTGCGTTCTCCAGCACCCAGTTAGAGGATGAAGAGGGTGACGAGAAAGACGACGAAGGCGGCGCTGGGTGGACTACAGCCATCTCCGACTGTTGTTGTTTGAGGGAAGAGGGCATAGAGGGGCCTGCCTCTGGTGCGGTGGCATGCTGACCCTCAGACAGCACTATCTGGACTCGAGACTCTGGGCTGAGGGTTGACACTCTGCTGCTGCTCACAGCCTCCTCATAGGAAGGCAAAGTCACCTGGACTCCTTCCACCATGATTGACACAGGCTGCCCTGTCACCCCGTGGTCACGCCTAGGTATGTAGGAAAAGACGAAACTTAACATCTGTTAACAGTTACTCGCCACAAGATGTGTTTGCAGGTATGAGATTTGGAAGGAGGACTCACCGATGGAGGGACTTGAGTTTTGGCTGCACAAGTACAAACAGAACCACCAGGAGCAGGATTAAAGCCACTGAGCTAGCTGTGGAAGCAACTATGGACAAAGCTGGCATTCCCAAAGGCAAAGATGGATTCCGGTCTGTGAACACAATTAACAATTACCATATTCATCAGCACACAACTTTGAACAACTATTTCACAAGTTCAGATGAGCCATCTACCTTCCTCCATGATGCAACTCAGCTTAAGCTGGCTGTCCCATTCCCCATACTGACAGGTAAGGTATTTATAGTCTCCCTTCAGAATATAACCTTCATCACAGAAATATTCAACCACAGTGCCATGAGAGAGCCTTCGGCATGGGGAAGGGTGGCATGTGTAGCCTCCGTTCTCTGGCTGATACGGAGGCTGACATACTGTCCAGAGAAAGAAAGAAAACCATGTTATAAACATTAACAACTGTTGTCTCTCTTTCTTTTGATTTTTCGATGATAAAAGCTTGCCTTTTTTGATTTCTAATGTCAAATTAGCCGAATATTTATCTCTGATCTCCTGTGGAGCCCTGACACATCGCTACATGAGAGTGATATTAACACTGAAAATTACATGAAAATATGAGGAAATCCCAAATGATGAAGAAAACCATAAAGAAAATTCTTCAGTGGTAACAGTATATTGATGCCAAGTGTAAAGAGGGACAAGAAGTAGTCTTTACTATCGTTGCGTATACAGCGAGGAACTTCAGAGGACCACCGTCCCATAGTGGTGCAGGTGAGGATGCTGAGTCCTTCTAACAGGTAACCAGGATCACAGCTGTACTGTAGAACCGAGCCCACTGGGAACAAGCTCCTGTTGGTCTCCGTCACGTTAGTTGAGCCATACCGCACCAGTGATGGTCTCACACAACCTCAAAATAGAGAAACAAGTAAAAAAAAGCAAAAAAAAAAGCAGATCTTTTAAATTATCTGTTTAACTTTCCAAATAGTGCATATGACTTCATCTGCATTTACCTTCTTCAATGACGCAGCTGACTGGCATGACGTTGTCCCATTTTCCGTAGTGACAGGTAAGGAATTTATAGTCTCCCTTCATAATGTAACCTTCATCGCAGAAGTACTGTATCACTGTGCCATGAGAAAACCGTCTGCATGGGGAAGGGTGGCATGTATACCCTCCGCTTTCCGGCTGATATGGAGGTTGGCATACTGTTTATGAAAAAAAAAGAAAAATTACTGAACATTAATGCTGCGTGTAGTTCTGCTGAGGCGCTCTTATGTCTCATCATGTACTTGCTCATGACATTAAACTCCCCTTTCTACGTTATGCATCTGATATTTAAAGGTAGAAACAGGAGAGCAGGTTTGTCTTTACCGTCTGTACGTATGCAGCGAGGAGGTTCGGAGGACCAGTCCCCCAGTGTGGTGCAGGTCAGGATGCTGCGTCCAGCTAACAAGTAACCAGGCTCACAGCTGTACTGTAGTACTGTACCCAGCGGGAATAAGCTCATGTTGGTGTCTGTCAGATTAGTTGAACTATGCTGCACCATCGAGGGTCTTATACAACCTTCAATTAAGGACATAAGGACAAAGAATTGTGAGATTACAGGGGTTCTGTACGTATAAAGTTACTTAGTCGCAAAAATTCAAATTTTATTGCCTGCAGGTGTGATTAAAACCAATATTTTAAGGACTAACTAACCTTTTTTTACACAACTTATCTCCATAGGGCCATCCCACTGTCCATCCTGACACGTCAAGTAGGGATAGTCTCCATTGAGTGTAAAACCCTCGTTACAGAAGAACTCAATAATAGTGCCGTGGGCAAACAATCGACAGGGAGCTGGGTGGCACTTGTAGTCCCCATTCTCAGGTTTGGAGAGGGGCAGACATGCTGAAGAAGGGAAAAACACAACATGCAAACTAGCAGCCCAAATTTAAAACTTGCTCGTGTGTTCAAAAAGTTGCCTAAAAATCATCATTTAAAACAAAACATAGGTATCTCATAATTAAAACGTAAAAATAGTAGAAAGGATAATTATGAGAGGAGGGTACTGGGCTAGTTGCTTGCAATTAAGCAAAGGTTTATTAATTTACAGATCAGAGAACTGAGTCTTACCACCACTGCGTATACACTGAGGAGGCTCAGAGGACCACCGTCCCAGTGAAGTACAGGTCAGGATGCTGGGTCCATCTGGCAGGTAACCGGGGTCACAGCTGTACTGCAGAACTGTGCCCACAGGGAACGAGCCCCTGTTGGTCTCTGTGAGGTTTACCCAGCTGTTCTGGACCATGTACGGCCTCACGCATCCTAGTAAGAGGACCAAAGATGAATAAATTCAGTTAACCACTCCGTTTTTTTTTTGTTTGTTTTTTTGTTTTTAAAAGAGAACTGAGACAGAAAACATTCTAGGGGTGGACTTTGATACATTTCCCATCAATTAGCAGACACAATGTAACCCATGGTAACATACATGTACAATTTGAAGTGTATTAAAAGGCTTTGCAATGGCATCACACAGAGGTGGTGTAACACCTGTATGATAATATTGTATCTAATGACATGTCAAGGGTAATGTTATTACGCTTTTTACTTCAGAGAATCATAAACATGCTCAGTTATACCTCACCCTCTGTTTTATGTTGTGTGTGTACGCAAAGTATTCAGAGCATGTGTAGACCAGTTCTTGGGAATCCTTACTAAGATCTTCAACCGAGATTACTCTTTATACACTATATACATGACAGTAACCCCTTCCACTCCCTCAAATTACTTCATAAAATTTGTAGGTGACAACTATGGTCAGGATCATCTCAGATGAGAAAGTGTAAAGGGATGTGGTCCAGCAGATGTCTGTATGATGTTCAGCCAACAATATGTAAATAAACAATACAAAGACAATATGATCATAGAGTTCAGGAGGAACCATTTGGCACATGCTCCTATTCATATTAATGGGCGCTGCATGGAAGCAGCACACTCCTTTAAATTTCTCAGAGGGCACATTATGGAGGAGCTCTCCTAGTCAACAAACACCGCTGCAATAACTAAGAAACAGCAGCAACTCCACTTCTTGAGGATTCCCAGGAAAAACAATCAATCTCCAACAGAAGCTCAGTGATTGAAAATTTACTCTTTATCTGTATTACAGAGAGGTATATTGTGAGTACAGCTGCAGACAGGAGGGCTCTGGAGAAGATTATACACTATGTGCACAATTATCAGGCCAGGAGGTATTTTGACCATATCATGATTTTTAGACATATTTTCCAACTCCAAGCTGTGCAAACTTGAATGCTTATTGGATTTATGCATATCAGATGATGTGTATTTGTGTAATGAGGGACGCTGTAGTCTAAGAAGATCAACACTCTTTCACCCTTTCTGAACAACATCTGGAAAGTGGTGGTTGCTGATGCACCTAAAGTTGGTTGTCAGCAGATCAAGAACCTGATAGACTCCATGAATGGAAGTTATTGAAATATCAGTCACTGATTGACCAAGGGCACTGTAGTTGCTCAATAATAATTAATCATGAAAAATACAACTTCCCTAATAACTGTGCACAGTGTAGACACAACCCAGATCATCATCGGTTGACCTCTGCTCTCCTTGTAAGAGATTTTTAGCTGCCACCAGGACCAGATCCATTCTCCGACACTTATTCACCTAGCTTAACACCTGTTTAACCTGCTACCCCCTCTGACAGATGCTACAAGGTTAATAAAAGTATGCCCCACCAGGCTAACACACAGCTTCTTTTCCTGTAACATACAAACACTCAACAAACTATGATCAGTTCTGTTTATTGGTTCAGGTAAAAGGGCACCACTGCAATACTGCTCTATCGTTTGAGCTTCAGTAAGATAACAATAAATTCATGTTGATAAGGGCCAAGAAAATAAAAGCACAATCACTTCCAAACACAGCATTCTTATAGTCCCAGTTCTGGCAAAAGACTTTGTTAAAGCAGCACAGGAAAAAGGGTGGAAAAATACATTCTAGTTAGTCCTTAAAATAAATAAATAAATAAATAAATAAATATCACTGTTTATTATGTTTGTAGATGACATTTGTAATCAATAAAGCTTTGCATAGTGCTAATGCCAACCATAAGCTGTGTCTTACCTGAGCCTTGCCCAGTGGACAATACAGTCAGTACCAGCAGCAACAACAAGTACCGTTTAGTGGCTGAGATGTGGGCCCAAAAGGCGTTTGAAAGTGACTCTATCATTCCATTGCACATTTTCCCCTTCAGAGTCAACTCAACCTGATATAAGAAGAGAATTTAAACAACCCAAAGGCATAAACACATTAAGAACAGCAATAGAAGAAATGGCAGTCCTCCATAAACTGACACCTGCGCGGTGCAGGTACACTGCAGAGCTCAGGCAGATGCCAGGGAAATGGGTGTGATTACAGTGCTTCAGTTACACAACCGAGTTACACAAAACACTGCGTTAACTGCATGAATATTCGACCGCGAAGCGATCAGTAGGCAAATCATGAGAATTACCCACGCTGGTCATTTTCGGTAGAAGCTTTAGAGATTCAACATTTAAATTGCAGCACTGTCAATGTTCCGTCTGAACGACTACACACCCATTTCAGCTTGCGTTATCATTACAATAAATAATGGCCAAACAAAAGACACATACGAAGTATTTGACGTAAATGACCCACAGAGTTTAATTTAGAGAAAGAATATACGGAATGTCTTTTTTTTAGGTTAAGCTAGGTTACTGCGGTAATGAATATTATATTAATTTATAGCTTGCTAACTGGTGTTTATTGGCTCATTACATACCAAAAAATACGGCCTTGGAACCTCCGACGTCGAAATTTCACGGTGTAGACATTTATTAAGGGTATCTCAAGTACGCGGATCCTAAGAACTGCACAGTGGAAATACGACTATGGTTGAACCAGCCGAGCGGAGCAAAACTAGCCGCTGGCTACCTCCGAGCTAGCTGACCCGCTGCTAACTGCATTGATTCAGGCATCAGCTGAGTCGCCTAGATTTCCCACGGTACCCATAGTAACAAATATCCATAGTAACACGTCCATAGTAACAAACATTCTGGAGAGTTTGCGTTCGTAGTTACCACACATTTGGCAGAAAAAAAGAAAAAAAAAAAACTATTGACAGGTACTTTTAGGAGACTTTTACCGATTGTATTGTATATCACGCTATGGAAATCACCAGAGGAAAATTAGATGACATATCACGATCTTCATTCAGTGAGCAGTCAGATAGCCGAATGTCCAGCATGTCATCACTACATCATGATGACATAATGTGTCCTGCATCGCCATTAGAGCTTTATGTTTTGACCAGCGCTGCTGATTATCAGGTAACTGAATTGATAAGATGTGTCAGCACTGTAAACTTTTATTGAATGATCTTTCACTAACTCAGGAAAAAAACAATTTTCTCTAGACCCAGAACTTCTTTGAAGAAGCTACGTTCAAGTCCTCAGACAGTGAACCTATCGAAGGTACTCGTGTGAATAACTCAGAAGATCAATTACATCTAACTTTTTAACAACATCTAACTTTTTTCACGATACCATTGTTTTTTTTTTTGTAACAAAAATTAAGCCAAAAAGAAACAAAATAACGTGGGCAATTCAAAGTACCCCCAAAATGAATTACTTTGTAGATCCACCCTTAGTCGCAATAACTTGGAATCGTCATTTTCTGTGTATCAGTTTCGCAGATGATTGCAGAAGAATTCTGACCCATATTTGGCCCAGGTTTTTGGACATCCCTTATACACAGCTCTCTCTTAAGATTCTGCTACAGCATTTCATTTGGGTTGAGGTCTGGACTTTGACTAGTCCAGACCAAGATCATTCCTACACACTGATTCTTTATTTTTCAGTGAAGTAAATTTGCTGGTGTCCATCACTGTGCTTTTACATGTTCCAGTTTCAGCCAAGCTGTAGCTGTTGCCTCAAATCATTGTTCCTCCACAGCCGTGCCTCATGGTGGGTATGACATGTTTTTGGATGAAATGCTGTTTGGTTTTTGCCAAACATGGCTCTCAGCTTTAAGGGCAAATAACTCCAACTTGGTCTCATACGTCAGTAGCGCGTTGTTTCAGAAGTCGTGTGGTTTGTGTAGATGCAGTTTTGTGAACATTAATTGTGCTTCCATGTTCCTTTTAGATTGAAAATGCTTTCTCCTATAGCAGTCCCTCCATAAATGGAACTTCTCCATCCATCCATCCATCCATCCATCCATCCATCCATCCATCCATCCATCCATCCATCCTTTTATGATAATGTCTAG
>JAOWBL010000015.1:9838133-9870615 GCA_028564865.1 Zenarchopterus dispar
TCCATCCATCCATACATACATACATACATACATACATACATACATACATACATACATACATACATACATACATACATCCTCCACTGGATCATCATATTCCACATATTTATTTCACATAGGTTTTATGTTGGATGACTTTCCTGATGCAGCCCTTCTCATCCAGTCTTGGGACCTTTACTTAGCAGCTGGGGTAGTAAAGGCAGTCTCCTGCCACGAGACACTTTAGCACATGAAAGTGGAGGGGATTGAGGTCGAAGTAGGATGTATGGAAAAGTGTAAATATAAAACTGACTTAACTGTGGTGGTAAAACGGTGCAGTCAGAACATCTAAAAAACAGGGGATTTTGTGGGGTGGTCCTGGTGTGAAGTCATTCAAGTCAACTAAAGAAGGACAGCAGCTAAAGTCATGAGCACTTACATGATCTGATGTCACAGAGGAGCAGCTGTAGAGCAAAGTGCTTCAAATATTATTGCTGGTCGAGCTACCGCACACAGTGCATTACATATTGGTTTCTTGGACTCTGTCAGCCTTGAAATATATTCCTTTGTCTTCTATGCAAAATGAAACAGTTTTGATACATATTGTAACTAGAGCGCACTAGTAAAGGGCTCTTAAGCACACAACTATACCCTTTTCAGAGAATGTGCCAATGTTGCTCATTCCACTCATCTACTCCCCACCCCCAGTCCCAGGTGTTACTATATAAATAGAAGAGACGTTCATCATCGAAATGAAGATGGCTGGTCCACTTGCTGCTGCTGCAATTACCTGAATTGCTGCCCCACAGCTGTGCCCCCACAGCTGTGCAAAACCCCAAACCCCACTGACACACAGCATCCCAAAAATCATGCCTGTAAACCATCTTCACTCCTCCCAGCCAATGACCTTGTATTACCCTCTGCCACAGCTCATTTTATAAACCCTGAAATACCTTTGTCCAATGGCCAAAGTGCCTATAATGAGCACACGAGCATCAAATTGAGTAAGATGTTTGTTCATCTTCATCTAAGATAGAGATGGCACTTGGATGAACTTGGGCATGTTGATGGAAAAAGTGTGACGCCCTGGGCAAAGTTCTACCAAGAAACATTTGGTTCTTGGATTCATGTGGATGACATTTTGCCATGCAGCCTTTTCCTTAATAAAGTTGTTGACCAAATGCTTTCCTTCAAGGTAAAGATGATGGTAGTGGCCTGTTACAGCAGGACAGCGTGCCCTATGAAAGTGCTTCTTTGGCCTCTATAGTTATGTCCAGAAGTATAAACTTTTGCCTTTACAACACCACCACAGTGGATTGGAAATAAAACAATCAAGATGTGATCAAAGTGTAGACCTTCAGTTTTAATGTAAGAGGTTTCAAAAAATGTGGCATTTACCATTTAGGAATTACAGCCATTTTAAGCAAAGCACCTCCATTTTCAGAGGATCAAGACAAATGAAGAAGAAAAAGGATCTGGAGTTGATATTTAGTTGGCATTTAGACTGGAGCTACTAAAATGAAGTCCAACAAGATCTCAGTCCAAGCGAAGAAGGATATTGTTAGGCTGACAAAAAAAATAAAAAGCTACATTAAAAAATATAATAATAATAAAGATAGCAAAAACAGTTTGGTGCATTGTTGAATAGGAAGAAAGCACCAGAGAACTCAACAACATTAAAAGAATGGAAGACTGGAGAAGACAACTAAAGGGGATGATCGCAGAATGCTTTCCTTGCTGAGGACAAAACCCCTTCATAACATCAAGAGAGGTTAAGAATACTCTGCAGAAGATAGACATATCACTGACAAAATCTACAATTAAGTGACAATTTCATAAATGTAAATACAGAGGGCTTACAACAAGGTACAGACATCTGGTAACATTCAAGATTAGAAAAGCCAGAAAACATCTTCAAAAAGCCTCACGTGTTTTGGAATCACATGTTTTGGACAGATGAAATCAAGATAAACGAATATCCGAATGATGGGACAAGACAAGCATGAAGAAAGAAAGGAACAGCTTGTGATACAAAGAATACCACGTAACGTGCCAAAGATAGTGGATGCAGTGTTATATCATGGACGTCTGCAGCTCCCAGTGGAACAGACTGACTAGTGCTTATTGATGATGTGACTGTCGACAGAAGCAGCAAGATTAATTCAGAGGTTTAAAGGGCTGCACTCTATTTACATTCATCCAAATGGTGCAAAATTGATAGGACGGTGCTTCACAGTTCAGATGGAAAGTGACCCTCAACATACTGGGAAAGCAACTCCAGACTTTTTGAAAGCAAAGCAAAAAAATGGAAGAGCTCAACCCAGCAGAGAATGCTTTTAATTTACTGAAGACAAAACTGAAGGCAGAAAGGTCCACAAAGGCTGTAGTGAAGGCCTGACAAAGCATCTGCAGGGAGGAAACTCCGAATTTGGGGACGTCCATAGACTCCACACTTCAAGCGGTCACTACATGCAAATGATGGTCTACACTTTGAGTGCATCTTGATTGTTTTGTTTAAGATCCCCTGTGGTGGTGCATAAAGGACAAATCACAAAAACTCTGTATGGATCTAACTGTATCTTTTTCAGGTCTGAGTTTGAGAGAGCACATGTGGGATGCTCTGACAAAAAAACAAAACAATATTAGGCTGCTGGGTTTAATGATTGGCTTTGGCTATGAAATTAAACTAGAATTTGAAAGCTAAAATAACTTTTTTTTTATTTTAGTAAAAGGATGTGATTGTTTTTTTTCTCATATCAGCATCAAAAGCTTACAAAAACTCAGCAACAACAGTGATACACGAGCAGTTTTAATGTTTTCGAATATATTTATTTTTGTTTGTATGAAGTGGTTTGAGCCTGTTTTGTATATAAGCTTGAAAAAATAGTTTGATAGCTGGGTAGTGGCATGGTGAGGATTGAAGTGTCAGGCTCACAGTTTTTCACATGATTTAAAAAGAAAATGATGCCCCACCCTGTAATTCCTGTGAAACCCACTTTATTGTCTTCTTATAAAGGCCTCTCCCACAGCCACAGTTGTGTGAGGTGTTAAAGAGATGTTTTTTTTCACTGGCGTTGTTGAGATCTGTCTCTTGACTCTTCCACATTTTATGAAAACATATAGTGGATAATTTGATCTCATAGTCATCTGCTTACAAAGAGCTAACCTTTACTCTTAACCTTTATTATTTTTCTATTTTTTTGTCTTGTTGAACCAAATCAAAAGTGACTATTATATTGTAGTGCAGAGCATGAACTCTCCATATTTTCACTCAGCAAAACAAAAAGAAACAAACAAAAAAACAAAAAACACGCAGTCACAAAATTGCAGAGAGGTTTTTCAAACTCTGACCTCTGAAAATATGCCACTTTGTTGTATAATGCTTTTAGTGGATGGACTGCAGGTCAGACGTGGTGCTTGACAGAAACAAGCATCTGCTGCTGAGGGACAAGAAGTGCAAAAGGAAACTTGAACATTTCGTTCCAACCAGATGCTTTTGACAAATATTGATCACGACCTGCTTTTTAAGCTCTTTCCAAGCATTTCTTTCTGTCTGTGTCATTCTTTGGCAAGGACTGGAATCCTGTGATTTCCTATTAACAGTAAAAGCAACCTACCGTAGAGCATTTACAGTAGTTTGGAAGAGTTTCTTCTAATCTACACTTCATAAAGATCAGACATTTAAAGGCTCCTGATTGCTCCTTGGATTATGCCGAGCCCCTGAGACTACACAGGTGGTGTCAGTATTCAACCTGGTATCGTATTCAGCACGTTTTCTTCATTGGATGACACAACATGAGGTTTTGATCTGCGCAATAGCGATTGCTCCAGACCACCCTCAGTTCTGAAAAAGAAAGCATGTGTAAAGTCCAGATGACCCACAAGTGAATCTTCTAATACCTCAGGAATGTTCACCAATCACCAAGTCAACACAGATCCAAGATACTGATCTAAATACATGACTTCTGGAGGAAAAGACAGCTTGGATGCAAACAGATTCCATTTTTCAGATGGTGCGACCCAAATCCCCACTTTGCTTCTCATGGTTGGCTGAAAGAGCAGCAATTTTAGTGTTAGGAGTTCTGATACCTTCAGACAAGCAGTATATAGAGCATGACCACGGGTCGCAGCTGGACAAAGGGTCAGTCTGTGAGAAACATAAAGAAATAAAAAGCTCAGAAAGAAGTCAAGAAACTTGCTCCTGAGCTCTCACAGGGAGTGCTTGTGGTAAGGCATGTGGACAGGCCTTGGCAGGTAGCCTGGGTCCACGTGGCACAGCCTGAGCTCGTACTATACTTCACATTTGAAGAGATTCAGAGGGAGGAAAAAAACAGACGCCGGTAGAGAAAGAGAGAAGTATGCCGTCCTGAAACACATAACGCGTCTGCACGTGAATCAGCTCTGCTGACTTTTCTTCGTAACGCTACAGTCCCTTCGCTTTGCGTAGCCACAGAACCCACTGTCTGTAAACACAGAGGACCATTGTTTACAAGCAACATAAATCTGTTTTTTTTTTTTTTATAGAAGTATGAAAAGGATTTAGGCAGAGTAATTAATAATCATTTGCATCTTTCAGTTTCTCTACAAAACCTTCAGTTTTTGTTTAGATGGAGTCAAACTAATTTTAGATTGAACTTTTTTTCAGATTTGATTGGATCAAAGTAATACAGGCCAATTTAAAAGTATATGATGACTGAGGTCTGTATTTTAAATGAATTTTGTCGATTTGTCACAGGTCCTCATATGCATTGTCTAATGGTCACTTAACAGACATTTGTGATAAAACAGAACCTCCAGAGTCATGAGGCTTTGTGTGTTCACACTTTCATGCATTAGCTGCCGAAGTAAGCTGTCCTTATCCCACTCCAGATCATATATATTTTAAAAAAAAAAAAAATTAATAGCAAATGCATCAGTGCACTTCTTGTTATGTTGATAACATAAAAATAATATCACAAAAATGGTTTGGATTCTTTTCACACTGTAGCGAATAAAAGTTTGAGCTCAAAGATCCAAGAGTCCAAATATGATGTAGATTGTGGTACAAGACTTCATTTGGGGCTTAACTAATTATGCCATACAGTAAATTCTCTCTCTCTCTTTTTTTATTAATTTAGATTTTACCACACAGTTAAGTAGAGCTGCATGATTCTAAGGAGAGAAAAAAAATCATCTCAATTAATTTGGTAAACACTGAAATCATGGTTGTTTCAAATTATAGTCCACTAACCTTTGGTGCTTGTTGCATTTATTAATAAGCTCAACATCTTAAAAATTTGTAAACTTAAAATTTTGACTAACTAAAAATTTAGACTTAGTAATTTAGACCAATAGAGCGAACGCTGGTAGAGCACAGCTCACATAATCTCTGAAACGTTTTTGTTCAGAAACACCAGTGTGACTTCAATATTGTGTAAATAAATACTTAATATTGTACACAACAGGGAGAAAGAAATCACTCACACATGGCCAGGCAGAGTCTGTACCTGAAATAGCACATCATTTCCAACAATAAATAGAATGCTGGGAGCCAAAGTTAAAATCATACATACTGTGTCTTTGCTGGCTGAAATCAAAATAAATAAATAAATAAATAAAGTTGACTTCAAATGCCTCTTCCCTTGGAAGGCCATACTTGTACAGGTGAGGCTACACTTCAGAACAGTGCAATATCACTCCAAAAGTTGCTCACACTTTCTGAAAATATTTTGCAAACAATCAGGGCTTTGATTTGATTTTCTAGTAATCCTATGAGTAGTTCTGAGAATTTTTTCTTTTCTTACCTACCAGACCTCAGCTTGACCTCTAATGTTCCTCTTAACTGACATATCTTAATTACTGAGGAAATAGTTACTTCAGCATGCTTTTCTACCTTCTAACCTTCCCCTCCTTTTTGCGCAAGGCAAGTGCATGAACTTTGAAAATTATTATTATCATAAAATTAAATTATACCAACCTTCACATTGATATCAGAAATTTTTCTGTTGCTCAGGTTATGTTTATGACAATAATGTGTGATAACATTCCAAGGCATTCAGCTGATACTGCATCAGTTGGGTAACATGATTTTATCCATCAAGCTAATTATGTTTGACTTGTTTTTTTTTGTATTTAAAGAAAACAAAGTCCAGGTTTCAATGGCCCACTGATGATCCTCTGACCTAGATAGATGATGCGATTATTATCGACCTTGAAAACCGTGTCAACTGGCTGCTCCACAGAGAGCCAATTATCAGCACTTTGTTGATGTTGAGATAAGCAGAACCCCAGCCTCTCTTCCCCTGCTCTCAATACAAGTTGCTCAGGTTAACTTCATACTGACTTGAGGCGATCACACATTCCAGGAAGAGAAGGACATTTGTAATTAAACGCCAAACAACTGCTGGAGTGTGTTAATGTCAAGAAATGTTATTCTCCCTGTCTTCTCCAAGAGGTGAATCATTACAGCAGCTTGAATGGCGAAAGAACAAAGGCTAATTTACTGTGTGTCCAAGCCCGTATCTTGGAATTGGAACCAAACCTCTTGGATTTAATTTAGTTTAAGTGTTTAATCATTTATATTTTTAGAAACATTTCTGGAAAAGCAGTATAAATAATGACTTGAACTTATTCATGAAACAGAAATGAACCCTGTATTAACTTAGCATTTCTGCACATTTTTCTTGTGTAACCCATGGAGACAACTCATCTTTACACACTGTATAATGTTTTCAAAAAAATCAGTTCTTGTTTAAAACTTAGACCACCTATGTCCTGATTACCAGTGCATGACACTGACCCAACTGTTATTTTTTTAAGTCTTGACAGCACTGTGTCTTTAGAAATATAGAATAGCTCAACAACTATAGTTGGAGTGCTATCACTTCTTGACTTGACTTTTCAGTGTGACTGTTAACTTACTAACATATTTCTGCTATTTTAAAGCAAAACAAGTGTTTTTTTTAATTTTTTGGCACTGCATATCCCACTCTGGGCTGACAGGAAAATATGTAATTGATGTTCTTAATCTATAAACAAATTCAAATTGAAATTCAAAAATACTTCATTTATCCCTGAAGAGAAATTAATGAACTCGTGGTGGTCTAACCTTGTCTGGCCAGGCATCCTATTTTTTTCCTCTTCCATACCGAGAATATGTAGTCTGAGTCCTCTGAATTCAACTCCGATTTTAAGAACCAGTACCAACAAATGCAGAAGAAACTGCTTCTCAATAACTTAGGACAGACATACAACTAACCTGAGATGTGAACCATGCAATAGAGCCAGAGCAAGAACCAGACTAATATCAACAAAAGACATTCAAAATGATGTGCAGTGGAGCATGGATGCTGGTGAATGACTGGTGTCGTCTTTGCAGTCAAAACTTATTGATCCAAGGTCTTATTAGCAATGCTACAGCCATCTTGGTTGTTTTGAATAGTGGCTGAATAGTGGCTCTTAGACATCCCTGCATTAGTCATCACATATGTTAATATAAAACAGGTGGCAGATGATGTTTGTTTATGTCTATATGCTGACGATGTTTCCATTTGTACATCTATTTCCTCCCTGACTACTACGTTAACTTCACTGCAGGCTAATTTCAGTAATCTCCCACAGGTTGAATGCCCCTTCAAAATTTTCTTCTTGGATGGCTCTGAGATTGGCAATGTCAGATGCTATATGTATCTATGTATATGGTCTAATAGCACACTTTAATTTGAAACACACATGTTTTGCTCACAAAGGTCAAATCTCACCTGGGTTTATTTATTGTAATAAATCCTCCTTAACATATTCTGTAAGACACCAGGTCATCCAGACTGGTCTGCTTAAAATGACAGTGTTCCCAGTTTGGGATTTTGGTGATGTAGTCCACAGGTCTGTTTCTGTTGGATGTTAATTACCACACTTCCATCCGCTTTGTGACCAGCACTCCATTTAGCACTCACCATTGTTATCTGTAGTCCCTGGTGAAAGGGCCCTCACTTCGTTCACTGGTTTCTGTTTATTTATAAAATTCTAATAGGGAAAACCCCTCTATACTTGTAAACACTACTCAATTTTCATAGAACCAGTGAAGGTTTATGTTCCAGTAGCTTCATCAGTCGCCTGATCTCCAAAGCCCATGCCTCCTTTGGTCCCTTTCCTCTTAGTTTTCTGCTGCAAGTGATTAGAATTGCCTGCAACAGATCCTAAAACTCAACTCATGTATTCCACACTCTGGCTTCAAAAGTTCATTACAAACAAAAGTCTGTGAATGTTACACTTGCTTTTAGCCATTTGCTTTTTAATACTGTCACTGTATTTATTGTACATAATATTTTTGTAGATCTATTTTAAATGGTTTGTTTTTCTTTCGTGTTGTTACTGTATTGTATCTGTCTCTTATGCTGCTTCTTGACCAGGTCATCAGTTGACTCACCTGGATAAATATAGGTTTCTATATCTGATTGGTTCTATGCGGTCTGAGAGAGTTCCCACACCCTTTTCACAGGAGAGAATTTTTGTGAAGTGAATCGGCTGGCCAGGCTAGATCACACCATCAGTGGGTAGAAATTAGTCTTCTCCCTGAGTATGTTCTGGATTTTTAACACCAAAATCTACAGTTTAAGGCTCATATCAGTGCAGTTCCAAAGTAGCCAAAGTCTATTTTCTTTTGGTCTGTAGAAGAAGCATTTCCTAACTAATCAGTTAAATATATGAGATTTGGGGAATTAAGAATTACAATGTTACCACTCTCCTCAGAATTTAGGATTGCTATTCCAAAAGTTGGGCCAATGCTGTCAACATCTAAAGTGTTCTGCTGGTGGCCTGGATAATTGTTTGATGCCAAGGGCAGCGTCATGTGTTTCATGTATTTTTTCCACAGTAATAACACTGCACTGCCCACAGATCTGCCCACCTGATGAACAGATTAGTGTGGAACTAGCCAGTCCTGATTATTAAAAATTGGCAGCAGGCCTCTAGAATTGTTCCCATAGTCCTGATAATTATATTCTAAATTGCTAATCTCAATGCAGCTACACATTTTTTAAACCTCTTGGATGTTGTTGTGCTAAAATTCTTAAGTCTTATATTAAAATAACAAAAAACGAAAACAAAAAACTCTGTTATGTGGTTGTTTGGTGACGCTATGGTCAGATTAATAAAGCTGTTATAAAGAGACTCTGGGCTTTCCCTTGGTGATCATAACAGTTTATAAGGTGTTAATTTAGACGGCAAGAGTGTGCCAGAGTCCTCCAGACTGGTCAGTGGTGGCTTTATCATTGTTAAACCTTGCAGACGATCTTGAAGTTTGCAGCCTATAGTTTATGAAAAGTAGGGCAGCTGTCGTTTCCAAATTAAATAAACTGTTTCTCCCATAGATTTGGGATTTTTTTCTTTTTTTTTTTTGGAAACATGCATTTAGTGGTGTGAGGATGGTGGTAAACTTAGACTTTAATTTTTATTTTTTCCAGTTGGAAAGCTGTGTTTCTCACTCTGGTGCATGACAAGACTCTGATCTCGTCATGTCGCTGGCTTTTGTAGTCTAGGACGAGTGAGTCAACCAGAGAGCTCTAGTAACGACCACTTAAAAGCAGCCTCAGATAGAAGCTGTCATTATTTCAGTGTAGGGAGACAGAGGCCACTGGTAGGTGAGGCCACACACGGAATGTTTTTAGATGATTTTTGTTTTTGCCAAGATTTGAATATTGTGTATCACACTGTGCCATTCAATTTTTGTAAAATTTGTGGAAGTGAAAAAAAGCACCATTTGCTGACTTGGGTTTTCTTTTTGCATATTAACAAGGGCAGAAATCAGTCTTTTCTACATCCTCTACAGAGCTCCTGTCCTACCCTGGACTTAACTAGAATTACATCCTGTCATAAATGTGTCATAACAGGGCTAGAAGTGCCGTGTCTCACTTCATAATTTGTGCCGGTTCCTGCTGTTTTCGGTAACCTCTCATTTTGCCATATGCAAGTTCCTATTGAGCAGTCTATGAAATATCCATCAATTTCATCATTATTAGATCACGGGCACCTCGTCCCGGCACCCAGGCCAACAAAGACAAATGGAGGTTTCAACCACATGGAACAGAAGTTTCAAGTCCCGTAGCTGGCATCGTCCTCAGACCCAACAATCTTGTAACCTAGCTGCTGCTTTTACAAAGTGGCTTTGGGCTTCATTTTTAGGTTAAAAGATAACTAGTTCAGGTTATTCGTGATCTTTTTTGGAAGAGAAGGAAGAGTACTAAATTATCAGCTAATGCTATTGCTTTCTTGGTTACTATGAGGAATAATACTCAGTATTTTTAGTCAGTCAACTAATGCCCTGATGACTGATTTAGTCATACTTACATTTACTGTCAAGGCTCCAACCTCATCATTCCCCTTTAATAGTACTTATTCTGAACTTTTGGGAGTGATGTACAACAATTTAACCTCTTGGTCCTGATCCTTGAATGTACAGGTGGATGCTGAGGTGATGGAAGGTGGTGGAGATAGCCAACATTTGCTATGCAAATAGACAAATGATCTGCAGGGTGGAATTATGATAAATAATCTAGAGGGTGTATGTGACTGTAAAAAGTTGCTTTCGTTACCTGCCAGCAAACAGGCCCAGAATCGCTTCGTTTGCAAAGCTTATTGTTGTCTCTTTTAGATAGAGCACAGACTAATAAACATGTAAATCTGATATCTATTAAACAGATCTACTTGAAAGTTCAATTGAAATGGAAACCAGAGAGAAACAAGTCGTAATGGATGTTATCGTTCTTTTTGGGTTTGTTAGTCAAATGAAGGAAAGGACAAGTCATATTTACATTCAACAAAAAAACAGAGTTTGGTGTCATCACCTCATGGTCACCACTAACGCATTTTCTGGCTTCATTCTGGAGACCAGATGACTAACGCCATCTTTTATTGTATCTGTCTGACAGACTTGATGTCTGAGCATGTGTCATGTTGAGAGTTTCCCCTTGAATTTTTATTGTCCTGGTGGCACTCACTGCAGAAAAATCTTTAAAAGATGAGGTGCGCAAGCTGAATGACTATGCGATAAGGTGTAGAGGACAGCCTGGAATTTCTATTTTCATTCCAAGTTTTCTCTGCTCAAAATATTAAACTCTTAAAGTGATCAAAAAAAGTGGGTCTTCCTGTGAGTAGTGTATTAAAACAAGATTTTTCTTCAACCAGCCTGGGACCCACAGCCAGATTTGGTATGTTTCTTAGGAAGTTTTGAAGATTTATATTTGATTTTATGCACTCTGTCTCAGAGTATTTTCTCTTTTTAAGCAGTTTCTTGCTTACCCTTAGAAAACCTGAATCCTGTTCACTTACACTCTTGCTCAACTGTAATTTAAATGATCTCTGATAGCAGTCGTACTCACACAACGTTAAGGTCACATTTTCTACGAGTGGCACACACGGTCTCCCAAATCCAAGTAATTATTGATTTCTAATTAGATATTTGTCTGTACATTTGCCATATATCCATTCTCTTTCCTGCGTTTGATTTTATTCACATTACTGGCTCTTACAGACATTACTGGCCTGGGACCAGTTTTTCATTGACCTGGTGGCCTGCCAGGGATTCTAAGGGAAAACCTGTCCATTTGGATCTCGTGAGTTCAATTAATCAGATTCTGAAGAAAAACATCCATGCTGTAGTTATTACAAAGACAAACATTTCACTTATTAGCTGTGTGATGATGGTCCTACGTGACTCTTATGTTCCCCTGACCCATTTCCAGAGTTTGTGTTGGATGCGGCTGTAGCTCTCTTGGTTGACCTCGTCCACGTGGATGCTATAAATATGTGATTTATGTTACACCACACATAAACTTCAACTGATTTCTCTTATTTACTGTATTCAATATCTGGTTTGTTTCTGAGCTTCTTGTCAAAAGTAGGTAAAAACCATGGGATTATATTGCTCTCAACATCTTTAAGAGTTGTAGAGAAATGGAAAACTTCACAGGAATTAATTATGGTGAACTGTAACACTTTTATCCCTATTGAAATGCCTTCTAGTGCCCACTATGAGCTAAGACCTGCTTTGGAAGTGCACCCGTGTGAGATGAAGTGTTTCTTTCTTGTGAGAACCACTCATGTCTGTTGTGTATCTGGGCCTCGGCTCCAAGGTTGGCTGGAAGTGTGATGGAGACCGGCAGCCAGAGGAGAAGGTCCTGCAGGACGTAAAGGAGAGGAGAGAGCAGGAGTTGCGGCTCCAAGAGATCCAACAGCAGCTGGAGATCCTGGAGTGTAGCCAGGAGATGACTGTGAGTTCAAAGCATCTATGGCCATGTAGACACACACATACACACACATCGAAACACATGCTCATACTCACACCACTGCTTACATCTGAACAATGTCTTGGTTGTGCTTTATACTCCTGATTGTCTGTAGACACGTATGTGACAAATTAATACAAGCATTTGGCTCCTTCTCAGTCATTCTCACAGGGGGATGATAACATTTTCAGACCATTTTTTTGCTTTCTTTGGGTTTCTTTTTTTCATATGTCTTTTCTCTTTCTAAAGTCTGCAGTTGCAACCTATTTCCTTCTGAATTAATTTGAAGATCCTTGTAAGCCATGCTTACGTGCTCACCTCTAAGTTTATGGGATGGTTATGTTCACCCCTGATAGATTTGTATTCTTTCACTGAGTTTCATTGCTGTTTCGTATTCTTTGCCAAGACTCATTGTCCTCTGATCGCAATGTTCCCTGGTGACTTTAAACCCTGTCTGCTTTCGGGGGAGTCTGCAGAGTTACAACAAGGGATCTCTTTTCTTAAACCCTGTAGCTGCAGAAACACAACAAGAATGTTCCAAGAACAGAGGTTCCAAGACCTAAAGCTGATTTCTGCTTCGACATTTATGACTTTAAATTTTGTGTGCAAAGAAAAGAAAACACTGCAGATAAATTTAGAGGTGTGATTTTTTTTTTTTAATTGGGTAGCATTCCTTTGTGTTGACAAACACATTAGTTGTTAACAGCCACACTTAGAGGAGTACAAATTCATCTGAATTGTATTTCACACGCTAATGAACCACAATGTGATGTATATATGCCAAATTTAAACACTAAATATAGCACTGGACTCACAAACATTATACGTTGCAACCACACCCTAACATTAAAAGGCATCTTACCACGCGGCCAGAACTTATTTCTGAACCAATTAAAAAGAAGCAAGTGGATTTTTTTTTTGTTTATTAAGTCAACACTTCATTTGTCGAAACTTTTCTTCCATGGTGGTCACAAAACATCAAACCCACTCATCTCTTAGCTACTGTTGCTGCAATACACTCTTTGCATTTTGTTGTAAGTCACTGTGTTTTATATGGTGTCTCTTAACGACTGAATCCAACACATTGCTTCAGCATGAACAGCACACGCATAGTGGATATTCTTAGTGCCAGCAGGCTTTTTTGTGGTTTGAAAAGATTTACTGGTGAAGAATTTGTCTGGGAGGGCATTCTTAGTCAGTCTCACACAGCTGCAGTATATTCATAAAGTTGATATGTATAACATCCATAACTCAAAAACTCTCTAAGAGCGCTTTTGCACCTGAAGTGTCTACCTGTTGTGCAAATTTCGTACATAGTTTTTCTTTTGGAATAATAAAAGTATAAGAGAATAAAAAGAAGACAGAGCCTGTTTTTGAAATACCAAGAATTTAAGAAAGAATTTTACAAAGTTTCAGCCAGAGGACACAATATCTGGAGTTAGAAATGCTGGAACTTTCACCAAGTGTGAAGTGGCTGCAGTAGAGAATGCCAGTATTAACTGAATATTTACAAATTGGGGATGCTTTTATATAAATATGTAAAGCTCCAGATGTTAGAGTCTGACATTAGCTGTTTTCCCACTATCGTGCTGACCTGGGGTGAGCGTTAAATGCATTAATTGCCTCTGGCTTCAATTTGCATGCAATAAAATCCTTCCTTTCCCCGCTGTCTGGCTGATAGCCCTTCTGTACTGCCCCTCTGACCTGCTCATAATATTACATTGTGGTGGAAATGTCACACTCCCCATTTGGTGGCATATCCTTTGTTTATGTCATAAATTATGAAAAGAGCAGAGATTGCATGAGGCTGAACGAATGTGCTTGTTTCTGCACAAATGATTTTGGTGAATCATTATCCCTATGTTCCCTGAGCTAACTTCCAATGCAGATGGATGATGGGACTTAAAGCATGATGATTACACTTACAAAGTCAAAAGCACAAATGCATACCCTCTAGGTCCCTGTTCTTTTAATAGACTCTCAGTTAATACAAAATGAAAATGAAAGGTTGGCCCACAAATCAAGGAAGTGAATTGTTGGTGCAGGTACCATTGCAGCTGCATCGGGATCAATGCTCTATTAAATGAACAAAGTAAAATGGCCTATGCTAAATACCAACAGTGAGCATGAGTCTTTAGTGATAATCAGCAGCATAATCAGCCAGAATCTGACTCGGGAAGTCCAAGAGCAATGTCAACTATAGACCAATTCAAAAGACCAAAAAATAATTAAAAACCCGCATTCATTTCCAGTATTCAGCGAGCAAACTATCATTTTTCTAGACAGGTAAAGAGGAAGGCTTGAAACATCCTGTCAGATGCTTTCCATCCCACTGTTTCAGCCTACTGGCTCAGCCCTTAGGTTTCCAGTGACTAGAAGTAATAAATACAAATAATCCTTTTTTCTGCCATCTCCATTGCAGACCAGCGGAGGAGTTTGCAAGCCTTTAACTGGTGGAGATGAAGGCTTGCAAACTTTAGGAACTTATGCACTTCATTTTATACATCCATTTACTGTTGTTTTTCACAGTTATTTATTATTTTTTACTTTTTATTGCTAAGCACTTGTGTCTTCCTGGAGGGCTGACCAATGTGTTGATTTTCGACTCACTCTTCCTGGAGAACTTTCACATGTCTATGTGTTTTATGAGCTCATGTGTTTTATGTACTTGGCTGGGTTTTTTTTATTTATGTGTCTATATGTTTTATGTTCTTTTTTTGGTTCTCCCTTTTTCTGCAAAACGAATTGCCCCTTTGGGGAGACAAATAAAATAAAGTTGAAGTTGAAGAAAGTAATATAATGTCATGATTTTTAAGAGGATTCTAATGTGTTAGTCGGAGTGACGGTGCTGGTGGGAGCCAAGAATCATGAGCTAAATCACGAACCATTCACTGATATGCAGACGAAGATCTGTGCAAATGCGAAAAGATTCAGCGAACAAATCTGTTTGATAAACTGATTGTGAAAAGAATGACAAGGCCACACAAGCAGCACGAAGGGAGCGAGCGAGTAAACACTGAGAGAAGATGCAAAAAAAAAATAAAGTTAATCTATAACTGAATTAGCTGTTTCTTTGAGAAATCTTAATGATTCTTGTTAGCGAAGCAGACCTGTCATAAACAATGATTATAAGAAGAGCCATAAAGTAAGCCAGAAGGTGCTTGCATACTGGCATTCTGTAACATTGTAAAAGTGGGCCACCAATTTTACCCCATTGGTCCTTACATACTGGCCCAAGCAAGAGACAAAAATTCTGCAAACACACGTTCTTGCATACACAAAACTGGCATTCCACAAAGTGCGACTGGCATCATGTGCATTAAATATGACGTAAGGCGTCATGTCCATTGTGAGTGTGTGCAAGCTTGTAAGTCTAAACAATAATGACTTGGGACACAATACCTTCAGTTTTCTTCATCTTTATGTCACTTTGTACAAATTTAATCTGTGTTTTCTTACCATGTTAATGTCATACTGCGTGATTTGTGACCGATTCTTTGGCTGTATGACGGGTGACATCATTCCTTCTTTGACATGAAAGGGTGCGGAGAAGGATGTTCTCTTCCACATCTCTGTGAAGGTGTCGTACACGTACAACATGACCACAAAGTTGTTCGATTCTCACACTTCTCACTCAGTTAAGGAATGAGGAGAATGTCCCTTACATACACAAGTGGTGTCTTCTTTTTTTGCATCTTTTTGTCTTCCCCAAGAGGTGCAAAAAAGACAGGATGAGATTTAAGGCCTTTCCGGAGAGTGGCTCTTACATACAGGCGCCGAGACCAGGAAAGGGGGAAATGTTTTGCAAAGAAAAGCTGGTATTTAAAGGCCTAGAGGGATGTTGAACTGTAAAACCCTCCTCCTGCCTTGACACTGCCTGCAGCCCCTTTCAGCCCAGCTTGACTGCTGAGAAAATTGAGGCCAGATATCAGGGGCCAGAGTGGCCTGGAATGGCCTCAGGATGCTCGGCATGAGAAAGTAACTATTGTCATGGTGATAACAAGTTGTTTACTCTTGAATTTAACTGCTTGCTATGAACGATGTTCAGAATTTAAGTGTTAGTTTTCAGAACCTCCTGAGTTACCTTTTGTTTTCAGTTGTTTATTGAACAAAAGCTTTGTTCACTTGGACAGAAATGAGAGGCTTGTTGAAAGGTTTGTGCGTCATCTCATCTTCTCATGTCTTTCCAATCAAACAATCCCCTTTCCAGTGAAATTCACCTCTGAACCAAAAATGTAACTTCGCCTCTCACCTTTGATTTTCATTGTTCTCATGACTTGTATGTGCGGCAAGGCCTGGGACTTTCCTTTTTAACAAAAAGTTGGCTATCTTTGTTTTGTGTTAAATGATGTACTGCACAATAAACATTTCCTGAAGGAGGAGATGAGATGAGAAGTTCATAAGGGCTATTTTCAACTATGGCAAACTTTATGATACACGGCAGCTCTATTTGGCTGCATTCCTACATCAACTGCAAAGGGAAGGACAATCCCTGTGTTTACCGTAACGCAGGATAGTTCCAGCAGGGCAGTCTTGCTCTAATCAGACCAGCACCATCAGTCAAACTTTCTCTAACATTAGACAGTGTCATATTCCTAACTGTGATTTAATCCAGGATCACGCAAAGGTAAAAAGTCAACCCTTAGAACAGAATTCAGGTTGAAAATGAGCAGAGTAATCACACATCTGCAGTCCTCTCAAGCCAAAAGTTGATACCCAGCTGCCGTGGAAGGCCACAGCTGGCCCGAATGTTAGGTTCATTGTTTAAGTGCTTTGGAGCACATCGCCCTGGCAGTTCATAAACTTTTTTCCCACTGAAAATCACTGAATAATCGTATAGTCACATCAGGAGTTGTGGGGTGGGGATCTCCTTCAAAGCAGCATTCATCACCTTCTTTGTTTCATTTCAGCTATTTTACTGGCTTTTTGCCACCAGCTTGTCGTGCCATCTGCTCAGGTTTCCCTCCGTATGATCTGCTGATGAGAGGCTTTAAGAAGAGGTTTCCCAACAACAACCTCTGGGTATTCTGTGCCATTTCATCGACTGAGTGGCACAGATTACAAAGCGATGTGACTCATGTCCATAGATTTATTGTTGCTCTAGAAATGGTATTCATATTAAGTGAAGTCAAAGCTGTAAACCACTCTTCCTGTGCATGAGTCTTCACTGCAGAACCTAAACTGATATTGAAATATATGTGGGGGTTTTTTTTGTTTGTTTTTTTTACATGGATTTCAAGTATTTATGGCAGGAGATTTCTAATCTTTTTTCTTGTTCACCAGATGGTATTAAATTTGATACATCTTAAATGAAGATTGAATTATTTCTGGATAGATTTATGGAAAGAGTTTTTAACCCTCCAGACAGGCAGCTGTTCACTATTATGGGAGAGCTTGTGGAGGGCATCATCAACACCCATGCCTGAATGATTGGAGCTTGTTTTGGCATGTATCTCACAGGACTGTTTTTGATTTTGACAGTTTATCCCTCGACAACATTTTGCATTTAAAAGGACCTGATGTAGCTTAAGTTGAGAAAGTGATGGTACGTTTTGAGCATGATCGGCATGAGTCATTAACCAGTCTCCCTCACACACACACACACACACACATAGGAAGATGGCTTAGTTAGTTCTAGCTGTCTTGGTTTGATTGGAGTTAGGGGATAATTGTCAAGACTCACAGCAACATCTCATTCTTTGACCTTAACACTTTCTCCAGTGATTCATTTTACACCACTGAATAATGTATGAAATCATGAAGGAACATATGGAGCGCTGAATTCACACATGGTATTATAAATGCCATCAAGTGGGATCGTGTATAAAGTATGCATGATGGAGCATGTTCTCTTGGAGAGCACCTGAGGGAGGGGGAGATAGGAACTACTGCTCTGTTTTGTTGATGTTCGGTTTCAAATATCAACAGACATGACATCATCTAGAAATTGCTTACACTACCTTTAAAGTCAACCCACCTATAGAGTTGAACTCTAAACGTTAGTGATGTGAGTCAAGAAGACCTAGAGCTGATTTTTAACTTTCTGGTTGGTCATGCACATGATCAGTTGTAAATGTTATAAGTTCTCTCAACTAATTCTTATTGTGTATATGCTGCTGCTCCTGCTTCTTCTGCAACCATATGGAGTTGTAGTGGGGTTCTGAGATAACTATGATGAGCTCCCCCAACTCCCCAACACCTCACTCCCCCTCACCACCACCACCAACAACAACAAAAACAAAAACAAAAAACGCTACAGTTCCTGAAAGAGTCTTGGGTAGTTTTTAAAGGAATAAACTAGTACTGTATCTGAATATTAAAATGTTAAAACTTTAAAACAGCTTAAACGTGTGTCTTATTGTAATTGTTGTTCGTTTTATATTACTTCCAGCTGCAAAAACTCATCATAGGCATAGTTAAATATGAAACTAACTCAGGCTTCAACACAAAGCTGCGTCTATTTTCATCTGCAAATTAATTAGCTCTATAGATATGTTGATCTGAGCAGAATTTGCTGCTCCAGTTTCTTCTCAGCCCGCTGAGTGCACTAGTAGGAGTATGATATGCAGAACATAAAATAACCCTTATTCTCAAGGTTTTAAACCAGATGTACAGAGCTAAATATCACACTAAAGGCTGGAAAAGAAGTCTATTTCCATTTTTAATAATATAGTGCTGAATTAGCTTTGTAGACCTGAGCAGCATGGTGGTGTGTTGGCTAAGATGTGTCCCTATGAACCTCAAATTGGCGAATTTAGCAACTGAAGATGTGTTAAAGTGCCCTATTTTCATTAATACAACGAATAGATGGGCACTTATTATCTACCCTATTATTTCTTGACTTGATAAAGTGAAGTTATTGTAACAAATGCTTCAGTTCACTAACTATAATCAGTCTGTGTAGTGTGTTTTACATTATCCAGATTATGTGGCAGTTCATATCGCTCCTTCATAGTATATTCAGATATATATTATAGCAGAAATTATTGTCTTCAGGTGGCCTAAAAATTTGAATGGGTTGAATGAATAGAGCCTCTGGGTGTGTGGCCGATAAAGCTGAGGTATGTGACTGAAGTCAGAGACACTGAAAGTAAAGCAGCCCACGCTCTGCTAAAATGTGTGTGTGTACAGGTGCCAACAGTAAGCTGTGCAGATGCAGGGGTTCATTGCAAGGCAGATAGCAGGAGGGTTGAACAGCTCTGTCTTTGTCAGAGTTCTGTTCTGGTGGGAAACTGAGACTGAACAGTAACAGAGAACCCTGATCTTTAACCAAAGACTTGAAGTTCACCCACACACATTGCCGTTATTGTTGGTTAAGAAATGGGAAACCTCTGTCCAGACAGCAAACAATGCACTTAAATGGCTATTCTTGGGTTATTCAAACACACAAAGAAGGCAGACTGTAGTCAGTCAGACAAGTCACACTTAATATGGGTGGAGTGTTTTGTCTTATAACTAGGTGGCTAAAGGACAGGGACAAGTATGACATGTTTTAAGCCAACAACTACCAGACCTGCTGAATTCAAGGACTGATAAAATCCTTCTTTGTGCTGTAGAAATGAATCAGTTGGAATCAATGTTCTGAGTGACTTTAGGCAGAAAATAAGTATGTCTGCGCTTAAAAATGTGCTGGGTTGTTGAGCAGTCACCTCAAAGCCATATCCGCTTGAGAAAGCAGAGGGGAAGTGAAAATTAAGCTTTGAAAATGCAACCGTACTAGTAAAAAAAGAAAGAAAAAGACACTATTCTCTAAGTAATATTTAGGCGACGCCAGTTGGAAAAAAAAAACAACTGCAGGAGAAGCCATAACTTTCACTGACCCAGACTGTCAGTGAGTGAATTTTTAGATTTTCATCTCCAACTTATATTTCAACTGTTTGTACAAGACGCTGTACAGCATAGCTGGGAAGAACTGGAAAAAGAAATAAGTAATGTGGTTACATCTTTTTCTGCAAGGTGCTGAATGCCTGCACACAAGCCAACCAAGACAGCTTAAAAACAAATCCTTTATCTTTTCAGTCTCTTTCATTGGCTTCCCTGTGGAATGACTGTTTACAAGCTTTCAACCAAGCTCTACAAAGTCTTTCCTGACTTACCGATAACTCAGTGGAAGAATGATACTCTATGGAAGTACCTCTGTCAAATTTATCACATACTTTCTGAGGACAGATTTCCTGTAATAACAGCGCTTTTCTCTGCTGTTTTCCAAAAATAGTGTGAGCCCACTTGGCATCTGCAGCCATTTACTAAGACCTGACTGACCTTAACTATTAATCTATTAACTCCACAGAAGTGAGTAGACAGGAAAACACATGTGAATCACCCACAGATACTCTTTGACTTCCACTGTTGAGCATCTGAGGTCAAACACTGAATAGTAACATTGTGCTGCTACAGTTCAAGTGCAGATTTTCACTTTCGGTTGCATTTCAATTCAAAATAAATTGCTTTTTTATTTGTACCAACTAAAAGTGTATACCAAAGTCCTTTAAAGCAATTTGGTAACCATCTTGAAAACTCTTCTGAGGACTTCTCAAAGGATTGAAACAAGAAAAGGAATCCCAGGTATCTGGTTTCAAGCCTATAACAGTTACCATGACGTGGATGACTGAGAGTCTACACTGACATACATCTGGGCAGATTTTAATATGTCATGGTAGGTTAGTCGGAGCAGATTTTCATCTTAATGAATGCTGAGAGAATCCCAGCTGCAATTCTGGGAGATAGAAAAACATACGCCATTTAGAAATAGAAGTCAAGAGGCTCTGAAAATACAGGTTTGATGAGTGGGGATGGGTTGGAAAGCCTTGTAATACCTCTTTGTCCCACTAGAGGTGATATAAATATAAATCATTGTGGTAATCAGTCTACCTTCATACACTGCAATGAAAAGGAAATTACATTGACTGAGGGGGTACTCTATTCATGTTGAATACTGGCTGAATAGGTCATTTAGGTAGTTCAAAGACTGGCCAAAGTAGTGAGTAGGTGGTAGTTGCTTGATGGCACTTGATCATAATGTCTGAACAACCCAGTGATCCTTGCCAACAAGCCATCCCCAACTTTGGATAGATATCTTAGCATATCATTTACCTAGAGCCATCATGGTAGTTTCCATTCAAGCTGTAGCCAGTGAGCGAGCAAGGGATGATGTCACTGTGAAGAGGAAAATCACGCAAAACAAGGAGGAGATGCTGTAAACTGTGCAGATAGGCTAATGCTTCAACATTGTTCTGTCTTCATCAGAGTGGACACAGGTCAATGACAGGTACTTAAACTAAACTATAAACAGTTGTGCTTAGCTCATTAAGAGGGATTGTTTCACCTCATTTAAAATCTACTGGATAGCTTATACAAAGGTGTGGCTTGTAACAATAAATGGCTAAATGACTCTTAACACCATCATAAATCTAAAGATGAACAATGAAGGCTTCAAAGATGAAAACACAGAAAAATTCCAAAATTTTAGCCAACAACAAAACTTTAAATGATTACTGTTTTGTGCAGCAAAACATGAATGAATTGTTTTGTTGCAGTTTTCCGCTGTGTGATCTGTTCACATTTCCGTTCTTGTGAGTATTTTGTTGATGAAAGTGGTTGAGAGACCAGATGGGGGTCTGAGTCACTGTTGAGTAGTATGTGACATGGCTGCAAGATGGATAAGCCACAAGGATTCAGGGCAAATGGACTGCCTCACCACCACCAGAGCCATCCCCCGTCAAAGAAAAAAAAAAAATTGCCTCTTGGGCACACAATATTGTCTTTTATATTAGCCTACAACATGACCAACCTTACCATGTAAGCAGGTTACCTCAAGATAATTCTTCAGCTCTGTTATGTCCATCACATGCTAATAAGACATTGTTTATTGCACACACACACACACACACACACACACACACACACACACACCTGCAGATTATTTAAACTAAGCAACAAACAGTTGGGCATGTGATTGAATTTGCTTCATTAAAGAATTCTACATTTTCAGTCAGATGTGGGCCAACTGATAGAAGTCAGCATATTTACTATAAGATGACAATTTGTAAACTTAAAACTATTAAACTTAGTCAACGAAATTCGTGACAACAAATGTGTGATCTGGCAGAACAGCAGCTGAAGTATTGTGAGAAAAATGCCAACCATTTTCCTTCATAGTTGAATATGATATTGGTCTTTTTTTCCCTTTAAGGAACATTTTTAAGTTGGATACAAAAAGATAGCTAAAAAGTATTTTTACTGTTAAAGATACAGATATATTTATAGAGAATGTACTGCATGCATATAAAAATGTATAAAAATTTGCTCAGGTTTTTAAGGTTTCCACTGAGTGTAGGCACAATTTACCAACAACTGAAAACAAATAGGTCAAATGGATAAATGGTTTTATTAACAACGAGTGCTTCAAGTACTGCTGGGACAAAAACAAAATAGGAAGTGAAGATCTGATTTCCAGGAGTTGGTCACGGTCTCTGAGAGGGAAGAGGAATAATAGTGTCTGGGTTTTCCAAAAGGAGAATGAGTTCCAAAAGGAGTGCACTGACCAGTAAGTTTATGGGAAAAGCTGCTGGAGTGTAGACCCTTTAATTCCTGGAGAAAGTTGGTGGTAGAGATAGTGTGTTAAACATAATTCTTTTTCCAAGTCCTGGAATCAAAAAACTGGCTGTGAGAGGAGAGGAGACTGGAGTTTAAGTAGATGATACAGCCTTATACCCACAGGTGGAGATGAGTAAATCAAGTCACCACCAGCTGCCACACCCACCAGAAACAGACAGAAACCCGAGAGTAAACAAACCATAGACCCTGACACAAAGTTCTTTAAGTGCCACGTCTCTATATTTATACAAATACATTAAGATGCTCAGAGAGCATATGAGATCTTTTCTTTTTCATTCCTGTGTTGCCATTCAAAGATGAGGGTTCCATCCACAGGGAAATGGCGATGTTAGTCTAGAGGACTTTAAAAGTGCTTGGGAATGTACGGTAGAGATATGTGTCAGCGAACAGTTCACATTAAATAGCCGGAGGGTTGCAGAGGGTGGTCTGGTTGACAGATGATCGATATATTAGCTTCAGCTAAAGGCAATGAGGAGGCATAGGAATGGGATTTCAGTCTCAGGTTTCATAGTTAGATATGGGGAAGAGGTAAAAACAGAAGCATAGGTGTGATATGTACTCTGGCCAGAATACCTGATGGTGAGTCAAGATGGACTGTTCTGGAAACTTTTTTTTTATACGTCTTTCTGTTATTGTATCATATATTTATGCTCTCTATCAATTGAACTAATAGTGACAATATTTATCTGATCCCAGCAATAAAAAAAAAATTGTCAAAAACAATATTAACGTTTATCAGGTGACAAGTATATGGAGTTTGGTCGAGTTATGGTTATAGCTCAACTAGACTATTTAATTGGACTTCTGTGTGTCCAAGTATCCAATTAACTGACTCAAATATGTCTAAGTCTGTTATAATAATTACAAATATGCTTCTTTTCAGTCTGTAAGTCTTGGCTCTTTTCTTATGGTAAAGCTAAATACATTCATCTCACACCTGGAGTCTACATTTCAGGACTCGTCCACAGGTAAATGGGTCTCACCTCTTCAGACTAAAGGAGTAGGAGGTTAGGTTACCAAATAACAAACCATGTCCAGACATGGATACTGACTTTTCTATACTTAAAAATCTTTCTTTAAAACTTAGTTTCCGAAGGTTGGCTTTGATTCCTGAGCTCACATACAGTCCCAGATGGAAACATGTGAGAGGTTTTGGCTTATTTGTAGAAAAATAATACTAACATCCAACTGGAAGTGTTTTTTTTCTCCGACAGTTTCCAACTAAAAGCTCATGGGACAGCAGCAGAGTATCTTAGCATGAAGTGCCAATCTTATGTCAGGTCTTGTAATAATGCAACACATTGTCTGTCTGTGTCAAAAACGGACTTTTAAGACGGGAAAGTTCATTGGGAAGAAATTTAAAGGGGTGCTGAGGAGTAATCAGGAGTAATCTGGCCAGCGATGACATGTTTCGTTGGATTTTTACCCTTTAACTGCTGGCTGACTGGGTGGTTTCCAGCAAACTATGTGGACTACATAGATAATTGGAAATTATTTTTGGCAAGACCTGGAAAACCTCATTAAATGAGGTGCCATACATCCCACTTGGGATTGAGCAGCTCACGTTTCTGGGAATATGAATGAAATTATTAGCTATCCAACATGAAGATAACTCACCACTGAGACCGAGAGATAGAATTTCACTCTTATACACTTTTGTGCTGCTTCTTTACTGGTGGTACTCTCCTAAAACTTACTGTGACTGTGCTTGCTCCCTGACTAGATAAGTGTAAAAATACATTTTGGAATGAATAAATATATGAATACAGCTGTAAATGCAGTGCAGATAAATAAATATAAATGTAAAAAAACAAGTGCAAATGCTAAATTCATATCCACGAGGCAACCCCTGTTTTTCAGAATTGAAGCCAACTCTGAGGTGCAGTTCCTTAAATGACCACTAGTGGCCGGCTCCTGTAGTGAGTCAATCTTTGCTGACCTGTGGGTTAAAATCTTTACAGCAAAAATATATACATATCTACAGCTTACAAGGTAGTTGTCTTTATTTTAGCTATTTAGCACTTAGCATTTTGTGCTCTGCACTGTGCTATTTCAAAAGCATTTTCAGGAAACTTGACATCAGGGCTGCGAATAAAGACCAAAACAACAGCAGCACCAACCTTTGGGCTGAGGGTAGCTCCTGCAAGTTAGCATCATTGCTTAGCATGAGATAAGAAAAGCTCAAACAGTTAACTTGTGGTGACTTTCATCAGAGTTTTGACAGTTTAGAGCTGAGTGCTAGCTAAGTCCTGATGAAGTCGTAGCAGTGGAGAACTTATTCTTGCTGTTGACGTCATAAATTTTAATCTAAATATTGCCTCTAATTTTATGTTAGGTTAAACTGTTTTTCTTTAAAACCCACAGACATTTTTGTTTTCTACATTATATCCTTGGCCATGTTAGGTCATCGCATAGAACATGAACAGCTAGTACTGTTTCCTCACAATCTTGTCAGATCTGGACATTTTCAAATAGTGTTTGAGTTTTTACATGGTCTGAAGTAGAGTTCAGCATCATGCCTACCCAAGGACATTTTGAAACGAAGGTGCCAGTGATGTCCTCTTGGTCTCAGAGAAGGCCCCTATGTTTGTGGAAGTCATGGATCATGGTTTTATATTTGATACAACTGAAAGCAACATTTTGACATTTTTTTTTCCATTCAAATTTTTTCATTGTCAAAAAAAAAACAAAAAAAAAAAACAAACCCAAACCATAATAACATATGTGTTTTTGTTCCTCCAGAATGAGTCTCCCCCCCTCACTGAGGAGCAGTTGCGTAGCCTGCTAGATGAATGTGAGCTGACGGAGAGCTGGTTCCAGTGCCATGAAGGGAACAAGACATCATCAGATCTTGAGAAAGATTATTCCTCCTTCTGATCGAAATGCGTGATGGCTGGGATTTAACTTAGCTTTTTGATGTATAAGGATCCCATATGAAAGTAGCATGAACTAATAAACTTTTGCAAAAATGTGGCAGCAGGGGAAAAGCTTTAAATGGACACTTTTTATATTGTGCTTTTCTAGTCTTTTACACAGCACTTTCTTAGTCTATACATTTTTCTTTTTCTATTGAGTTTAATCTGTTAAACACACAGTGACACACTCATGAACACATTGGAGATGATGTGTGGTTCAGTGTATTGCCCAAGGACTTGATATTATAGTCTCCTCGGTGCGGAATCAAACTACCAACTTTTGGGTTGACAGACAACTGCTCTTCCTTCCACAGCCTCCCTCACCCCCACACCCTTCATTCCCCCAATAATAATAATAATAATAATAAAAGATTTATGTCAGCCTCCATGCTGAAAGAAAAACTGTTGAACTAAACTTCTAGCTTAATTTGTCCCCATTTTCTCAGTATGCAGCTGTATGGCAACCCATTGTTTTTATTTGTGTTTATGTCTCTGTTTAAGGAAACCAGGCAGCATGGCCTCACTTTGCATTAATCTAAGCATCATCAACCAGAAAACTGTTCCCTAATAAGGGGGTGGAGTGGCCGCAGAATGTTCTGTTGCACACATTAACATTAGCTAATAGTAGCGAGTCTGTGGGATGACCTTTAAACGTTATGATGTATTAAAATTAAGCTGAAATATAGTACATTTGTGGTAATGCTGTGTGGTCGGATATTCAGCAAAGCATAAGGAATGATGTGTGCTCCGTGACAGTAGTTGTCATTATTAGTTCAGCTTTAAACATTCCACTCATTCCTGCCTCTATAGGTGATCTGGTCAGAGTGGCTCAAATCAGTCGGGTCTCGAGAAACTGGATCCCTCAGTGAACTTCATTTTAATTTAAATAACTGGATTCCATTGATAAAAGATGAGTGGTTTCATAGAAGCTGTTGACACACTTCTAACTGGCTGGCCTGCACCTGGCTGACTTCTGCCCAGAGGCCTTGCCTTTCCACTCTACACCCACTGGACACCTACGGGCATGCTGATCCCAACTCCTCACCTCAATCGCGTGTTCCAACCCCATCTAAACGGCAGGAATGTCCTGACATTCCTCTTGACTCAAAACAGACATGTGAACATGTCAAATCTGAAAGGAAGCCCCGCTACCAGTGCCATTCTTGACTATGTTCATGGGATTAGAAACAGACACCTCTGAAATGGTTTGGGACAGCATGTTCAGCCATCTTTCAGTGCGTAAAATTTTTGTCTGTTTTACAAATGCGATGTATGTAACCAAGACAATATGTTCTCAGAATGGAGGACACCATATACCGTTCAGTTAGTAATGGAAACCTAGGGAGCTCATTATGGTAAGAATGAGGTCATCCGTGATGTATAGACACCGGCAGCAAACTGAGACTGGCTGGGTTTTTGATAACAGCTCTTTCTGACCCTGTAAAAACCTTAAATTAGCTGTTGGAATTTTGCTGATGATTTATTGCTGCGGGGTTGTTCAGTGCAGACAGCTAATTGTCTGCTCAGGTACATTTGAAAACTGAAGTGTCAGTGCAAAGCTATAGATGAAGTTCACTTCCACAAAGTTTGTCACTTTATCACTCTTGACGAGCACAAATTCCTTCCATCTACCTCTGCTCTGGTGTTCGATGGTGTAAAAGGATGCCTGTGTAATGTTTGATGTGCTGCTGAAGTTGGTTGTACTTGATGTTGAGTTTTCCTGTCATTGACTCAGGAACACTCCCTTTCTCCGAGGCTTCTCCAACTAATGAATTCCAGTCCCTTGACACAGCACGGCTCAACTCTTTTGTATTTTCAGGGAGAACGGCTTAATCATAAGAGATATCAAGTTCAAAAATCACCGAGGAACAAAAAAAAAAAGGAAAAAGTTTCAACTATTTAACTGTTTGTTTCCCTAAAAACACACAAAGAGCCTCTGAATCTTCTTTTTTTTCCCTTAAGAGTTTATTGTTCACTTGACATTACAAAATATCAGGTATGAGTATAAACAGCACTTTGGGTAGAAACTATTGTACAAATGTTTATATAAAAGCTTCACTAATAATTAAAAATGACACATACAAAAATGAAACAACAGACATCCTCATGTCAGTGTGCAAAAAAAAAAAAAAATGTTTATACAGATAGAAACGTGCCCATAAGAGGCTACGATTCTAGATAAATTATTTAAATAGCATATATCTACACAAATGACATAAAACAAACATAATAATTTATCAAAACTGCACAGGACACATATCTCAAAACAGAGTCAATACAACATTTCTTTAATCCTTTCCTGTTCGGGCTTCTTTTGCTACAAAAATATCTTATATACAGCATATAAAAGATACTAAATGCCTAAAAAAAATGAAGCCAATCAATTTATACTCTGTCGCTAAGAAAGTGATTCTTGTGTATTGCTGGCCTCAATACAAAAAGAATTTATGAGGTAATATTTGTACATAAAGGGTTTCTTTTTTTTACCCCTTTGTCAGAAATGAACACTCAAGCTCAGGCACACCAGTCATGCACACTGTGCAGAAGAAGAACTCTTGTATTTTACTGTCCTGATTAGTTTAAGTAACAGTTAATGATGGCAAAGCCTCTATAATGAGTAAGTAAAAACAGAAAGGCATACTTCTGAAATAGACTGGCTCTTGGTGTTTATGTTCCTTGATGTTCAGTAGAAATGAGAGATATTAACATAATATTTTCTGATGATTACTGTTCCAAAGCAGCGTGTAGTGTGTCTGCTTTGGGGCCCTGTGCTGTCCTGAATTTTCTGCTTTCTTCTGAGCACTTTTTTCCTGAGAAGTACACTGGTGTAGACTCTCAGTCATCCAGGTCATGGTAATCCTCAAAGCCTTAAATCAAGACAGCTGCACTTGCTTTTCTTGGTTCTTGAAGACGTTTCACCTTCCACCCAGAAAGCTTCGCCAGTTCTTGAAGGACCAAGAAAAGAAAGTCCAGCTGACTTGGCGCGAGCCCTTTGAGCATTTCCTGAGAAGTCTAATGTTTGGGCCAGCTCATCATCTCTGCAACAGACATGGATGTTTTGTGCGTGTCTGTAATAGCTGGTGTGGTGGGTCATCTGACGAATTTGTATCGAATTTGTAACAACGCTTGTTGGGTGGCACACATGCACAAACACACTTTCAGCATCCACTCTCTTTGATAGCAACAGCCAGTTCATACTGTCCTCCGTCCCTCAACAGGTCCTTCTCAGGGGATTTTTACCCCAGGCCTAAGAAAATTCTCCTACTGCTTTCTTCATACTACAAATCTTACATTTGAGTCCACAGCAGATGTATCTTAATGCTCAAAAATCATATTAAAAAAAAAAATCTTAAAAAACACTCTTCTCCCTCGTCCACAGAGGAATGACAGTTCAGGTGTGCAAAGCACTCAAATGTGGCCCTCGTTCACCACGGACAGAGTGAGAGAGCCTATTTCTTCCAAGCATTGCTGCGCTCACAATCTGAGTTTGGTGCAGAATAATCATTGAACTTTCTTTTGGCTTTAACTCCTGAGGTCATTTTACCTCATGCTAGTTCATTTACTCCACATACCTCCAATGTGCATTTTCTCAAAGGAAAAAAGTTAAATAAAAATCATTCCAGGTCTCGTATTATAGATTTGTTCAGATACATTCTTTTGAAGGTTCCATGGTCCACTTATGTATCTGAAAGAAAAAACAAATAGAAAACATGTTAAAAAATAAAGTCTAAAGTGGTTTTCAAAGTGTCCAGCCTTGGTGGATGCCCTTACCTCTACATTCGTATTTGAGGTCAGAGAAGTAAACCATCTCCTGAGAGAAGACGTACAAGCCTAGTCGGCCTCCAGCATACGTCTTGTCATAGATGTTTCCAGAATCAGCCATGATTCTCTTGCCTTCATACATGACCACTCTAAAAGGTGAAGACAATCACTTCAGCTCAGTGCTGTTTCATTGTGAGTTATATTTATTTGCAGTTGATCGCGGTATTGGACTCACCTGATAAGTCCAGTCTTGGGTCTGTGGGTCAGATGCCATCTGTAGGCGGTGAAGTCCTTCCAGCCAATGTTCTTGGGGTCGTGCCACAGAGTGCGAACCTGAAAATGAAGAATCGGATGCGTTAAAATGCGAAAACTGTTAAACACCATCTTAAATTACCCTCATCTGTGCTCCTCTGAGCTCACCTGTCCTGGGGTGTCTCCAGTGTGCCACAGGGCATTCCTCAGGTGCTCACCAGGCCCCGTGGTAGAGTTGACCACTTTGATTGACAACCCGGAGTAGCCTTGAGCTCTTGTGGGTGTGTGGGACCAGTAGGTTTGAGTGATCTGTTTCCACATTACTGTGTAGAAGCGGGAGCTAGATTGGTAGCCGAAAACGAAGCCGGCGTAGTCGTCATCTCTGTCGGTGTTGATGAAGAATGTCCCGCTGAAATCCACGGCACTGAATTCATCGAAACCTGAATTGAGAGGAGAGATAGTTTCAGATCTCTGGCATGTCTGTGCCTACGTACTTGGATCAGAACACTTCTGTGCCTGCTACGTACCAACAGCAATGCCAGGGTCGCAGTTGACAGTTTGCACCAGCTCCTTGCCCTGATGCCTCACAACCCAGTTGGGGTCAATCTGAGAGGTGCCCTTTGGATCCAGGGGAACCATCTGGAACCTGCGGAAGTCTGTTTCGCTGATGGCGAAGTTCTCTGGGCACACATCATAGATGTCCAGAACGTTGTCTTGGTCGAAATCATCTTTGCACACATCACCGCGCCCATCACCTAAAAAAAAAGACAAAAACATTACAGTTACAAAAACAAACTCTGAGAACGAGGATCTCTGTCGTGCTACCAACAGGAGGAATGGCGCCAAGTCTTTTGTAGAACTCACCATCGGAGTCCAGTTGATCAGGGTTAAAGGCCAGTCGACAGTTGTCTTTGTCATCAGGGATGCCGTCATTATCATCGTCATGGTCACAGGCATCACCCTTGCCGTCCTTGTCATGGTCCGCTTGGTTGGCGTTGGGGATGTACGGGCAGTTGTCCAAGTTGTTCTGGTGACCGTCTTCGTCAATGTCCTGGTTGTTATCGCACTTGTCTCCAATACGATCTGAGTCAGAGTCGATCTGTGGGAGAACAGAATTCCTTTATGATGAGATTTCCCAAAAACCGGCTCCTCACACTAAAGGACACTTGTGTTCACTTCACATAACTTCCCACTATTATTTTTTATTAGCCTCAGTGCAGAGAGTTATTACTCTGGATGTAAATGCAGCCCCTTGTTTTCAGGTATGCAAGCGAGGTCTCTAAAGAAAAGTGTGCAGTGTGTTTGCGCTTCAGGAAATAACTCTTTGTATTGTGTGTTTTATTTTTGTTAGACTTAGAAGATAAGAGAAGTATTGTACAACTCCCTCAAAGCTGAGGAATTCTTTTCACTCATTAAAACAAATTCAACTTTTGCACTTAAAGCCATGTTTCCTTCATCAGGTGGAGCTCTGTTACTCACGTTGACTGTAATGTAAAAGCTAAAGTTGCGCATTACCTGATCTGGATTGTGCTCCAGAGGGCAGTTATCGCAATGATCTCCCACGCCATCCCTGTCCGTGTCTCTCTGGTCCACGTTGTAAACGTACGGGCAGTTGTCATTCTCATTTAGAATGCCTGTTGAGCAGAAGCAGGTTTGTTTTAGGCTTTGCAACTGCACAGCTGCTTTCAGAAACTGAATGTGGGTGGGTTACTTACCATCGCCATCGATGTCAACAGCGCAGGCATCACCCTCTCCGTTGCTGTCGGTGTCAGTTTGATCGGTGTTGGCTTCAAACACGCAGTTGTCACAGCGGTCACCAACGTCGTCCCTGTCCGCGTCATACTGGGCAGGGTTGTATACTCTTGGGCAGTTGTCCTGATTTTACAGAGAAAAGTCAATTTAATAACTAAAATGGGTCATGACTGAAGGAGGTCATGTTTAAATGGAAAAAAAATCATTGCTTTTCTAGGATTGTTTTTTTTTTTTATCCCTTAGTTTGGCTTGAGTATAATATTCCAATGCTGCTTTTTACCGCCGCATTTTTCTTGCCCAACTTTCCAAATGCACACTAAGAATTTTGGGCAACCAGCCACCTCATCCTCAGTTTTGGTTTTTGGTTTTAATTATACAGTATTCCCTTATTCTTTTCGCTACTGACTTTCTGCTCACACAAACATGAGCACTTTGCATTCCTGCCGCCCAGAGGAAGGATGGCTACAGCTGATTGCTATGTGTGGTGTCTGAGGAAAGCTCAGTTTGGGGATAAAAAAAGCCTTCATGAATACTCACCCTATCATCGGGGATCCCATCATTGTCATCATCATGGTCACATTCATCCCCCACACCGTCTTTGTCATGATCTTCCTGGCCAGAGTTGGGAAGGTTGGGGCAGTTATCCTGTACAGGAACAAAAGAGAGGTTAGGGAGGCAATCATCTCAATAACAGATTGCAGATGGGTTATAACTGCCTTCAGTGCTTCTGTCCATGTGGGGTCTAACTACCTTCTTGCAATGATAGGTGGCGTTTTCCACACACAGCAGGTCAGTGTTGGGCCAGCCGTCCAGGTCAGTATCCTCTCCACATATCCGGCCATTCCCGGCGTAGCCTGGCTTGCATTCGCAGCGGAACATGGACTCGGAAAAGACCCCCAAGTAGATGCAGTTTGCATTTTTATGGCAGTCGTGGCTACCGTCTCG
>JAOWBL010000015.1:9870715-9883824 GCA_028564865.1 Zenarchopterus dispar
CAGCGGAACATGGACTCGGAAAAGACCCCCAAGTAGATGCAGTTTGCATTTTTATGGCAGTCGTGGCTACCGTCTCGGCAAGGGTTACGGGGAGTGCAAACCTAAAGGAAATTACAGCTGGTTCACAAAAATGCAAGCTTCTGACGTATTAGTAAAAATCAACAGCAATTAACTGACAAACCTGTTTTTTAGCAATTGCCTGTTCCACTCCTCTCCCAAATGGCTGGGGACCGGAGAAACGTGCAGGACACGGGAGACAGTTGTAACCTGGCTCAGTGTTCTCACAACGATGGACACCGTTATGAGTGTGGCAAGCATCTGGGACCTCTTTGCATTCATCTACGTCCTTGCATGTGACACCATCACCAGTGTATCCCAGTGGACACTTGCCACACAGGAACGAGCCATCAGGGAAGCTGGTGCACTTTGTGCCAGGGAAGCATGGGTTCGAAAGACAACCATCTGAAGACAGAGCGAAAAAGGTGCTTTAAAAAGTGTTGTGCTGTGAGTGGTGCCGTGTGTTTGTAGCTGTCAGAGAAGCTTGGACACCTACCAATTGGACAGTCCTGTTTGTTGCAGACTTGCATCACAGTAGCATCGCCAACACAATCTTTTCCACCATATTTGGGCGCAGGGTCGGAGCAGAGACGTTTCCGGGTTTGGATTCCTCCACCACAGGTAACAGAGCAGGTGTCCCAGGGTGACCAAGGTCCCCAACCTCCATTGACTAAAATGCACACAAATTTTAAAAAAAAGTCCCATTATTTTACTTCGAATATACACATTTTTCCCATAATTACTCTGGTGCTGACGTCTAACTCACTAGGACAGGGAGACTTCAGGCAGACTTTGGTGTGTCGCCCTTCTCCCTCGCAGTCCCTTCCGCCCATCTGGGGTGTGGGGGAGTTGCAGAGTCGGATTTGTGTCATGACTCCCTCCCCACAGGTCACAGAGCATGAAGACCAGGGTGACCAGTGGCTCCATCCTCCATCCTGTTTGACTGTGAGCCACACACATGCCGTCAATTCCCATTCTCCAGACAAGAATATGAGCAGTGTCAAGAGTGTTTAGAGACTTACAGCGCTTGTCACATTCCTGCGGGTAGCAGTCACGGGTCTGGACAGAGGTGCCCTCACACTTGCTGTTGATGCGGTCACAGGAGCGTCCACGCTGTTGGATGCCACGGCCACATGTCACCGAACAATGGGTCCAGTCAGACCAGGCGGACCAGCCATCCTCTGCGTGGTCACTCGCTGTAGGAGACAGACAGGAAGTTTGGGGATGATTATTGAATTGTTAATTAAAGAAAATGAAACTGGGTTCAAAAGATTAAAAAAACAGAAACGTACGTGTTCCACAGCGAGGGCAGCATTCTCCATCAGGCACGGTGGCGTTGGCACACGGGATCAGGGGACAGGAGATTTTACGGCACACAGTAGCAGAGTTCTGGATGTGGAACACGAGTAATGAGTAAAACACTGATGAGTTAAACGACTAACTGCAAAATAAAGAGACGTTGCTCATCCTGAGTCTATCATCTTTGAATCCCTGGCATGCTCCTGCAGGTGTGATGATGCTCACCTGACAGGTGCACTCGGTGCAGTCATCCACCGTCCACTCATCTTTGTCCTTGTGCACGATGCCATTATGGATGCAGACTCCGCTGTGGATGTTCATTTGAGTTTTCAGCAACTGGCTGTCTGTAGACTGTAGGAAGAAAAAAAAAGAGCATTAAGAGTGAGAAGGGGGCTACTCAGGACAGAGGATGGAAAACTTTCACTTCGCCAAGGTTCCAATACAAATGAATCATCATCAGAACCGTGATTAAGACATTGCTGGACTCTAGCGAAGCAGCGCAAATGCGACCGACAGCCAAACATATTTGTGTATTCACATGGGTCTCATTAAGAACTTGGCTGGGGACAGCCATTACAGCGACAAGTGGCTATGCACTGGGAACGCATTAACTGGAAGCAGAAGGAGAGATGGAGCCGGGAGGAAAAGAGGGAGTGAATGATGACAAAGTGCAAACCCTGATGGTCTCTTTGAGCTTACCACTTTCTGGAGCTCGTTTGACAGCTGTTTAACAATCACATTGAGTCCCCTGAGCTCCTTAAACATGCTGGCGATGTCTTCACAGGAGAAGCCGCAGACAGACTGGAGATCTGTGTGAGAAGAGGGCAATAAATTAGATCAACCCTTTTAAGTTTACACCTCATTAGTGGAAAAGTGACACGGACATGACTCCCAGAGGAGGAGAGGTCTCACCTTTGGCTTTGTGGCCGGTGTAATCGGTCCTAATGGCAGGACTGGAGCCATTGACTGGATTGTCCAGGGTCATGACATCAGTTAAGGTTGCTGCAAGGGAGAGAGGAGAGGATTAATGACTTTTGTTCACTTTGACACAGTCAGACTGTCAAGGAAAAAAAGATTGATCTCTTCAGGACTTACCTGCACTTTGACAGCCTTTATTTCTCAGTATGGCATCCAGAGTGGTACCAAAGACAAAGTGCACATTCTGAAGCACCCCCTTGAAGTAAAAACAATAATCTTCATAAAAAAATTGCTCAATTTAAACAGTCAAATATGTTCTAAAATTAAAATGAAGTGTTCGTTTTTTTTCAATGCTGGACTTCCATCTGAGTCAGAAAAAAAAGCACACTTCTTACCATAAACTTGTCTTTCACAGCTGCCTTTCCAATCCTGAGTCTGGCTACGTCTGCCACCTCCCGGGACAGCATGGTCTGGATCGGGACATCCATCTCTGCCACATTGATTTCCTCACAGCCCACGAACAACTGCGCCCTGTCCTCCTGGACGAACAGCGTGATGTTCCTCCAGTGGCCGGTGGCCAGCCCAGCATCCTCGATGGACACAACGTGCAGCTGGTTCTCGGTGGAGTAGACCACGTCCAGAGTGTTGGCCTTCCCGTTGGAGATGATCTCGAAAACGGGCCCGGATCCGTCGGTTTTCTCCACGGTCAGCAGGCTGCCGCGGGTCCTCTTGAACTGCTTCAGGTTGACCAGGAGGAGGAAGCCCCGCTCGGCCTGGATGGAGTCGAGGAGGTCCCTGAAGGAGCCGTCGGGGACCGGGGGGATCAGGTCCGCGTTCAGAACTTTGTAAGCCGGGCTGTAGGGGTCCACGCCTTTGACCAGACTCACTCCGTGGTTTCTTTTGTTTACCCGGGCCAGCTCAAATAAGTCATACACACTGTTATCATCTCGACTCTCTGCGGTCAAGGAAAAAAAAAAAAGATGCTATAACAGCAATTCCTCTCCACATGGAACAACGTAGACAGTTTTGAACAGATTTTTTCTTAAAAGACCTAGTCTCCCTTTCTCACCTGCCAGTCTTGCGCCCTCACAACTCCAAAGCATCAAGAGCAAAAAGATGCCGCGCAGCATCATCTCCAAACCTCAGGTGAGCCCCTGCTGCGAACCAAATAACAGTTACTGAACACATCCGCATGAAATCTGGACATCAGCAAAATGGTAAATGAAACAGACATAAGCACAAACCTGTATATGGGATTTAAATCTGGAAGAAACAAAAAAAAGAGAGAGAGTTTCAAGAATGAAGGAAAAGTTGTCCTCTCCGTTATCCCGTGTCTCTTCTTGTTCTTGGAGAGCTTTGCTCAAGTTCTCTGTGGACTCCCCTTTTTTTATTCCGGTGTTTCCACTTATTCAACTGACTTTTGCTTCTGTCTTAAGTGCTATTTAAACACTTCAAGGACATTCCTGAGCTATAGTCTGGGCCAATGGGAGGACTGGAAGATGAAAAGGGAAGGACTTGTGTTCTTACCTCACAGCCAGTCAGAGAAATATCCGAGACGCACAGAGGGGAGAAGGAAAAAAAAAGAAGGCATTCCTGAGCTGAATTTCCATCACCGGAGAAATATTTCAGCCGCACACAGAAGCCAAGATATGGTCGTTTCCGGTCAAGCAAAAGTTACCGTCTTAATAGTCTTGATTATATAATCTTTATTTCAGTAAATGATCAATATCGGTCAAGAAAATACGCTCGAATCTTCTATGAATCGATCACGCTGCTCTACAAATACAGAATCATCAATGAATGGACTTGAAAAGAAAATTAAAGATAAAAAAAAATCAGTCAGTCTTTTTTAATATGCAGGGCTATGTATACATTTATATCTTATATTAAAGACACACCGCTGAATCCTTGGAAGTTTAAGGTGTTTCATATTTTTCTGTAAACAAATTGGCCGCTAGGGGAGCTACTGAGCAAAGAACAAGACGTCCTGCTCTGGTCTGTGGCAGGGAGATAAATGATGGAGAAATCCCCTCTTTTTGTGGGTTTGTTCCAAAGATATGTGCTAGAAAAGTTTTCTTACATTCTTGACAAATATAATAATCTACATGAAGAGAGAATACATCAGTAAGGCCCCTTGAAAGATTAAATACTCAAATCTTTCATTTTTATGTCATTCATAACATTAGTTTACACAATTTATTTTTTTTTTTACCTCACACTTATTGTAAAAGGCATTCAACTCTTAAACCACTGAAATCATAGTTTTTTCACTGATATGGGTTTTAATATCGTGACCCTGCATTGGAATAAGAGGGTATAGATAATGGATAGATGGATAGGTGCAATCAAACTGCCCCTAGTTAGTGCTTTACTGTCATCAAAGTGTTGCTTCATGATGTGATTATTGCATTTTACTGTTATAGATGTTTGAAGCTGACACAGTCACCTGTTTTATAGACAGGTGTTTTGTGTAGAGCAGTGACCCAGACAGCATTTGTATGAGGGGTTACATCCAGCCTCCTAGTCTCATGTAAACCTGGGAGTGATGGAAATTGCAGTTCCTCAGTTGACCACTGGGGGCTGGCTCCAAAAGTAAGTCAGTCTTGTTTGATTTTTGAATTTGTATGAATCCAGTTCTCCACCAGGACCTAACTCTGAGAATACCCAAAAGACGCAAAGGCTGTGGTCAGTTAGCCAACCATTGTCGAAGGTCTAGTCAGGGCTCGGTCGGTCACAGGGAATTTCTCTTTTTTTTATGTGGTTTTTATTTGTATCACAAAAGGACAGAAAAATATGGGATTGTCCATTGATTTAACAATGTGAGTTTCCCACTTGGTTTTGTTTATGTGGTTGATCCAAGTGGGAACAAGAGAAGACATTTTGGGGGCCCATTTTTGGGTGAATGCTCCTTCATCACTCATGTACCTTTCATAACTACTGTGACAAATTCACACTGGACCAAAACAGAACCAGAAGACAATACCACATGTGGCCCTATTTTTTTTGTTTTAATCTCAGATGGCTCCATATTCAAATATTAATTGGGAAATGGGCTTTGAAATTACAAAAAAAAAAAAGAGTTAAAATTCACATCATTTCAGCAATTAGGAATCAAATGTAATGAATATTGGAATCTCAGTTCAATGTTAATGTCATGTTCAGCCATGGTCAGCATGTTTGTAAGATATTTCTAAGCAGGCATGAAGTTCTTTTCACTTTTACTCACATTTCTTAGAAATCATCCTGTTCCCCCCTCTGCAGAAAGTTGAAGTTTATGGCTGAAAATGTAACCCCATTGGCCTCTTTTTTTTCCCCCTCTGCCTGCCATCCGGGTCAAGACCAAATTCTTCACAGTCACTTGCTTCAGTTCACCCCTCACCAGAGATGCACTTGCCTTTTTTCCTTCTTTCCACTGAAAATCAGTATTTGCTAACTGTTTGAATCACACCAGCATGCAGAGTTGTGGATGCAGAGGGAAAGCAAAGATAAAAAATAAGAGTGTGGCTGAGATGAAAAACTTCTGGAAAGGATGGAGGAACTCAGAGGCGCCTGCAGGCTGGGACGACTTGCTCTCAAACAGAGAGGGGCTGTCTGTCTAAAAATAGACTGTGTAGTCCTGATGGTGATGAGATGCAACATGTGGATACCTGCTCTCTAGCCAGTGGGCACAGGAACATAGTGTTTTTAGGACCACTGATGTTTCTGTGACCTATGGGATTTATAACATAACATATACTAGTCACCTTGCTGAAACACAAGCACGCAGGAAGTGGTGGGGCAGCACTGACGCTTCGCAGGTCAGATTGGTATCTGAGTGGAAAATGGCTTCGGGGGCTGTGAAATGGGATCAAGGTGGGACGGTTTCATGGAAAAGACTTCTGGAGACATCATAGGTAGGTGTGACTGAACACATCTCTGTGGGCGTGCCCGTGAGCTCAGAGTGTGGGAAGAGACTGTGTTGGGGGAGAAGAGACTTGGCGAGATCTAATGAATACCCACAAAACGCAGCCAAAACGGAAACAGCCCATAGATAGCAAGTGTTTACCCTGAGTGTGTTCCACAGCATTTCATTCCAACTGTGGGAGCTCAGGCACAGTGTCAGTGAGTGGGAGTTCAATTGTGCTTAATCACAGAGGATGTCTGCTTCTTTCTGCATGTAGCCAGATAAAACTACTTTACAATGTTTAGTCTGCTTCTTTACCTTTTTGGATAAGCTACTGTATGTTTCAGACAATGGCTATCAATCAAAACAGCCAAGCAGTCGGTGCCGTGTTCATAAAAAATAAATCAGTAATTTTGTGTAATGTTTTTAAGGGCTCAAATTATTCCTGACCCACTAAAGTTTTATGTTTTATGCATTTAGTAACAGCAGTGGTCCTCTCCAGAGATCCGGTGTTTATTGAAGCCCTGAGAAAACCACTTGAAACAAGCCAACGTAGTCGGTTTATAACACAGTTTAGCACAAGTTGCAATGACTACTTTGACTTTGCTGTAAAAAATCCTCATAGAGAGGGACACATGCACAGTATTGCATTTCTCCAAATGTCAAATAGAAGCCCCATCTGACCATCTGCAACTAGATTTTTCCAAGTAGCATTCACAACGAACAGCCATGGATCAGGTTCCCTCCTGGCGTGCAGAGACAGCAGTTGAGCGCTGTTTCTATACTGTGAATGGACAGAAGTTAAATACAAAAAACACATGTGCTTGGACTAACATGATAAAAGTTTTTTTTTACTCAGCACTTATTGTTGTAAAACAGGCACATCAGATATTCCAGCAGAGAAACAAATCCAAAAAGAAAAGACACATGCAGTTATGATATAAAGACAGGTTGAACCTAATCAAACAAGCTTTAAAACTACAGAGGCTTGCTATTTATAAATTAGAAAAGTGACGAGAAATGAAAAAAAAAATCATAAAAGATATGTTTTCAAAGTATATAATAAGCCTATTCTGTATTACAGTTAAAGGAGACATGACCCTTTTTTTCAAAAACTGAAATTTCCTAATGTCTTCAAAAACGTATGTAACATGTTTTGATCAAAATGTCACATGGTTACAGTACAAAAATGTCCTTTTCAGCTACATTTTTATAGTTGTCTGGTACCCCCTCCCACTCTCATCAATTTCAACAAAACCTCATAAAGGACAGGTTTTATGCAATAACTCACACAGGATCATCGAAGGGCCACTATTCAAAACAACCAAGCTTCATTTGGTCACATGATTCGTTACTCTGATTGGTTGTGGGCCTATCCAATGGTGTCCAAAGGCTGTTTCTTCTATGTCCATTGGTAAGTCAACCCTGGAAATAAAACACTTTTCCTCCGTGTGGTATCAAATAGGAAATGAATTATGCGGAGTAAGTATCTCAACTCCGATACAGCCCACTCTTTTGTGAGGTGGGCCTCTTGAAACTAGTTCTCCAGCTTTGTGCTACCTGCATCAGCAGTACAGAAAAAGCTGCATTATTATAAATTATATATATATATTATTATAAAATTGTAACCTGGACAGTTCTACTCAGAGCCATGTCTGATGAGTCATAAGTCATCTTCCTGGGTTAGGTGGTGTAGGTTGTCCAGCTCCTCAAACTGACTCTTCAGAAAACCTTCAGGTGATGTTACAGAGGGTTCAGCTGTTTCGATACAGACTATGGTACCGAGTAAACAACCCTGAGAAAAAAGCTTTCACAAAATGTACAGAGTATCAGCAGAGTTAATGGTTTACATTTTAACAAGATGAAAGAATTGTAGTTTCTAACCTTTTCTAATAACTCAGAGCAAATGTGGAGCTTTCTGTGTCATAATTAAAGCCTGATTCAGTTTTTTTTCTTCACTACAAGATAAGTAGGCCAATGTGGGTTTTTTTCCATCTTGACACCCGCATCAGGTCTGTGTTTATGACGGCATGGCAAGAACATGCAAAACATCTAATGATGGACACTTTATAAGATTGTGATGACGCAGAAAATCGCTGAACTCGTACTCATAAATTGAAACACTGACAAAGAATTTACTTTCGCTGAACAAAACAAATGTGAGTTACCTTTAATCTGAATAGATTCCATTGTAATATCCCCTGAAGCTATATATTTTTGTTATTAATATTATTATTATTTTTCTGTAGAATAAGTATTCTTCAGAATAAAGATGTGAGTCACACACAAGCATGTAGTGACAACTTTTTTATTTGAGCAGCATGAAAGCATCACTCCTCACTTGCTCCATCACAAATCATCCCCAGAGGCACAAAGTTGTGTTAGGCATGCTTTAGAGTGGAAAAGCTGGACAATGAAAGTAAAAAGAGTGAGTAAGAGGCGTATGTGGCAACCAGTCCGCACAGAACATGATGAGTCACTGAAGTTAGGAAACCCAGGAGCTGTCAAGGTGATCATTTATTTTATTATTTCTCTTGAATCACACTGATGTTCTGGCTGTGAGCCTTAAACCTTGCCTGGTCAAGTATGAGTTGAAATTTGCATGCAGCACATGCAAGTAACAAGCTATCCTGTCTGAAACAGAAGCTGAATGCAACTCCAAAGAAATCTGAAGTATCAGATCCCCTAAATGAACTCCCTCACTTATTGTGGTGGATGGGTTCTCGTGGGCTTTGCTTTCAGATGTTTTTTCTTCAGTACACACCTGTTCAGGTCTTCCATGGAAAACAGACATCTGGGTGCTTGTCCAGGTTAAGAATATTGTGCAGAGGTGCTGTGAGGGTCAGGTGCTCTGTGCACTGGGCAGAGATTTGAGGCAGAGACCATGGTTAAAAATGACTAACTAGATGATATACATTAGTTAGGCTCATGTGTGGAAAAATACCCAGCTTGTTTTCATGTGTTTTGCAGACTTGGAAAAGGCTTACGACCGTGTCTGTTGTGGTGTGAGAGGTGCTTTTAGGGCCACATACAACCAGAGGAGCAGATTCATTCATATTCCTGGAAGCAGGGATGTTACAATGGACCAGTATTACAGAGGTGTTTTACCATAAAACTTAACACGGGTGTAATGATACCTGTCCTACACCTCTCCAACATAGTAGGGACCACCCCTCTACTTAAGGTGGGAGAAAAGAAAAAGCTGTAAAAATACATAAAATAATGTCAGAGGAGATCATCAATACCTGCAGTTTTAGTCATGCTCCAGTTATTGCTTAAATAGGCCATTTAATTTGACTCCCATCTTTGTCCCAATGAACATGCACATGATGGAGTCAATCGATCAAAGAATGTCAGACTCGGCTTTCCTACGCAGCGACATGTCTGCTTTCAACATCGGGTTTTCACCGTCGAGCTACGAGGCCACACACCAGTAAGACAGATAAATCTGTGGTTTAGCCAGTGGCAGCAAAATTGGAAAAAATGGCAAACTGTGAACGGAACAGACTGACAGCTCGGTACAGTTTGTACATCCCGAACGCTTTAGTTTTGTTTTTTCTTCCGCTGTGTGTCAGCTTCTTCTGGGTCAAAGCCCAGGGCAGGAACTGTGGACCAGATGCAGATCAACTCAAAGAATATATGGAGGAGAAGCTTAGCTTCCAACTGCATTAACTGGATGTTAATCCAACTATGAGAAGTCCAGTTTAGTCACCTTGTCAGTGTATTATTTTTGATTTTCTTTAGACATGTAGGATAAGTGTGGGTAGTCTGCAGCCAGAGCTGATCTATTAAAACTATAATTTTGTTGCAAACTACCTTAGTTAAAGTTCTTATGGTCCAGGATTTGACTATATTTTATTACTCTTAAAGGTACTCCATGTAAGTTGTCTGTTGTGGATGTGGCTGGGGAAAGGGAAGTTATCGGATCTCTCCTCAGACTGTTGATTGAACTTGACCTGAACTCCTGGTGGATGCATGGACCGTTGGACGGATGGTTGAATGGACTAAATCCAATATAAAAAGAACTGAGGGCATTGTGCTGTCAGTAACTACCAAAGTATTTCTTTAATCCATCCAGCTGTTTTGTCCTCAGCAAAAGCCAAAAAACGAAGGCGACTTGGATCCATTTACTGCTGTAAATCATTGATCATCTTCCAAAGTTGGCCACCAATCAACAAAAGAGGGAAATAAGGATATTACCAGTAACTTTGGAGGGGGTGTGGCTTGGCAAAGAACAGGTCTGGACAACATGAGTCTCCCGTCTGTGGTAAAATGCAGTATTACATTTTTTAATAGTCTTTGTCATTGTTTTCGAAATAGATATTTCGCAGCAAAACTGCATAAAAACAAAAATAATCAGAATCTGCTAAGAATCAGAGGGATCGTGAATTTTGGTGCCAGTTTTAAGCTGCCTCATCTGTGCGTGGAAGAAAATGATGAATTGTTTGCAGTGAGTCTGTGGATTCCGACAAGTGATGTCAGAGTCTGATTATGTTGGACGGGCGCTCCGAACACTTGTCTTTTACTGTTTACGGACAGACACCAAGTCAGCCATGGCGTTCTTTGCGTGCCAGCTGTGCAGGCGTGAAGCCCTTTAGGTTTAGCGACGGATGGCGGTAAACGCTCTCTGCTGCGTGTGACTTTTCTGCTGCTAAGTGCACCTTTGACTAATGAGCTGACAGACCACATGCCACTCAGCTGCAAGGACCCTGCCCAGGAATGTTTAAGGCCCTTTGCAAGAAGAACAAGAGAATATTTGGTTTGTGAGAAAACTGACGCTCATCAAGCTGGAGTTTATGATGGCCACACAAGTAGATAATGACTTTCTGGAAAGTGTTGTGTTCAATTTTTTGTCAAGTTGTAAGCTTATTTTCAGTGAAATGTTCATCTCAACACAAGATTATAGATGTAAGTTTTGGATTATTTCAAGCAGCTGCAATTTCATCTTTGAAAAAAGATGGAAAATGTTAGAGGTTAATTATTGGCAGATGGTAATCAAAGAAAAGCTAAAATCAGCTTCATCAGTCTGCATACTCAGCAGACAGAAAACCATGTTTATTTCTTTCAAAGAGTCGTTTCTCACTACCTGAATAATGTAACCGTGCATTTGCTATTTACACTCCACCAACCTCCTTAAAGTTATCTTAAAAGGTTCCTAAATCTTCAACTATTGCTTCTCACCAATCTAGAAAGGGTAACAAACTATCTCAAACAATTTAGAGGTCAATGCTCAGCAGTAATAACGATTATTTGTAAGTGGGAAGCCTTCCAGACCGATCTTCATAGGTGTGGAAATCCTGGCAAATTTTCACCAAAGTCAGACCTCGCAATGCTTAGAGAGGTAATGATAATGATAATAAAAAATAACCTCAGAGCCACAGGCCTCACTGAGCACATTGGATGTTAAAGTCCACTGTGACACAGTTTGAAGAAGACTTCGAGTGGAAGGGTTACCAGGAGAAAGCCCATTCTGTCACGCCCAGAATAAGCCAAGGACTCAATTGCAGGAAAATCCAGTTATAAAATTTATTGTCCAACAAAAAACAATCCCGTAGGACGAAAAGTCTATGAAACTCATAACTAAACTCAAACGTGAAACATACAAAATACTTAGTCTAAAACGAGAATCAGACAATGGCTATGGCAATACTAGGGCTTCACTGAAATACAATCAAAGACACTTCGGCACCAGACAAAGGGAGACGCAGACAATAAATACACCTGGAGGGGAATGGGGAACAGGTGGACACAATCAGGAATCAGGGAAGACAAACACGTGACACGAGCAAGGGCAAGTGATCTGAAACGAGAGGAGAGTCAGAATTTCAAAATAAAACAGGAAATACACGTGAGACAAAACTCAAGACAACACAACTTCACCGCTGTGACACATTCTGTCTGAAAAAAACATGGAAGCATGACTGAGGGTCTCGAGACTGCATCCAAACAAACCACAAGTCTTCTGGAACAATGTCCTATGGAGACGTGAGACCAAGGTAGAGATGTTTGGCATCAGGACCAAATGTCATGTTTGGTTGAAACCATAACTGACAAATCCTCTAAAGAATGGTTTTAAAGCTCAGTTTTTTAACCTACAAGTGAAGTCATCTTGACTACACCCAATAAAGACACCCTTTGGGGGATCATTTGGATCTTCATGCGTTAGCAGTAGCCCCTTGGTGACAACACGTGCGGTCTCAGAGAACCAGAGCAAAGAACTGTGCAGAAAATTATGGCAACTCCACTGACTTATTCTGACTGGCTTCTTTGACCCAACTAGACAGTGCCCAGCCACACCTCCTCCAGTCATGCCAAACAAACCAGACTTCAAGGGTCAGTTTTGCTTGGGCATGCTGGTGATCTTCTAGAGGGAATGCAACCTGGGAGAGCTGTAGATTAAAGCACAAAAATGTTAATATTCATAAGCGTGCACTGATGATAATTTACAGTGTTTTTGGTGATATTGTTAAATTACATCTTAAAGAAGACAGTTTTCTAAACCTGAATATAATTTGTGTCTTCACTTTTCTTATCCGAGATTTACCTGATTATTGTGAGAAAGCTGGTGATGAAACATTTGTTTTATTTTTCATTGTCAACCAGAAATATTCCAACATTTAACATTGCAAATCAGTGAATCACCAATTCACTTTTGTACAGTACGTTTCAGTACATGTGAACTTACTGGAACTGTAAGCAGCATTTTTGAGGATAAGTCAGAGGAGATTCCAGCCTTAAAATAGAGCTCCGTCAGGGCCCAGAGCTCCCACAATTTCTCAATGGTAGGAATGCTTTTTTTTTTCTTTTAACCCAATTTTTTTTATTTATGCATTGGGCTTCATGAAGCAAACTGAAAGCTAACAGTACTATTTCATCTTACCACACACACACACACACACACACACACACACACACACACACACACACACACACACACACACACACACACACA
>JAOWBL010000015.1:9883924-9928387 GCA_028564865.1 Zenarchopterus dispar
CACACACACACACACACAAAACTCTTGGTAATAAACAGTCGTGCAAAAGTTAGTATCCCCTCTTTTAATCCCTTCTAATTGTGCCAGAATTGTAAAACATGGCTTCTGACTCGGCCACAAATTTCTCCACAAACCAGAGACAACTGTGAAGCCTAATGCTAATTATTGGTAGAAATTAGATCTTGCAAAAGGACAAAGACGCAAAAGACATTAGTAATTGCTACTAAAGGTGGATTCACACACTACTGAATGATGGGATACTTAGTATTTGCACACCATTTTATTTTCATTTGACCCTTTTTACCTGTTTTATTAATCCATCCATCCATCCATCCATCCATCTTCTTCTGCTTATCCGTATTCGGGTCACGGGGGCAGTAGCCTGAGCAGGCAGGCCCAGACTTCCTTCTCCCCAGCCACTTCGTCCAGGTCATCTTGGGGGATCCTAAGGCATTCCCAAGCCAGCCGAGAGACATGGTCTCTCCAACGTGTCCTGGGTCTTCCCCGGCGTCTCCTCCCAGTAGGACATACCTGGAAGGCCTCACCACGGAGCCGTCCAGGAGGCATCCTCACCAGATGCCCGAATCACCTCATCTGGCTCCTCTCGATGTGGAGAAGCAGTGACTGTACTCTGAGCCCCTCCCAGATGACCGAGCTTCTCACCCTATCTCTAAGGGACAGCCCAGACACCCTGCAGAGGAAATTCATTTCCGCCGCTTGTATCCACGATCTTGTTCTTTTTTTTATCTATTTTATTTTATTTTATTGTTTTTACGTAAAAAGATTTTAAAAAGGGGTGGTGCTATCTTCAACGATGTGAGGACAAAATATTGCTTGAGAAAGCAAGAAAAAAATTGTTTCCTGAAACACAGTAGCACCACAATTACAGATGAGGAAGTGATAATGGCCATTGGTTGAGCGGACTGTCAATCACTCATATTAGAAATAAATTAATTGCCTTATGTAAACTTTCCTGAAGTGGTATTAAAAAAAATCACATACCTCAGATTTGTCATAGGTTTGAAATCCAACACTTGAGACCAAAATGGTTTTTTGAACCAGGCTGTAGTTATATTTATTTCTGCTCCAAAGCTGGACATTTGAACCTGGAGGTCAATGGAGATTGACTCGCTTTTGGAGCCAGCCTCCAGTGGCCAGTCGAGGAACTGCAACAAATCATAGTTCCGCATTAGCTTCAACCCAAACGTTAGATGGTTGTTGCTTGGTTTAGACTCAGGGGTTAGCTTGATGTCAACTGCATAACTGGCTATGTTACATGATAAGGAATTTGTTTTAGTCTGAAACCAGTCAGATAACCATATTTAAATGCACTTTAAAATCTACAATCTTAGTCCCACTAGTGCAATAATAGTGTAGATAAAGGGATAAGCCTGGCTATATCCAAATTGAACAAAACTCAAAACACCAGCATTCTGGTTGTTTTTGAAAAGAAAGCAAGAATTCTGCAGTTTATTTGTGTATTTGTGGTCGTACAGATCTGAGTAGGTGCCAAGTATTGCATTGGTAATCATAGAATGCAATCATAGAAGTTATTCAAAGCAGAAAATGACTACAAGTCTCAACATCTTATCTCCTTATTTAATTAAGCAAAAGAAAAACATCACTGTAACCCCTTTGTAACCCTCTTTGAATCTGAATTACTCTAACTAGATGGTGTCTATGTGGGTTTCAGTTGAAGGTCTGAATAAAGGCAGTCCTCAAATGTAACTTCTCATACAGAAGCTTAAATGAGGATTATCATTTTGGTAGATTATTACTGACTCTAGGACGACGATTACATTGAGATCCTTCTATGGGCAGTTGCTGTTGATCAGCATATTGTTGCTAGGTGTGACTATAGCGTAGCATGTGGTGAGCTATTACAAAGGTTTAAGGAGACTTTTCTGGTTCTTGTGGGACTTTGACAGACTTGATGCCCCTCCCTGTGTGAGAGCTGCTCTGTAGTGTTTGGCTTCTATGCAGCTGTACGCTAGCCAGTCAAACTTCCCCTCTCACTGACTTCAGTGACTGTTTTTATTATTTTTCTTATATTCTAGTTAGCAAAGAAAGAAAGCAAGGAGCAGGAGAAAGGCTATAAAAGCTCATGAGGTGAGAAACAGGAAAGCTTTTCTGCAGACCCTCGTGACAGAATGAGCCTCACTGGAAACTCTCTTCCATTTCTGGACTCTTGAGGGTATTTCTTAGTACCATGTCTCACCCTGAGCCTCTTCTTTCCAACATATTGGGTCACGTTCCATTATAAATAAAATGCAGATCCAGGGAGATCAGAAAATAAAGAGCGGCTTGAGGTGAGGAGTCTTGCATAATCACCATCAGTTCACGCTTGATGTGATTTGAGACAAACACAAATGCAACTTTGCAGCAGCAGAGGAAGCCTCCACATCTGCAGCGCCTCTCGTCCCATCTTCTCAGAAAATGAGGCTACAAATAATCCCATGACCGAAAACACCTTTGCTCCATCATCTGGTCCTCTTTAACGCCAGCAGAGATCCCACCCACTTGGGCTCAGTCGCTGAGCTCCACTTCAACTGGACTCACCAATTAGCGGGTCTTTTTTCATTGTTGGCCCAATTTGAAGGAATTTAAAGTTGGGTTTTTGTTTTTTTTTTAACTGCCACCTCATGAAAGAGTCAATTCTTTGCTTTCCAGAAAAAACAATCTGCATGCGCTAACATTACTGTGCTTGTATTGGAGTGATTCAAAGCCTTTCCTTGCTTCACGATTGATTAAGACTATGTAGAATCGATAAGTAAAGGGCAATCAATCATTTCGTTTGGAAAAGTGCAAACCAGTCCACTTCCACAGCCACCTGTTTGTCATTTTTGCACATGTATGTCTCAGACTGTCCGTCCACAGACCGTTGCTACGCAGAGATGCCGTAACCGGTCCCACAGCTGACCTCTGAGGGGGAAGTGGCTCAAAGCTGGCTGCGGGTCAAATGGCAAGTCCAAATCCACGGAGGATAGTGGGAGCGAGAGGAGGACATGAGGGGCAGTGAAGAAGGCTTTGAGTCACGCGATGCAAAGGAGTGAATCACTCTGCAGAGGCTGGTGACTGACAGACTTGTGTTTGGATCAGTCACAGCCGTGGAAATGGCTGGAATCTAAGCCACGACCGGAAAGCCGCTTCACATGTGTATACTTGATAGCAGTGTGTGCTGATGAGCCCACACACTTGTTATGTCAGAAGTCACATATTCACAGACACACATGTTTTTGATTGTCTCTTTGGAAGTTGCCTAGGACCACTATGCAAATGAAATCTTTCCTGCGTTGAAAATCTTATTCAGAGGGTTTTGTCAGCATCAAAATAGATAAATATGGACCTTACGGCTTTAGTTGGTTAAGAGTTGTGTGTACATCTGCATGCACGTGAAGGACAGAAAATGGCAGGAGCAAACTCTGTCTATGACAGTTTACATACCACAGAGGAGACAGATTATGAGGGCCCACAGAGCAAAGACAGGAAGAACTAAACCAAACACAAGAAAAATATCGCACCCTAATGTCAAACCCATAACTGACCCCATGCCAGCTTCAGACTGGGTTAGTGAAAGTTAAAATTAGATGCTGAGTGGATATGTGAAGGATATGTGTCAGAAGAAAACGAGCTGTTACTGTTTATTTCTCCCATCGCTTCTTAGCGTGTACTGGAATTTAGCTGTGTAATGCTGCCTGATTTTCACTTTGAGCAAACTGCTTTTCTCTGTGCCCGATTCCTCATGTGCATCCCACATGATATAAATCTTTGTTTCTTAAAAGCAGCTGAAAAAATCAACCTGTTTTGCCTGTCCACACTAACCAGATGCCAAGAAGTGAAGACAGCCATCGTATTATTAAAAGCGCCTCATGTGAAGGCGCTCTCACTGAAGAAGGAGTTGCGCTGTTGCAGACTGTTGAGTCTGGGACGAAAGCTCATTGAACTTTGAGATAAAACAAAACAGATTTCCACAACATAGGGAAACAGTTTCATTTGTGACTTTCTTTTGAAGGAGTTTGCTCTAACCACAACAGGAAGGACAGCCAGCACTCCTCTCCAAAAGTATTTAATCTTGTTCTCTTACGGCCTGGAATGTGGAGGATAGCCATGGTTATGCAGACAGGAAAGTCTTAAATCACGGGAAGAAGCATGCCTCTTTTCCGCAGACTCACGCTTTTATCCTCTTTGTCTTATCCTGCCCTGGCTTCATAGTGATATGATACAACTGATGAGGCAGCAGCGGTGACGGGCTAGCTTAAAAGAGCGGCCCTGACTTTTGAAACAGTCTGACCTTGTTATCAAACCTCCCACCAATCCCACAAACGGAATACAAAGCTTGAGACAAAACTATAAAGTCTAACTAGATTGCATGGGAAATGGTTTAAAAAAATCCTTAATTACTACAAGTCTCTGCAGTGGTATACTGTCAACAATTTAACGCGTTGGGGGCACGTTCAGCACAAACACATGTGCTTGACACTAATCTGCTGAACAATCAGATCCTGCAAACATGCAAGAGGCACTGCACAGACATGGTACATATTAATAAATTGATGTCTTACCTTCACATTGTCAGCAAAGTAATAAGTTTGCTTTTCTCTGCCACTTTGTCAGTCACGTCATCAAAAGCCAGGTTCATTAAGATCTCCCTCTCCCTTGCCATGAGCAAGAAAGCCTTCAAATTATCCAAGAAATTCTGCTCCTGAGGCGATTCTTAATAAACTTAAGTATGGAGTTGTTTTCTCTCATGTCGCTCAGCTTTACAGCTGACCCATTTAAGCTGCGATCCATCTATGCAGCAAAATTCCTTTTAGATTGGTTCATCAGCTGACTGATGTTGGGAAATCTTGAAAATCAGAGTGCACACAACCATAGGTCAAGAGTGTAAACTTGCATGAGTGACTAAAACGGCGTAAACTGAAGCCGTTTTGAGTTGGAATTGAAGATGTGTTTGCAGCAAAATCCTAATGAACGTTACTGTCTTCATCCAGTTGTTGATATCCTGTCAAAAAAATCTGCAGAAGTTGTTGAGGAAACTGTCAACATACCCCAAAAAGAAGGATGGTTCAGAAACCCCTACGTCCATAAATATGGATCAGCACTTATATGTTTATAAGACTGCATGCATCAGGGCCCAGAGAGTAAAACCGTTCCACACCACGGTTTTAAATCACAAGCCTGCTGTTCTGGTGCAGATCTTTCCTCACATTACTTTTCCACTCTCTGCATTCAGGGGTTTATGGGAAGACCTTCTTTGATCCCTTTAGTGTATTAGAATGTCCAAGAATGTGTTTATTTAAAACTACTTTTTGATCATGCCCAGATGAAATCTGCCTTCATATGTAATCAAAATGGACAAATGCAATTAAAGGCACGCTATGTTAGAGGACCATGAGTATCGTGATCACACACAGAAGTTCAAGTGTCAGCCTCAGCTCTAAGACACGGTGCACAGCTGGCGTCTTGGCTGCTGTCTGGCACCAAACATCTAACAAACCAGATTTGTTAGCAAATGATTTATCAATACAGTGACACTGCTTTAGAAATATTTATCTTTCTTAGGAACTGGTGGAGCTGAAAATAGCCACAAAACTGGGCAACCGTAGCTCAACCAGGTTGCAGCTGTATCTTGTGTGGTTGAGTTGTCTTTTCAGTCTAAAAGGAGTTCTATCTCCAATTTACCCATTTTGCTGGTCAAACTAAGGACATACTTGTGTGTGTTATTTTAAAGTCAGCCTTTCCTTATCACATCTAATTGTGTAAATACAAGCTCAGATAAACAATAACTTGATACATAACATTGCTATAGCATGTGTAATCGCCACTGTCACAGAACATAGTCAAAGTTGTGTTAAAACTCACAAACACTCCACTTTCGTGTATACCTAGAAGGAAGAATTTTTATTATTTGTTTATTGGTAAGGAGCAAGCCAAAGCTTCGAGACGAAACCCAGCCAAGCCTTACTGCAATACTTGTGTGAGCCTGCCGTTAGTGCTTCCTTAGAATTTTGTTTACCTGCTTTTATTTTGAAGAGGAGTTGCTTGTGGTGCCGTGGACAGCTGTCTCATCGCTCTCAGTTTGGACAGATCAGGGAAAATTATGATGGGGAAACATAGAGGGTCATAGTAGAGTGAATTTTCATCATCTAAAGCAATCCTAGATTGTGGACTTTTCCATCACATAACTTTTGCATCAGACTGTTGCGTGGACTTGGTCCACATAACATGGATAATTTTGTGAAATGGTTTGAAACGCTGGCCATGTGACATGGAGCGTGAATATTGTTGGAACACAGATGTTATGCAATAAAAAAAGCACAGTAATACGGTAAATCACTGTCTGGTGCAGACATTCAGTTAAACTGCTAGGAAATCAGTGGGGTTTAAATTCTTTTAGATGGTAACAGTTCACTCGTCTATGGTCATCATTCTGAATAGCTAAAGGAAACATTTCCAATAATGAAAACATTTAATTTTAAACCATAGTCAGCACTTCTATAGAGCACAGATCACAGATGATGGAAACCTTAATAGGCTTTTATTTTTGGATACTCGTATTTGCTTTGGCCTGATTTAAGCTAGATGGATCAAAACATAGCAACAGACCAAGTCTCGATCAGATAAAGAAGCTTGAAAACTCTAGGACATTTTATACAGATGTGGTTTGATGTGCAGGGCAAAATCCTGGGGAATTCTGAGACTGGAGATAGAGATTATCCAGAGGTCAGGTCAAAGTTTATGAATTACAGCAAGGATATTGAGATTTTCCACCCATTCTTTGTAAATTATAATCACCATAAGAGGGTAAGAAATTCAGTGCTCTTAGTTGCTGGATGCATTTTTAAAATGTTTTTTTGTAGATATGAAAATGTACAACTTTTTTTGAGTTCACAACAAAAAGTCCCTGGATGAAGTGCATCAACAAAAGCACACCAAGACAATGCAGACACCGTTGGTACAGAGAAAAAACATGTGCTGTGGGAGAGTACTCCCATCTTGGGATAAATATATATATATATATATGCCCCAAGGTGAAAGAACCAAGGGGTTGAAGGAAAAGATGGAGGAGATGTGGAATGTGAAGACAGCAGTGGTGCCAGTAGTAGTTGAAGCACTTGGAGCTGTGTTCTCCAAACTGGGAAAACAACAGGGACAACATCAGAGATCTCAGGTCCAGAAGAGTGCAGTCCTATGAACAGCAAAAGTACTGTGAAGAACCCTCACGCTCCCAGGCCTCTGGTAGGACCTGAGCTTGAAGAAGGGAAACCACTGACAGAGGAGTGGGTGTGAGTTGAGTATAGATTTTCTATGATTAAGATTCTGATTTATAAATCTGCTTCACACAAATATTTAATCATAAATCTACAGTTATATGCAATGACCTGCAGCACCAGAAGCCCATATGTGCATACCCAGCGCTGGTCACGTGTAAATAGCTTGTGGCTTTTGAGGAATTAGTCAAATAACCAAAATGTCCTTTAAAATATATGCAATTATATTCAGACTGCCGTCCAAACTTGCTGCTACATGACAAACCTACTGTTGAAGTCTGAGCTGTTCTCCGTCCACGTGCAGACGTTTAATTGAGACGACGTTGGATCGGATGGTCGAACACATTTGAGGTGGCAGGATAAATACAGCAGTCTGTCACGGGACTACATATTTTATGTTCTGTTGGTTTAGGTTTGGTGGGAGAACAAATAATGACATCAGATGTAAAAATGAATCTCATGTGCCTCTTTTCTCTTGAGCCTGAAGGGACGGCGACCACAACATCCCTTCTTTTTCTGGCTGCAGCTGCAGCACGCTCAGCCGCATCTCGTATGATTGCTGTCAGCGTGCTCATTAAGCCTTTCAGTCTAGGTCTGTTTAAATAAGCTCCTATGGCGGCTAGTGCCCACACAACGTCCTTTCCCAGCCGTGAGATGATTTGCTCTTCTCTGCCCAAATTCATGCCTTGGTCCATTTAATGTGTAGTCAAACATACTCATTGTACAGCAGAATAAACACTCCAAGTCATGCTTTTGTTACCTTGGCTGCTTGTGGTGAATGGTAACAAAAGCTGCATCAACCTGTTTCTGTTATCGCTCAGTAGGAATGCTATTTACAGTCAGTGTGGTTGAAATGTACTTTTGTGTATTTACAACATACAAAACTCTAAACTATAGGATGTGTTCACACTTGGCTAGTGTGGTTTGATTAAAACAAACTTTGGTGCAGTTGCCCTGTGATTGCTGCCACCCAAACCCTGGTGCGTACCAAAAACACAGACCTGGACCGCTGCGGTCAAACAGATCGAACCAGCAAACACTAAATGTGTCCATCGAGCCAAGTGGTTGCCTTTTCCATGTTTCCTCTGCTGTGCTTTTTGTTCTGTCTGATGTTGAAAGGCCAGTGTGAACAACAAACAAACCAGAACTGAATGCATCATTTTCTGTCAGGGTGTTTTCACATATGGTCCCTTTTTTAAGTGAACTGAACTTAGTTAGAGGTGGACCTAAAAATTAACCAACAGAAAAAGGGGCCTATTTCTCTTTGCTTTTACATTGTGAGTTCATTTGAAAAAAAGACCCATTTCTTATAGAACCGAATCAGTACTGAAATATAGATGACAGATTAGTAAAGTGTCAACATGAAATTATGTAAAGGATAATGTGCAACAGCTCGAAGCGCAACATTTGATAATCAAAATGTAAGGACTCAATAACAAGATGGTGTCCAGCGATACACTTTTTAAACACTTCCAAAGTAAACGTTACTTTGGTTTGTCTGTTTAAAGCCAGTCGACATCGTCACTTAAGTGGATTTACATTTTTGAAACTTAAAATAGCAATTTATTTTGACACAATTCAATTGCCTTATCTGCCAACTTAAATTCACCATTAGTTCTAAATTGCTTCAAATCATGTTGTTTTGATCCTGAACAAAGGTTTACACTGCTTACGATCAACTTCTCTTTATTTATTTTTTTAGTGGATTGCTCCTTAAAAAGTAGGTATTACCACGGAAGAGGAAACTATGAACACCAGACATTTTTTTTAATCTACTTAGAATTATTATTAGAAAGGTCTCAGATACAAAGTGACTGATGTGGTCCAGTCATAATCCCAGCAGCGCTACCTTTCTCAATGTTTCTTTAAGTCTATTGTTTTCTTCCTGTCCAGGCTAAAATCAGATCTTGAAGTTTCTAAATTAAATCTACAGGACCTTCAAATATTTAGAGGTTCTGTAATATCAGACTGTATAACAGCAGCAAATAGGTTTGCTTTTTTTTTTTTTTTTGAGGGAAAAGAAAAAAGCATATTTCCGTTTGCATTGTGAGCAGACTGTTGATGCCAAAAGGGATTTCAATGTTTTGTTTTTTTTCATCAATTATAACTCAGTCACAACAAATGTCAGCAACTTTATTCCCTGAAGCGCAGCGAGCTTGACCCATATGGTCCGCATATAAAGATGTAAAGGATCCTCACTGGTCTAGACAGGGGACATACCTGTCTGTCTGAGTCCAGTTGTAGCATGTCGTCAGATCAAAAACAATAATGTCCTCTTATAGCAAAACCACCTGCTTTTACTGGACAGATTCTCTGAATACTTTGTGTTCAGTGATTTGAGACATCTGTTTCAGTAGCGAGTCGGTCACTCAACCAAAAGGCTGGTGAAGAGTTTTTCTCTCTTTTCAAGGTACATTGTAGATCTACATTACCCGTTCATTTGGATCCCTGCGCTCTACATAAACACCGAGAAACCACCTTACCGTCAGACAGACACTCAAGTAAGATCGCACTCCTTCAAAAACAACACTGGATACCATCTACCGAAGATGATTACCTTAACAGCCTGAAATGCGGTTTTGAGGACAGAGACAGCGCTCTCATCTCTTTCAGTTGTGTCCCTTATTCAGCTATGCACACTACTGCCCCTGAATCCACAGACATGTATATTTCTACATTTCTGATCTGTTTTTGGCCAGTGTCAGGAAAAAGGCCACAAAATGAATGGACTCCTATGTTTGGGCCATCTGACTGCTCACATGCTGCTCTGTTGACACAAAGCAAGATAATAGTTTTATATTGTAAACTGACATAAAGTAGTTTAGATTTAACTAGCTTCTTGGACGGAGCTTACTTTTTTACTGAGTGCTGAAAGATCCATCAGTGTTCACCGCCCTGCCAGAAGCACTGGAGTCTAAATTAAGAGCTTGCATGAACTCAGCAAAGAAAAAAAGGATGTTGAAATATTGTATTAAGTCCAGAGTTAATATGTCTGACTATGCCCCTTGTCATAACACTCTTAAAAAGCTAAATGATCTCCTTTGGGTACTTTGCTTTCAACTGGGTGATCTTCGCTTTGAATAGTGGCAGCAGACGAGTCTTAACCTTCCAAAAAAGCTCGTGGTTTCCACCATTCATATTTATTTCAAACTGTGAGGAGTGTAAAGTGAGGCATTCGCACGTGTCTGGAAGACTGAAGGCAGTCAAAGAGACACCAGGTTCTGTCTGCGTGCAAGAGTTTAGAACCTCGGCCAGCCATTCGAATCCTATTAGTCTTCGATATAAAGAATTAGTCTGGTTCTTCTGGATTCGAGTTCAGTTTCCACGGGGCAGTATAACCAGACCCAGAAGAAACTCTCTGAGCCATGGCATACAACCAAAGACAGAAAAAAAGCGTGTGACGCAGGGAGAGCAACAGCCAGACTAGCATCAACTATAAACGGCATAAAAAGAACCGGACAAACCGTCCTATGACGCCACCCGCAAGCTTTTCTGATGAGTGCTTTTGGCATTTCTTCTCAGTCTCACTGCAGGTGCCATGTTGGTTGGAACTGATGCTCCCCAACTTTGGTTAATCCATAAAGAGGCAGAACGAGCGGACCTGGAAACCAGCGGAAGCGTGGCCACCAGCTCAGTTACCAGAACCCAGAGATTTTAGCTTGGCTGTCCAAACATTGTCATTGCAGATGTCTACTTTAACGACATCCGAAATACGAGCTGCCTGAGCTGAATGAGGACACGGTCTCTTAGCCTGCTGCTCGTGGGCCAAGCTTATCTCTTCGCTATTAATCCAGTCAATTTGTAAGGGTCCTTAGATAATCTGTGGCAAAGTGCCTCAACCGGAGACCCTGGCTGCTGCAAGAAGTGAAAAACTATGAGCTAGAGAAGTCCAGCTAGCTTCCCTCAGCCAGTCCTGGCTTCCAGCGTTCGACTGTGGCTGAAAATAGCTGCTTCAGAATCAGATTTTACCTGTTGCTATAAACAAGACATTTCAGTGAGGCCTTTCGCTGTTAGAACCTTTGTTGACAGTGTGTTCATCTCTGATCACATTGCGCTGAAGTGAGAAGTTTTGCCTGTAGGTCAGTGTGTGATTTACACGCCCACTGACAAAATAGGTTTGATCTTTAACCAGGATTTTCAGGATTAAGGTGAGGATTTTGCAGAAGAACTTCAGAACCTGGTGCCTGACCAGCCATGTCCATTCATTTTATGAAAGTCCTCTCATCAAAGGCGACTGGTATCTCTCTCATTCACATCCATTTCCACATGTACAGAATGTACTCAACTAGTCACATCTGGGTGGGAGCGAGCTTAAAACAATAACTCTTGCAGGAGCAGATGCTAATGTGAAGACCAGAGTCAGTAAGGCACTCAAGGCTATCAATTTGCTCGTAATCCAGATTTTATAATCCAGATTTTGCCCCTTGCTATAAACAAATGACATCCCAAGGTTTTTTCTAATGATCAATCCCCAACCGAGTCCTGTCAACTAAACACCTGCATCCAGATCATGATGCCAAATGTTTCTTGGTCTTCACTGATTTCTTTTCCTTTGGGGGTTTCATGTCAATGAGGGTCTTGGGATGCTGCTCGCTGGTTTTCTCATGATATGGCCTGGCCAACCCCATCTGCATTAGTTGGTGTTGCTAATGGCCTCTGGCCCGTTCCTTTGAAATAATCTGCCAAAAGCATATTTGCTTGATGCACCAGCACCGAATCCAGATTTGAGGACACTGGATGTGGCGACTTATATCCTTGGAGCTCCAGACGTTTCTAAGTTGGATGAGTGCTGCTCCAGTCTAATGATTCTGGTCTTCACATTAGCATCTGCTCCTGCAAGAGTTATTGTTTTAAACTTCCTCCCACCCAGATGTGACTAGTTCAGTACATTCTGTACATGTGGAAATGGATGTGAATGAGTGAGATACCAGTCGCCTTTGATGAGAGGGCTTTTATAAAATGAATGGACATGACCAGTCAGGCACCAGGTTCAGACGTTCTACTGCAAAATCCTCACCTTAACCCTAAAAGTCTAGATTAAAAATCAAACCTATTTTGTCAGTGGGCGTGTAAATCGCACAACGGCCTACAGGCGAAACTTCTCACTTCAGCACAATGTGATCAGAGACGAACACACTGTCAACAAAGGTTCTAACAGCGAAAGGCCTCACTGAAACTTGGAGCCAAGCGTGAGATCATAGCAGCATCCAAAGTTAAGACAGATGAACAAGGTGCCTAGCAGGTACAACATTTAGGACACCAGATAGGTATAACAACCCTGGCGTTGCTCTCAGTGTTATTCAGCAGCCTGTGATTTTCCATGAGAGAAGTCAGCTGAGGTGTCTTACCCAACCTGGCGCACTAAGAGGATGCGGTGATGGAAAACAGGTACTTGTGTTTTGATTAAACGAACAAAAACCTTCCAACAATAGTGGTTGTAATCACAGAACAGGTTGTGACGTGATAAAGAGACCTGAAACAAGAGACTCTGATAATAAGAGGCAAAAAAAGATTGACTTGGAAAATCCTCTCTAATTCTATGAGGGAGTGGATAATTTTGCTCAAAGCAGCACAGCGAAGCTTTCTTCTCAGTCAGTGACAAGAAATCCCCAATTATACTATCAACACATAGGACTTAACCAATATAGTGACCCCAGAACTGTGTGGACTAGTGAACAAGATATTTTGGAGGGCTGAACTGATGCTTATGCAGACTTCATGTGCTGAGTGATGTGCCCAGTGTTGCTTCCCAGTATGGTGGCATATCCCTGTTGTCATTCAGCTCTCATGAGGCTCAAAGTTAGCGAGTTCAATCTCTGCCCTGACACAAAGCTTGCGCTTCCTGCAGACTGTGTGGAGTGTCAGGCTGGTAAGAGAGGGAGATGATTGAAAGTGTGACAATAATGAGCCAAATCATTTCACTGGTGAACTAAAGGATGCAGATGATGGTCTGAATACTTGCTAGAATTATTGCTGCATTACTTATCAAGAATGGAAGCTGCAGAGAGAGAGTCACTGAAGACTATAAGCTTTGAGTTTTCTGTGTGTTTGTGGTTGAAGCTGCAGGAAACATTTGCCGTTTTTAAATCTGTAAATTCATTTTATGAAGGTGATGGTTGAGTAATGCATTTAAAGTACTCCATTTAGTTCTGAGTGTGAATGGTGGCTGGTTTTAAAGGTTTCTGAGGGGAAGGTCGGTCTGAATGATCACATTTTCTCTCTTCCTGTGTTTCAAACTGAGAAATAAACGGATTTGTGTCCGACAGTAGTGTATGCCCTCAAAGCCCAATTCCTGGTGTCATTCAGTACTAGTTGGTACAAATAGGAGCTGTATAAGTGTCTGTAACTTCAAGACTACCTGTACCTTTAGATGGTTATACTGACTCAGCTAAATTGGACTGTAGTTATTACTGGCAGATAATAGTGGAGGTGTCATAAAATAACTTTTTCGACCTTGACATATAACACTTTAATCCATAAACAGATTTTGAGGCTTACACAGAAACAGCAGTTAAAATAAATGACCAATCAAATTCATCAAACACAATATTTTAGCTGATGAACTGGCTGGTTTTTGGTCTTTTCAAGCAGCTTAAATGTAGTCACAACATAGTGTGCCACAAAAACGCATAACTGTTTTTATTTTAGTAGTTTCTTGAGTTGTAGGTTGATCAAGAAAAAAACTTGATTAACATGAAGACATTTCTTGAGAGTCATGTAGCTCTTTTGGCCAAAATGTGATCTCTATGAAGAGTCCTGTAAAAGAGGACAATGATGAAGCTAAAAGAATTATTTGCTGTCCAAAAGTATCTACTGGGACCCTGCAAACTGAGCATTAGTCATGGTTCAGATTAAAGGAGATGAAGTACACTAATATATCCTGAGGTGTTCTTGTGTTTGAGATGCATGGCCCAGACATGGCCATCGAACATGTCAGGTGGGTCACAAGAGCCAGTTTCTGTGACAGAGGGTCAGAACATCGAGGCCCATTCTTAGGCCACTACCTATCCTACATAGCACCTAGCTGACATGAGTCCTTCAGCATATCTTCATCATCCATGGCGTAACATCATTCATTCAGGCCCCATGGGGGAAGGCCAGGTCACCAGGTGCCCTCAAACACGTTCCCTCTTCAAGTCTGGATCCAGGGTGGAACCTTGGTAACCCACACCTGGATAGGGGGACAATGTGCTCCGGGATTTTTCTTCTCCATGAGTCTATTTCATTGATCTTAGGGCCAGTTTGTATGGGCGACCCTACCAGTGGCAGTTTCATACAGGGATGCAAAACCCTCCACCACCACAAGTGGGCTGCCACCTGGATGCCTTCCTAAAGGAAGAGTTTGAGCAATTTTCCAACCAGGTAGACTCTTGGTCATACACAGAACACGCTGGAGTGATTATTGGCTTGGGAATGTCTTGGTGTTCCCCTGGAGGAGCTAGTGGAGGTGGCCAGAGAGAGGTGGAGTCTAGGTCTCTTTGCAGGGCTACAGCACCCTTGACCTGATCTCAGATAAGAAGAAGTTAATGTACAAATTAATTAAAAACATCTGTGCATTGGACAAAATGTTACAGAAATACAGTACTAAGACTCGCTTTTTAAACTCTATAACAGCTCTCATCAAAACCAGTTTTAGGGGGTAGAGCTAGCCACATCACGAAGTTTACTTCATTTACAATCAGACTAAGGACTTTGTGATCCCAACTTCCAAGGAACAGCAAATGCAGCATGATTTGAAGTTTAGTGGCAATATATTGGGGAATATCCTCATATGAGCATTTAATCCTCTTCCAATAGTCAATGTAAAATATCTCACATTTTAACAAAATTTTAGTGCCTTTTTTTTTTACTGACAACCTTGGGCAATTTTTTAAATGTCTTCCTACAGGAAAAGGCTCACTGGACATTCTGCACATTTTGACAGTACGCACGTCTCTTCGTTGCATTGATATAACTCACACCCCTCTGCGCTCTCAGGAGACTGGACATGAGCTGTCTGGCTCCCGAAAAAGCAGTTTATCAGTGAGGATCCCTAGAATTCCCTTCCAGTGTTATTTCAACCCAGGCAGCTCGAACTCCCATGTCTCCAGGAACTCAGCATATAATCAAACACCCAGTCTGATCCGTTTTGGTTTACATTTTTCCTTATGGGGATAATGCCTTCACACACTTTGTTTGAGACTAAAAACAAAGCCTTTTCAGACACAGGCACTTAACATGTTTGCCATATTTTCACTGTGATAATACACCATTTCTGTTGACGCTGTGTTGTGAAGCCCTGCAAGTCACTGCGGTGTTGATGCTGAGAGTGGAATCATGGTAAGAATGTGGAGTGATACGCCGGGGACAGACTGTACTCGGCTGTTTTGTCTTGGTGGTGGTCTGAGGCTACTTAATAGCGGCGCTTTGGTTCTGGAAGAACGCTGAGCTTCTGGACAGATTAAATATCCCAGAGATCCAGCATCTGAAGGCCTCTAATTCACTGCACACGTCCCCAGCGTGCTTGGCTTCACCCTGTGATCAAGTGCCGCCCCTTGATCACCAGTGGAGAGAAATCCCACACAGAAGCCTCTCAAGTGTCCCGAAGGACGTTGTTGTTGAGTTTAAAAGCAACTTTTAGAAGAAGATAAATAATGCTGGTAAACCACACAGCTTTACCCAAGAAAGTGTGGAGAAGTCTCACAGAGAGGCTTCGCGACTTTTATGTTTAGAGGAAGAGACATCTGCGGTTTTAAGTGTTCTTTACTTTTAGTGTTGACTCAGACATCAATTTTTGGGAACAGATAAACAGCTGCTGATGCACCATTTGAAATTAGACTGTAGTGATGACGTCATCGTCACGGGGGAGACTTGGGAGACCAAGTCAAGGTCTCGGGGAAAGTTAGGAAGACGCCGTTTTACTGGGTCGTCACCTTGAAGTGAACTACTGCTGAGTTACAGGGCACATTCCAGTCAAACGTAGCATAAAGCTCTTTGACCTCTCACTGCCGTTTACAGTGACCTCCTGAGCTGCAGGATCAGTGACAGGAGATTGTTTTAGATGATTAGTTTTGTTTATGTCCACAACTGAAGATACGCGACTCGTGAGAATCAGTTCAATAAAGAGTAAGGAAAATCCGATTTTTGACATGCTTAAATGTTTGATAATAGGGAAAATACCTGGAAATAGTTCTGTAGACTTTGTCAGAACCAATTCTCGATCGACCATACCCTTGATAAAATAAATAGCTCAAAAGTCAAAGCTCAGGACGGTCATGTTAGTTAGAGCATGTCCACTAAAACAATGATTTAATCCTGCAGTGCACAGCAGAGGTATGCGGGGATGAGGTGGGATCACTCGCGTTTCCTCTGCCAGACACCGCCGCACTGTGGGGTATCAGCATCGCACAGAAGTTCCACAAATCCACGGTTAGTTGCAGGCATGCTTCTGACCACTTCTGCGCTTTCTGCAAGAGCGCTCAGCCTCTGAGGTTGTTTTGACATTTTGTGTGAGCTGCTGGAAGCCTCATCTGCATGTTTTTGTTCCTATATTTGGGTGAAAAATTGCACCTCGTGCAGAATTTCTCTCAGCGGTTTCATTTACAGTATATCCTCCCATAGCTTTGGATAAAAATGTCCAAATAACACGATATATGTTAACCCCAGGGTATTGTGTTTACGGCCCATTGATTTTGGGTATATACACTATGTTGTGTGAACAGAAATATAAAGAGGCATGACTGCATTCTGGTGCTAACGGATATCCTGACAGCTCAAACACACACACACACACACCCACACTAGTTTATTGTCTGCCATTACACATTAAAACCAGCATGTTGTTACTGGGAGTTAATAAGGTCTTTGTTTTAAGGGTTCTGTCTCATTCTGCATGTGCTTAAACCACAAGCATCCCTGAGTTACGTAAGAGTGCTTTTTTACAGACTTCTATGTATCTTTTTTATTGTCGCCGATCTTGACGGCCACACAGATGGAGCCTCCAATATCCTGATAGGGTTATCCAGGGGAGTCTGTCGGAGTTGGAGTGAAAGGGATGAGATCTGATCTATTTAAGTGCGTTTGCAGGCTTTTTGAAATGAAAAATGTGCTCTGAAGGGAACGGAGCCTTTTGTTGGCCAGATTCATGCTGCGTCTTCTGTGCGTGTCGCCAACTGATTATTCAGACGGCGAGGACGGGCCCTTATCTGCTTGTTTATGAGAAGTTAAACTAAAACGACTCCCGTTTGAATGGTTATGCATCACAGCGAGAAGGTTTTAAGATCTATTTATTCAAAAGTAGGATTTTTGGTTAGAAAACATAAAGCTACATTTTATACATTCACAGTTGGAAATTGTACATAGTTGATAAATCACGGTAGAAACAATTTTTTTTAGTTCAAAATCAAAATGAGTTTTGTTGTTTTTTTTCATAATTGAACAGGTAAAGAAAGTGCTTGTCTGAGGCTGAAGGTTCGGTTGGCGAGGAGATTATTTTTCTCAAGGTGACAGTCTTCATATCCAGGCAGAGAAGCCGTGTTTTTCTTTCACCACCCATATGCTGTCAATCACTTTGCCAAACTGGAACAGACAGAAAAGTCGTTATTTGAGTAAAAAAAAAAAAAAGACTTTCACTTTAGCCTGTGCACACGCTCCTCCACGTGTGCTCACCTGGTCATCTGAGACCTGCTCCAAGTAAACGTGGGTGGCGTTGACCACTTGCATGCGGCTGTAGCCGTAGTCCGTGCTGCGGAAGGCGCTCCACTCTTTCGGGTTTGGATTGAACCTGTCGGTCCTCTCTCTGCAGCCCTGCACAGGGTTCAGCATTGATTAAACTGACTGTGTGTGAGAAGAAGCTTGCTTTTCTCAAACTCTTTCCCCAAAGGTCTGTTTGACATTTCAGCTGTAGCTGAGCTGCAGTTTGAGTCTGGCTGAGTTTAAGCACGCTGATGACTAATCCCGCTGTGGCTGGATGACAAAGCATGCCCTGCACTGCTCACCACCACATCAGAAAATATTTAACCAGAGGAACAGCTGGTACTAGACTTCTGTGGGAGACCAGCAGCTGTACAGACAGAACTGTGCACAATACATGACATTGTTTTTGTTGATGTTTCTGTATGCATTGATCAGCGTGGAAAAATACGCACACTCACGTAGTGCTGTGAAAGTACTTACAGCGGAACCTGTGATGATGTGTACTGGAGCCTTGGGATTCACATAGGGCTGCTCTGTGCTCCCGTTGTACACCTTCAGAGAGACACACTTTGTAAGTCTAAGTCCCTGATGCACAGAGGAGCTCTAGATAAATGCGGGTGCTGACCTTGTCACCATAGACGGGCCAAAGTCTCTCGTATGTGTGCTCATGTGCCCACAGCTCCAGGTCCACTCCTGTGAAAGACATCTGATGATAGAAGAAAAAAATCCTGCACAGAAAAATCTGTCTACATAAACAGTTTAATTAAAAGAAAACTTCAGTGTGATCTAATTTTTCTTAGATCCTCTGCCCATTTAATTTAGAGATTTCTCAGCAATCAACAAAAGCTCAAGATCAGAACAACCAAAACTTTCCATCGCTAGTCAAATAATTAAGTGCATCAAACAAAAGTCTGAGAAATGTACTACAGAAAGAAGATCTGAAACTGCGCTGATGGATATCAGCCAGACCGAAGGCCTGCTTTTATAACAAAGGCAACTGTTGGGACATGAGTGTAAGCAAATGCGTGATATTAAACATCCATCAGCATACCGTAGAGATAAAATAGATCCTCCAGACCCGGAGCTGGTGGCTTAGTGTCATTCCGACCCCGACGGACCTGAGTTATGACAAAAAGGAAAAGTGACAGTGAGAAAACGTCTACAACTCTACCTGCTATGGGAAACACACTCTGTTAGGAGTCCATTGTGCCCATGCCAGCCTCACCTAAACGGGCCCAACTGCTGAGAGAAGCAAGTCAAAGTGGAAACTATTTAGTCTAAATTGCCGAGATTATGACAGTACGCCGAAGTCAATGTGCTTACAGGCTGTAAAGTGACCTGGCGGGTCTGCAGGTTGTGTAACACGTCTGCTACAAGGGGCAATTTAAGTGTCAAGCAACACACACATGCACAAAAAACCCCCAAAAACAGTCCTGCAATTAGTTTTATGTGATAAAATTAAAGCGGTTGCTCTTTACATAACCAGGAACAGGGTGCATAATAAACAGTGACGGCTCTGAAAACAAGCCTCACAGTTTTGAAAAATATTCCCTAAATCAAGTCTAATTTAGTCATATTATTAAAATACAATAAAACATCAGGGGTGCTGCTCAACAGGAGTAAACTTATGGGTCAATCAGGGGTTTTCTTGATTTGCTTTACTCCTACAGAATAAATGTAACTTCATACAAGTCTGATAAAATAATCTTTAAACCACTATTCCACAGGTAAAATGTTTAAGTAAATGGTTGGAACTATGTGTTTTACATACAAAAGAGTCAAACTTGGTGCAGTCGTCCTGGTCGTCATCAGAGCAGTACATGGGCCTGTGTGCCATGGTGATGATCCATGGATGCGCCGCCCTGTTCTCGGGTTTGTTGGCCTCCTGTCAGGACCCACACATTTGCCAGATTAATATAAGGAGACAACGGAAGCACAGCTATTAGATAGATGTTGAATGGAGGACAGTAAAAGTGTGCTGAAATGGAAAAAGGGAGTCATTAACCTCCAGGTCTTTCTTCAGCCACTCATACTGCTTGAAGAGCAGCTCCAGGCCAAATTCCAAATAGAAGTAAACTTCTGTGGAGAAGGAGATGATGTGTGCAGAGCCCAGGTTCCAGCTGCAGACACATATCGTTATAATGATACACAGCGCTGGCCCAGTGGAGGTAGCAGGCTGAGAGTCCCCGTGATAAGGAAGAACTGGTCTCAGTTTAAACTCTAAAATCCAGGCCAGGATCTGTCAGCGGTATGTTAGAGCTAAATGCAATACACCTACTTTTAATTCAAATGGTCTTCCTAAACTGCATCTGGTTCCTTGTTATCCTCCAGGTCAATAGGGGTTAATATGTTGGTTTGAACAGATTTAAGTGGCTCCATTTGCCTCCCTGGATTTCTTCTGTGACTCCCCTCGATTCGGAGCGTGCACAAGAGTGAAAGGCTTTCAGCTGGCAGCTCTGTCTGCATCTCGGCCCACGGAGAGTAGGCCTGTGGTCTGACGGGGTATTATCTTACTGTCTGAGAGAGGGAGGTCTGTCACAGGCAATGAGTCAACAAGTCAGATGTATAGCTCTTTTGTGTAGTCTGTGTGTTCTTAAGATAGAAGAGGGAAGCTGGAGGAAAATGCAGGGGGCTCTGCTCTCCTCTGCTGACTATTAAAGCTCATTATTGCTTACTGAAATACAGCAGGGGCTTTGGTACACTTTGTTTTGTATATTTATATAAAATCTTAACTAGTGGTGGGTTGCACGCTCCTTACCTGTACCAGAGGCTCTCGGTTTGGCCTGGCATGCTGAAGCGATTCCTGTAGTTCGAGAAGTTGCTGTGAACAAAATTGTGAGAAATGTAATTAGACGGTCTGAGTTATCAGCACCCTAAACGTCTGCTTTCTTTTAGCTTATTAAATTTATAGAATAAGAAAAACAAGGTTCCCAAAATAATTTTTCAAATTTCATCCACTTTTGTTTCATGGAGTCGCTTTGGGCTGGTAGAACGCTTTAAGGGGAAGATCACTGGACAAAAACAACCATCTGTTGGTAGTAGTGAGATCTATTTGAAGCTTTATAAATACTGTGGCTGGTCTTAAATGTTTACAGAAATAGAGGCACCGCATAAGCCTCCAAATTAAAGGCTGTGTAAAAATACGGAAGTAGCCCCCATGACATCATCGTATAGGTCTGAAGCATGGTCAGTTATTGCAGCCAGCTAATCATAACATGACCAAAAGGGGGGAGCCTGGGTGGAGCAGTGAAGGGAGAAGCAAGTTTTCGAATGTATGGAGTAAATTTGTCTCCTTAAACCACGACATCTGGTTTCAGCGTCCAGATACAGTATGATGCTCACAGTCCACTCCTGCTCTTTTCACTGAGCGGGAGTGGACCGGACTCCCAAACTGCAGGGAATCCAGACAATTATGGACCAAATCTTAGGGAGCAGCTAAAACAGCACCAACCAATTGACTCCAACTGCTACAAAGGTTGCACCATGTAAAAGGGAAAAACTCTTTCATGGAAAGTTCTCCTGGACTCCCTTCACAGCTTTTACTTTCAATCTGGGAGCCGGAGCCAGTCTTCTGAACGGGCCATTAACTGAGCAAGGTGATGCGGTTGATTGTTTCCTTATCTTGCGTAAGGAAAGGGAGAAAAGGGGAAGAAAAGGCAATATCCTCGAGAGCAGCCTCAGCAGGGTGGGATGGTTCAGATCCCTGTGCCGACTGGGTTAATGTTGGGCTAGATGTAACTGGAGAACAGCAGGGTCGCAGGTCAAAAGCCAGGAATGGGCAAACAAGAAGACAAGACCTTTACAAATGCTGGAAGAGTCTAACACCAATGAGGGGTCATATTTACTGACCAAGGTCCAAAGATCAGTTTGTGAGATTTGGTAATTAATCCTTATCTTAAGATGACTTTATGCCATTATTGCTGCTCTGATTATGGTAGTAACTCCTTATATGATCATAAACCATCTTCATAAAAAGCTAAAGGAACAAATGCTAAAACAAGGAGGAAAAAAAGATTTTGGTTAAAAAAAAAAAAAAACAAACCCTCAAACCTGCTCTTGTCATTCAAAGTCTCAGAGCTACTTGAACAAACGTTTGAGCAGTCGAGTTGTAAACAGAATTTTAAATTCAAGTTCTAGTAACGGCACTGAACCAGGAACAGTCCAAACATGGGTTCACACTCCCACCTTGTGGTTGAGAAAGGTACAAGCAAACATCTGGAGGCACCTGGATATGCACTGTCTAGTTAGTAGAAATAAACATTTCTATCAGAGCAATGATACACACACTCAGAAGGGATCCAAACGGTGATGTAAAAAGACCAGGCCCGAAGGAACGCATTAGACTAAAGAATCAGCCACAGACTTTAAAGTCTGGAGTTCAGCTCTGGAAAATCTGACTGAGGGCAAATATGATTAGCTTTTATTTGTGATGCTAATCAGCACTAAGGGAGTCCGGCGTAATCTGCGAGTCATTTTCTCTAACTCAAAAAGTGCTTGTTCCCATGTGTGCTTGCTTTTCTATTAAAATAAGTCGAAGACAGGAATTTAGTGGGTGTCAAATTCAATGAGAACAACCTGACTGACGCAATAAGATTTTTCCCTCCTCGTCAAATCTTCCTTTTCATCATCTGATGAGGCAAATCCAGTTAATAGGTCAAACTGAAGGGAACAGCTGTAGCCTTCAGTAATAATACACTTAAGTTTAGTCCCTAAACAAGGGTTCAGATGGTGACCGTTGTTTCTGATTTCCTCTGAAGGCCTGACGAAGCGACCGATGGACTTGCTGAACAAAGACAGTCTTGATTGGGGCCTTAGCATCTTCTGTGGACTTGCTGTTCTCATTCTGCTGGAATGCTGACTGAAATCTTTTGCGGTCGTCCCAGCTTCAACTGCATTTTAACCATTAGTTTGTTGAGGTTGGAAACAGAGAGGAACAGAGAAGTACGGCGAGAACGAGCGTCAATGGTGAATGAGGAAGGAAAGCAGCCACCAGCTGTTGGGAAAATTTGGATTCTGAACAACACCGCAGAACAAAACACACATTTAGGTATCAAGGAAGGCGAGAGAAGCTGAATTTCGGGTTATGTAATGTCGCGAGTTGGTTCTTCATATCAGGTTCTTGTGTCGGGACGCAGCGCCAAGAAAAAGAGACTACCGTTGGCAGCTCCTGAATAAATACCAGGCAGCAGACATAATACGCACGGCCAGAGTGAGTGAAAACTGCCTCAGTATAGCAGCGGCGAGTAAATATTATGGTGCAGGATCCGGTACCGCTAAATGGTTCAACATGCAACAGACGCAGGACTGACTTCGCTGGAGTTAAGGGATCCATCTGCTGCTGATGCTGGAGATAAAAGTTATATGAACGCTGCTGAGAGTTTTACACAAATGGGTTGAATTTTTAACATGAAGTGAACTGAAATGCCAATAAATACAAAAAAGATGTTTGCTTTTTTTCACCGTAAGTAATACTAAATCATTATTTTAAAAACTGGCTCAAGAACAGACTATAAATATGTCAGATCTGTGCAGAAATCACTCCAGAGTCTCACCATTGGCAGTTATATGTAAAAGGGACTTATTATTTAAATCTTCTCTTTATATGTGCTCGAGAGCATATATTTGGGCGTCTGATTTGAACTTCCGATTCAAACTCTTTTTTGCACACTGCCTAAATCTATAAATCTATTGTCCAGATTTATCTAGTAGACTGTCTTTATCTTTCCCACAACTTCTGGTCATTCTGTATTCATTGTACCTCAGAAGTTGAAACTCCTGCTTTTTTGTTTTGTTTTGCACTTAAAGAGGAAATTCAGATCCCATCAGTTTTATAGTAATTCACTTAATAATGAAATGAGTTCATGATGCTCTACCAGTACTTTTTCTAATGTTTTATATCCCAACTATGACACCTGACATCTTTTTGATGTTTCTTAGCTTTTTTAGCACCATCAGTTAGATATTCCAGGTTTCTGTTTGCTACTAAATTCAGCATTTGAACCAGAATATTGGAAGGTACAAAAACTACTACAAACTTGTAAACATTTGTAAAAGAGCAAACAACACCCGCGTAAGCTAGCCCGGTCCGTCACCACGGAGACATCAGAAGCCTTGTGAGAGGTGGGTACCTTTTGCTCTATAAATGAACCTATAAGTGAGATGGGGTGACTGGAATAAACTATGTACAGGGGTGAGAGCGAGCATAAAACGCAGTTGCCTGAACTAGCTCTGAGGAGTCACCTCATCAAAAAGCTGCCATTGATGTGAAAAGAAGAAAAGGCTCTGATTTTCCTTCCAAATGAATGTGCATGCAGTATGTTTTCACAAAACAATTTCCACAATGTGGCAAAAAGAGTCAAATAAAAGTTGTCTTATAAGCTTGAAAAACTAAGACAGTGTTCGTCTGACGGTGATGGAGGTGGATGAAAAGTGTGGGTAAATAAAAGTGTCCTGGTAAAGTGTCATTCAACTTGAATTATTTATATGCTCCAGCTTCAGTGTGTAGTAGTGGGATTTTAGTTCACTGTGTGTGGTAGTGGGGACTGTCAGACCAGTCTGGAATCCAGGTTTTACACTTGCACTTAAGAGCAAAACTGGACACAAATCTTCGCTTCAAAATTTAAGAGCATTATGGGTATTTGAGTGTACTTTCCAGGTGAGATGGCTGTAACAAAAGCTGAGCACACTACCCCACCACAATTAAATAACTCCTGCATTACATCTTAAAACTGATCTAGTGAACCAACAGTAAAAAGCCAGTGACTCAGATGACGGCAAACAGAAAAACATCAAATTTGAAAAACCAAAAGTAGAAAATCTTGAGGTTCTTCCTTGAAAACGAGGACTTAAAACCCTAAATGAATAAATAAGATGGTCCCTCCCTCCAGGAAAAGTATCTTTCTTAAATGTGATGATCACATTCAGCGATGGTGAGTCTAAACACGCACAAATCTCCCATCATTCCACAGTAACTCTGAGAACTGAAAAACAGATACTGAATCAATTGATGATTCCCAGAAAGATAAATGTTTGTTTTGGAGTGTGTTGCCTTGTTTAGATGTTGGTGGTTGCTGATGTGGCTCCTCTATTTGAAGACCAAAATAGCTTCCATCTGTTCAAAAAGAAGAGCTTTCGGCAGAACAAAGTGTTCTCTCTGCGGTGGCGAAACTGCGGCTGACGAAGCACGCCGGCCTCACCGATATTAACTGCAGAAGTTTCTACCTAAAACGCATTAATGCCACGTCAGCCTTTTACCTGAGCAGAACACAACAAACTGTGTCATGGTACCTTTAGGGGCTTGAATAGTAAACAGAGGAAAAGCAGAGACATAAGCTTGAATTGCACGTACTATGTGGATTCGTGGTTGCCAGGGCAGGTCATGTACGGCACGTAGGCTGCTATGGACTGGATCTGCCTCATGAACTCGTCTCCAATCCTGGCGTTGTCCTGGAAAAGTGTCATTCAGCTGTTAAACATGATGACAAAGGTGTTCCCTTTACTGATCGCTGCTCAATTTTTGTCTATTCACTGATATTCTGCCAAATTGATCTAAAAACAGAGGGAGTCCATTTCCCAGGCAGCTTTAGGAAAAAAAAAAACATTCCAAGGCATCTCTGAATACGCCTTAAAAGCACAGTGTGGTTCGCTGCTGCTCTGATGGATTTTACCTGCAACAACCAGACAAAATCTCCTCTCTCTGCTTTTCTCTTTATAATATCATTGAAGCCGCAGGATGTACTTGGACATTCCAGCTGCAGAAATAACTTCAATGAATTATGGTTATTAATTTTTAAAGAAGTCTGCTGATTTTATTAATTCTGCCCCAGTTTTAAAAAAAAATACATTAATAAGGGAAAATGATATTTGCATCCCAGACAAGGTAATGGGTGCTAAATATCAAAAATGACAGCTGGGAGGATTTCGCATGAGGAAATATGTTATTGAGATTCAAGATCTGGGATTTTGAATGCCACTACTTTTATTTATGAAATACTTGGGTGATATGAGCCTACTTCTCAACTTTCACCAAAAGCTTAAGACATCTCCCAGCAATGCTAATCATTAGACGAACGTCTCAACCACAGTCGGGAGTCTGCGTAGGCCCTGATAATAAACTACGATGGGCTGCTGGAGGACGGCAGCAGAGGTGCCCTCTTCCAACAGCTTATCTCATCTGTCAGTGTGGAATTAAGAGGAGTGTTGGAGTGATTTTGTAGCATATAAAGTCTTGATGAAAAGTATTTGCTGTCAGTGATGTTGACTTGGAGTAGTTACAGGCTTTAGTAGCTTTTTACAACATAGAAAAGAGATAAGGACAAAGTACCTCGTGCATATCGTAGGCGAAATCCCCTGAAAAGCAAAAACATCCAAAGGTTAGAATGGAAGTTTTCACATTTGACTTCAAAAGCAAAATGTCAAAAAAATTATGGTGAGCTAAACTTAAATCATACACACAGTTCAGTTAGGTCCAGAAGTATTTGGACTATAAGAGTTTTATATACCACCACTACGGATTTGAAATAAAACAATAAAGATGTGATCACAGGGTACATTCTCAAACTTTAATTGAAGAGATTTCATATCATTTAGTAGTTATAGCAATTTTAAGTAAGGTATGGCTCCATTTTTAGGGACTCAAAAGTATTTGGTCAATTGATTGAATAGAAGTTATCAGGTATTGAGGCAATCCATCATTAGGGTGATAAAAACTATTACTCTGTAAAAGAGATGGCAAAAATCTTTGGTTTGGACCAAACTAACGGTCTGATACATTGGTAAAATAAAATCATCAGTGATGAGGTCAGCAATATCAAAAGTCCTGGAAGACCAGGATGTACAACTCAAGCGGATGAGAACAGATCCCTTTCCTTGGTGAAGAACAAACTCCACAGCATTAACAGAAGTCAAAAATACTTGTGAAAAGGTTGGCGTGACTTCGTCAAAATATTTAATCAAGATATGCCCTATAAATACAGAGTTTACAAAGGAAACCAACATTCAAGAACAGGAAAGTCTAAAAAAGATCTCAAAAAAGCCTCCCATGTTCTGAGATTAAAGGAAAAAAAAAACCTTTGATCTAAAACATACTGCATCGTGTGTCAAACACGGTGGAGGCAGTGTTATGGGATGGGCTTGTGTGGCTGCCAGTGGAACAGATTCAGTGGTGTTTACGGCTGGCAGAAGTAGCGAGATGAATTCAGAGATGTAAAGGGCTGTACTCTCTGCTCACATTCAGACAAATGCTGAAAAACTGGAACAAGATGGATGGATGATGACCATTAATATACTGAGAACCAAGAACAACCAAGAACTTTTAAGGGAAAAAAGTGATATTCTTGCATGGCTACGTCAGTCACCTGATCTCAAACCAACGGAGCAACTGGCTGAAAGACTCACAAAGAAGCAAAAACTGAACGTGTCTGCAGTGAAGACCCGACGAAGCATCCCCAGGGAGGAAACTTAGAATTTGATGTCCATCGCCTTCAGACTTCAGGCTGTCATTAACTAATTCACCAACTACTTAATAATTCAAAGATTTTCATCCAAGTATTTAAGTTACATTTTAACTTACGTCACTTTGTCTAAAGACTTTTGAGGTCTTGGAAACTGAATCGATTTCCCTTAAATTCCTAAACAAAAGGAGCCATATTATTTCAGAAATGCCTTAAATTAGTTGAAAATCTACACTTTGATCACGTTTATGTTGCTTTATTTCAAATCCACTGTGGTGCTGCATAGAGACAAAAATCATATTCTGAATACCTCTGGACTTACGGGTAAATGATCCTAACTAATGCCATCATGGTATTTCACGGCAACTGAACTTAAAACTATCATTTGACATTTTGTAGGTTCATATTTTTTCACCCATAGAGATTAAATGAGGTCAGTTTGCTACAGATGTAGTCAGAGCCACAGGGCATTTGGGGACAGAGGAATTTGCCGGGGTCTGCATACCAGCACCTTCACAGCACACCACGTAACAGAATATATCTCAGTCTGCACAAAAACAACAAAAGTGGTTTAAGGCTTATTAACAGCAACTTATGGTTTCAAAGGAAATTACATCAATTATTAAACTAACCGCCGACTGAACGGTAGAGGTACTATACGGCAGATTTTTAAATGTATGGTCAGGTTGGCTGTTTTTCCCTGCTTCCAGTCTTTATGTGCAGATAAACCAACCATCTGGTGGTTCATTTGATATTCGAAGTGGTGACACTAGCGTTATACAAATCTTCCCATTTTTCCCTCAGTAAATCTGCATATTTTCCTAAATTTCTTATTACTTATAAGTCTTATGAACCACAGATACAGGAGCAGGCAGTTTCCATAACAGCGGCAACCAGGACATGCTCTGCTCTAGCAATATGAACATTTGGTGTCAAAATAAATACAAATGAGAAGGAAAGACAGAACGTTATTTATATGAAATATGACCAAACCACTATAAACAGTGAATGTGAAGGTGGAAGAGCTGTAAATTTACATGATCACAGCTGCTTTATGCTCTACAAGAAGCTTCAAATTCATAGCAAGTTAATAATTTGCACCTCTAAGTCTTTTTTTAAACTTGCCATGTCAGAATACTGCATCAAATCAACCTTATGCGTTACTGTCTCCATTCAATCACTTTAGGTAAAAGAAACACCTTCTTTATCACTCCTAAATGTTGATGCTGCATAAAATCAAATTACGCAGCATATGTTTTAACTGAATGGCTACAATCATGCTATAAAAGATATAAGTCCACATTCATTTATCATCATATCCATCTTTGGCTCAACATTTGAGCAGTTGCACGTTTATACTGTGTCCCCTTTGACCTTTATGATGTGCAGTTATACTCTGCTTGTTCAACACAGTTTAACTATTTGTCAGAATATCTTCTACTGGAAGAAATGGAGATATAAATGGACAAAGTGAGAAGTAAAGAATGATATAGTGGACTGTAAAAACAGCAGCATTGAACAGGTACAGAACACCTCAGTGGTTAAAGGATTGGCTTAATCTCTTTACAGGCAATATTACTCTTTTATACCCTCCCTCTCCTACCCATATACCATCTTGATTAGCTCAGGTGTTTCAGTGGTGAGTCCTGTGTTGTGACGGGGTAAAAGTGGATTTATTAACCATCACATCCATTGATTTATACATGTCCTTGTCTGACTTTTCTGTGCTTAAACCAAATGCCACACAGTTCATCCACCTACTGCTCTGTGCTTTTGGTTGCTCTTGCACATTTAAAACACAGCCAAAGTGTAGGATTTGTGTCCAATATGGTGCTATATTCAGGAAGCCACTAAAGGATAAACAATCTTATATTCTTTTCTGTCATTTGGTCAGGCTAAAAAATTAGAGAGCCATTATTATAAAGTCATATTATAGGGCAACACATTTAATACAAGACTATACAACAAAACTCCATTTTCAATGGAAGTGATGAATAGCCAACATATGTAAGCCATTTCAGCTGACATTGTTTAAAGACAAATATTGTGTTTTAAAAATATTAAACTAATTAGTTTGATTACCAAAAGGATGTATTAACACTTTTTCATACATTTTAATTTGGATATCTGCAAAACTTCTTGGTCTATGTAAACACCATCTGCTGTAAGCAGAGCCAGATGTCAGTGGATACCTTGGGCTCCTCTTGGGTAAATATAATGACCATTTAAGTGGTTTTAAGATACAGAATGATGCTTATATATATGTGTGTGTGTGTGTGTGTGTGGGTGGGGGGTACCTATATGCAGGATGGCATCGTACATGCCAAGCTGAGTGTCCTTTTGCAGTCGAGCCAGAGACTGAGGGTTCTCATTGCCCAGATCACCATACAGAGCAAACCTGGGACTGAAACTCAAACTGTCGTTCAGAGCAGTGAAGGAGAACACATCACTCCAGCCTTCATCACTGCCACAGTGGTACACTAATTAAAAACACAGAAAATACATTAAAACACATGTAGGGAAATAGTAAGACAGTCTGATGAGATGAAAGCATATGTCAGTAAAGTCACACCCACCATATGTAGCCGCAGGTTTGAGGTCTGCGAGGGTCACTCGGTGGATGAACATCTTCCTCTTCTCTTCTCCTGAGTCCACAAAGAGAGTCGCTTCACCTTTGGCACTCATCTCAAAGAGCCGACCTCCCAGGAGGCCATACTCCACCGTGCTCTCTGTCTTGTTGAAGGTGGTCCAGGTCACGACCATAGAGCCTGGTACTCCTGTGAAGAAAAACCCAGTTATTGGAAACAGGACACAGACTGATCTGACAGGGGAAAAAAAAAGAAGATTGGGAAAAAGTTCACGGTACAAAAGTGGTGCTATTAATCTTACAATATGAGCTGACCACTGGCCAGGTACTTTTTTCAAGATATCAACTTGCTAAATAACTACCGCATGAGTGTGCAAGTACCAATTCAGTGCATGCGCCAGGGCACTCAATCAATATGTTGCTGCTAGGGGGAAAAAAAAAATCTAAAACTTTTATTTTTGCTGTACTAAATTAACACAGATGAAGTTAAAGGGAATTTGAGTCCACGTGAAGCTATAGAAAATTCAATCTTAATCTGCCAGACATCTGTTTATATCACCAGATGGGGAAATTTTATTCCTAAATAAAAAAAATGACACTTACCTGGATAGGAGAGGTGCACCTGCTCTGGCTGGGTCCAAATAGGGGGAACACCAAGCACCAACAGGGGTGCGAGGCCTAACAAGGCACAGGCAGCAGGAACAGACACCATTTCAACACTGGGCTGCTGGAATAAATCCCTGGCAAAAGAAGTCAGACACTCACAATAAAACAGTACAATCACATGATATGCAAATCTCTGACAGGAAGAACTCACATGACGCTCAGAGCATCAGTGTAAAACAATAGATAAACAAACTAAACATAGCAGTTATTCACCTGAGTTAAGTTACAGTTATAGCTATAGTAGCAGCTGTGTTTTGGTGTCCGCATCAGTTAACCTGCAGTCAATTCCAGTTATGAAACTGCAGGACCAAAAACGCTGGTTCAACAAGAAGTGCAGAAACAGTCCACGTGACAATACAATCAGCTGATCTTGTTTTTCATTGTTCATAGGGGATGCTGTGCAGTAAAGAAAAACAGCTCAAGTAGGAATAAGGAGGACAAATCCACAAGCCAGGGCTTGCCTCTGATCAGTGAAGCGGTAAAACAAACCAGTATCAAGGGTGACAGCTACCGAAGACAATATAAAACAAGTTTTAATTAAACCCAAAACAAAGATCATCTCTTATACAGAAACTGACCAGTGAATCAGCTGACCAGTCAGTTTCATGACTTAAGAGAGAAACTGGAACCCAACTACTGCTCGCACAAAGTGTTTGCTTTTTACACATGCACCATAATAAGGTCAGTAATCGCTAGAGGGTGCACACTGTCCCGGTGGCATTATGAATGTGCGATTTCCACCCGGACACACTGGCCGGTGTCCAACGTCAGCGAGCCGACGGTCGATACAAGAATAAAAGCGAATGTTTCAACGTTTAGAGAAGCAAAGCAAGGTGGGTACGTCAACCAGAACAATTTATTCATTTTTTCCTTAGATGTCTTAGTGAATTTCTATCAACGTGACTGACTTATATTTTGGTGAACACCAGTTATAACTTCAGCTTTTGTCTCGGCAGATTTTAACCGGCTGGCTCGTTTAGGCTACTTTCCCGTGATAATTACCAGTTAATACGTTGAGACGTTGCGTAAAATAGAACACAGTTTGTCTCTAGACAACACTTACAATATGACAAAACATAATAAATGGTGGTCTCCGGATGCAAAAACGTCTTCGGCTCGGAATAAGTTCGCTGAGTGTTAAAAATTTCAAATATAAACGCAGCTACCTGCTGTTTAGACGGATGTAACAACAACAACAGTCGTACGTCACTGTACAGAGGCACATGGATGCCTAAAAGCATTATGGGACATTGAGTTTTCATATGTATCACATGGTTTATACAGTCTATGGCGTCACCATGAAATATAACGACTTGATTAGTTACTATAGCACAGCCTTTTTTAAAAAGTATTTTTTTAAATTCTGTAGCTTTTAATGAGCTAATATCAATATTATTATGTCCTAAGTGCCTTACATTCCCCCCAAAAAAGAAAAAAAAACTTTTTTCTGTTATTAAGAATTGACATGTGTCCTAAAATATTCAGTAAATCAGGTTGTAAATGTCATAGGATGTGAGAAAACTTCTCTGTGGACAATATAACAATATAAGATGAAAAATATTGTTCCTACTAAAGTTAAGATGTCCAGAAAAATGCCAAAAAAAAGCTCAGTTGAGCATATGGCTTGTACAATATCATACTTTTTTTATTTTTTTTAAATCACAACAAATACATTTTTCTTCTATAGAGAAAATTAGCCCCCATTTTTCCATTAGATTTCAGGTAACGACTACAAGTTGCTGTTCATTTAGAAGTTTGGGTTCATTTAAAAGAATATTAAGAGATTTGTTAACTGATTATATATGTATATATATATTTTTTTGTAGATCTAATGGACTCCAGCAGTGAAGATGGAGAGATCCACACTCTTTGTCATGCCTTCCATTATGAGTCAGCGCAGTACAAAGTGAGCTATGCCCAGGGGAGAAACACGAAAAAGGTCAGACTGGTGATACATTATCTTATACAAAATTATTTGTGAGACTTGGACCTTGTTTGCTACTTATAAGTATATTAAACATCACTTCTGTATTTTAAACTACAGGTGGATTATGATAAACATGAGGAGTTCTACAAAAAGAGGTATTACTTCAAGTTTCAAGTTTCATTACATCTTTGTAATGATACTTGTAATGAAACTTTGTCAAGTTTCATCATATCTTTTATGCTTTGGCATTGAAATTTCCATATTTATTGCATTTTTGAAGGAATTTAACTGGTCGCTCTGGAGTCAATCCAGGAAGAGTGAAGCGGGTAGTGTCATGTAAGAGGAAGACCCATCATCTGACTGTGGCTCGGAGGAAGCAGTTAGGGTCTGGGAGGACTTGTGACGTAGCAAACAAGGAAAATGACATGGAATGTTTCCAGGACGAACAGGAGGAAGCTTTAATGAACCCGCTGGGGTTCTCACTAAATCTCAATAATAACAGGCCTGACAGAACTGGTTCTGAACAGGATGACTACATCATACTCAGTGAGGTAACTATCACACACCATACCTCCTGATGTCACATTTGCTTTGTTTTATGAATTACTGTTTTCTTATAGGAAACTGTCTGAACATAATGTTTTACAGCTCATAAAGGATCACAACACCATGACTGATGTGCTGTTTGGAAGAAATCTAAGACTGAAGGTGGCTTTAACACTCTGGAGGAGAAATGTGGGAGAGCTGTTGGCGTACTTTGTGAAGTATGGACTGTGAAGTTTACTTATTTATTTGTTTATTTTCAAATATGTGCCATACTGCATGTTTGCAAAAATGTCAAAAGTAAAATGGCATCTCCCTCTTTTAACAGAATCCAAGACATCAGCGTGACTGTTGATTTCCTCCCTGTGATATGCAAATGGTAAGTTTTGAGTTACGCGGAAATTTTGAAGTACTAAAATAGTTAATGACACCTTTCTTCTTCTTCTTTCTGCAGCATTGATGAGAAGTCAACTTGGATAACCATTGGCTGTTGCGTTGACCTTTTTCCTTTAGTAAAGAAAGTCCTCGGAAGTCCGTATGAAGAGTGAGGGGTCCTGCAGTTTTGTTTTTGCAATGCAATCACTCAGAAGTACAAACAGTGTGTACAAGTTCAGGAGAGTTCTGGAAACTGTAATAATTCAGTTTTGACTTTTATTCTTATAGGTACCTTAATACTGGTTTGAAGTGGATACATTCAGTTTTAAAAAGATGGTGGGAGGAGCTACAAGCCAGTGGCTACACTGGATCGAGTCAGCCTTTGTTGGACAAGTAAATTCTCCTGTTATGCACTTATATCATCCGTTACAGGGTGAGGATCAAAATACGTCACACAAAAAAAAAAACTCTTGCTTTTTTATTAAAATTTCTTGCAGAAATTTCCAAGTTTTTAATCAACAGTTATGGGAGTTATGGCACCATGATCCTTTCTTGAAATCTGTTCCAGGAGCTGCAGGGGACATGGCCAAGGTCAGTTCAGAGTCATCTTTTATTTCTTGCATGGTACAAAAATGTCTATCTATTTTACATCTATATTTTTTCTCATCAGGTTGTTGATTTCTTCCTGTGTATACTCAAGTGAAAGAAGTAAGGATCCAGATGACATCTTTCTTTGCCAACGACCTCCCCTGACTAGTAGAAGCCTTGGACCAAAGCTGCTATTCTTTCAATAAAAGGCCTTTTAGAGTGTACTGTAGCCGTGATGTGCTGCATCAGTGGGCTTACACACAACTAAAGCAGTTACGTTACACAGAATGTACGGTTTAATAATGTGGGACGTTTAGGATAATGAACTACAGCAGCAGGATAGTGCAGTTATCATGGAAACAATCACAGATCAGAAACTTTGATTGAAATAATGAGATCTGTCTTTGTGTGATGATACTATTTTTGTTTCCATCTGTTTTATTTTAAGCACTCCATTTGTAATAAAAAAAAGTGCTGCATTTAGATTTTCAAATTTGTGACTGGAATTTTTTGACAGAATTTATTACAACAACGTTTTTCTTTTTGCTCGTAGCTGAAATGCACGTCAGTTGTGGAAGAGTTTTCCTTTCTGTGGAGAGCAGCAAGGCCAATGATCTTTTTTTTATTTTGTACTTTTAGTTGGATACGTCATCACATTGAGATTTTTAAATTCCAGTTTTATGACAGGGCATAGTTCATCTCTCCGTATTCTCAGTTATCTAGGATGTCATAATTTTAAATGGTTTACAAGAAGACTTTTTTTTTTTTGGTTGTTGAAGATGTTTCACCTCTCATCCAAAAGGCTGGCTCAGTTAAAATACTGTCATTACTATTTTTTAAAAATATAAATATATTTTTTCAGAAGTCTTTTTTTTTCTTTACTGGTCTTGCTGAAGAGTGATATGCCCATGGTGTCACAGCCTGACAATTTACCATGTGAGCAACAACAGCACCACATAATTTGTAATGGATTGTTGAGAATTCTGGGTAATCTTGCAGGCCCAGTCATATTCTAAGACTGGATAAGTCCTTACATGTGTTACAAACCCGCCTCATTATTTCCTTAGCTACCAAGATCATTGACACACATTTTTCTGTGTGAGATTTTATGATCACATGATTTAACACACAAATAATCGTGAAATGGGCTGGACAGGGATGACAATTCTGCAGCATAAGTATTTGAATGCTGCCACCTCAGTTTTGAGGTAGCTTTTCCAATTTTAAACAGATGGCTTCTTTCATCCATTCGTCAAAGCGCCTGGCTTCACTGTGAAAGAATATGCGTGCATCAAAAGACTGTTCCTTATCCTCCAGATGCTGGTGGACTGCTGAGACTTTACCTGAGGACAAGACTTTCCTGTGTTTATACGTGCAACATAGACACCCCTATTAAGGGAAAGATAAACATTTGAAGGTCTGACTGGCTCTAATGGTCGAATGGATCACTTAGCAGATGATGGTTCATGTGATGACAAAGTGTTTAATCGTATCACAGTTTCACTGAAAATCAGTTCAGCACTTTTGATCAGGACCTGCTCAAGTGACTATTCTGCAAAATTGTAATTCAGTACAAACAGGCACCAAAACAACATTTTACTTGAATTACTCTTGCTGAAGAACCCAGAATTTCTTGTTTTCGTTTTTGTTTTGGTGTAGCTGGACTTCAGCCTCATGCAGTGCCGAAATGATTGAAATACGTGAGATATACAACTTTACGTGTGGCTTTATCTGACTTGACACAGATAAGTGGAGGGTTTGTGTCTGATATGAACCTGAGGCTAAAGTCCAGCTGGAACTGGGCTGTTCAGTGGAAAGTGAATCTGAACTCTGCAATCATGTTTGCATTTGAGTGCTTTTCATTCAGTCAGTGTTAAAGGGCACAATCTAGTAGAAGATCAGGGTTTCAGCGTAACATTTCTACACTGTTTCCTCACAACTGGTTCATCTCAATGTAAGTAATATGATTTCATAATTCTTCAGTACTACTCTGTTGCCATATGTTAAAGAACATTATGTAATAAGGAGGTTGCATTCACGTGTCTGTGTCATGAACTATCTGCTGTTGGTTTGACAGAAGAAGACGGTGAAGGATGAAGTGGTGGAGATGCTGGTTGCTAGCAGCAGCTTTGCTACTGCTCACCATATCTGGAGTTGACATGGAGCATCTCCAGGCTGAGAACCTTAATCTCCTTCCCTCAAGTCAGCATAACATGGTCCTGAACCGTGGAACTAGAGGTATTTAACTGCGTAGACTTATGCATTTGTTTCAGCTTTTATCTGTGTTGTCTGTTTCAGTGATAAATGTTGGCTTCAGAGAATGAAATCTTTATAGGATGAAGACTTTTTCCAAATTTAAGTTGTGTACTTTTTGTGGATGATAGTCATGTTTTTATTAAAAATATATATATATATATATCTCAGACTACCTTGATTGTTTGTGAGATTCACTCCTGAAGACGTTGGTCCAAATTCCAATTTGCAGATGAAATTGCTTAGTGACTCACTGATGATAAATGTTGTCTTGTGAGGCGATCTGTGTGTCTGAGTGAGACTGTTGAGTGGACAAACAGTTGAAATAGTTTTGACTGAAGTTTTATTATATTTGAAGACATTTCCAAACAATGCCTCTGTGCTGATGGCATCAATATAGTCACAAATTCCTGATATGTGCATTACTGTTTACTCTACAATATAATGTTGAGCAGTACCACTGGGGAGCAAAGAAATAACATGTTAAATAGTTCAAGTGTTTTTAAGTGTGGAATTTTGATAAAAGCTCTCACAAATCAGTTTTTATGGGGAGATGCTGTTTTATTATGGCTAATGTGGTTTAATGTTGTTTTGATGAAATAAGCAAAAGCCTTCTGTGTAAGAAAATTAATTTGGTTTGCAGAATGCATTGCTTAAAAGCAGGGGAAGTGATTTCTGGATTATGTGTTGATATTAAATCAAAACATCAATAGTGCATGGAAAGCTAGCTCTTCCCTCCAGTTCTCCCCAAGAAAACAAGATTCATCATGAACTCTTGCAAGCCCTCACCTTTACAATGTAACACCACCTGCTATAGATTGCAAAATCATTGATACTAGGGATTGTCAGAAAACTCCATCACCATAACCTTCATATCCTCATTTCCACTTTACTCAGATGCACCTTGTTTTCAAACTGCAAATATACATCTATCCAGTCCCTCTCAGCAGTATTTCAAGTAGTTTTTCTCCTTTCTTAAGAAAACTTCTGCATTATCACTGTCGTATTTTTCAGTCCCAGCTGTTTTCATTTTGAAATAGTCTGGAATTGAAGCAAGTTTCTGGGTTGTGTCTTCTTCTTGAGCCATTTTAAAGATTGATATTGATTTAACTAAAATGTTTTACACAGTTGCACAATATGACATATGTGATGTGTATGAATATGACATACATATCTGTATGGGGTAGTACTTCTAGTACATTTTATTGTGTGCAACTGACCAGTCTAACTTTCAGACCTGCTTTGATATGCAATATGTCATGACATACTTTCACATTATCTATGATGATTGGTTGTGAGATTGCTAACTGCTAACTAACAGTTTTTGTAATTAATAGAAGGAGGACGCAGTCTCGTACAATCAGCACAAGAACTTCCATTTACCAGCTCACTTCTGAGCGATCTGTTTTGTTTTGTTTTTTTTTGCCCAAACAGCGCTGCCCAGAGACTGCTATGACATGTTGATGGCATCATCAGGCCAAGCCAGAGATGGGGTTTACCTGATCCAGCCAGGTGACTCACCCATCGTGGCCTACTGTGCCATGCAGGACGGAGGTTGGACCGTGGTGCAGCACATTACAGTCAATAGCAGTGTGGATTTCGATCGGACCTGGGTTGAGTACAAGAATGGCTTTGGTGATGTCACGGGGGATCATTGGCTCGGGAACGAATACCTCCATCTGCTCACACGTGGCCCCATCCGCTATAAACTGGGAGTCAAACTTGTGGACCGGGATGCCATCACCAAGATGGGTGAATATGATCCAGTTCTGGTAGAGGAAGAAGCATCGGGATACAGGCTGAGGCTGGGTTTGTTCCAGGGCACAGCCGTGGATGCTCTGACCTTGGATACGGAGAACTACCTGCACGACAACCAGAGATTCACAACTAAAGACAAAGACAATGACAACTACTTCCAAAACTGCGCCAAACTGGAGTTTCAAGGCGTGCCAGGAGGAGGATGGTGGTACGACGCCTGCGCCGGCGCCAATCTGAATCGCAGGAACGTCATTTACTGGCAAAAGGACTGCAATAAGGAACGGCTCTGCAAGTATGCGTGGATGATGGTGAGACCTTCAGACACGGTTAAAGTGATTTACAGCGGGGAGTGTAAGAAGGACGAGCTATGAAGACATGATCCCCAGGATTTATATCAAATTTCAGGCTTACATTACACATTCAAGTGCCCGGCAGTGAATTTCTGACAATAATAATGGACCCAACATTTATTTCACCACATTTTATTCAGAAATACATGAACATGATCACAAATACCCAAAATAAGCAAACATTTATCACAAACAACCAAGTATTAGGCTGCAGTATTGTTTTAGCTCTTTCTTCATCTCAGTTGCACACCATGTAAGTATAATCACAACAAAAGATTTACTTCATTCCCTAAAACGACAAGTCTTCTGGTATATCACACTCCAAGTCACCCCCTCCCCCCCTAAAAAAAAAAAAAGAAATTTATTTTCTACCATTGGAGCTTGTGATTATTCAAAAATAAAACCAGTTCTTCAGTAATTTCCATCAAACACTTACAGATAGGAGCACATCACTTTTCCTCCAGTAGATGTTGCAAATGTATCGATTAAGTGACAGTAATTCAGAGAAAACAAATTCTATAGTTTGATGCTAAAGAACAAATAATATCCTGAGAATGAAAAGCAATGAAAATATTTTTACGAACATTGTGCACTGTAGGCTCCTCCACTCCTCTTCATGTAAACACAGACAATTACAGTGAGTTAGTTCGAAGAATTAGTAGTTTGTTCTCAACTTGTGAAGGATGTATTAGTCCTGTAGGACAGAAAGCACATGTGACAACAATTAAGGTGACTCTACAACTGCGACATGAGTAAAGGCTTTGATTATCATCCAGTAACAATCTTGACTGAGCGCGTTGCAAACAGAATGTACAATTTTAGCCCTTTAAAATCAAATTTCTAAATAAATATGTGGATTTTTATAGAGCATATTATGAAAAAAAAAATCAGTGTTAATATGCAACTGATGATCAGTTATTAAAAATTTGAAGGAAATGTTTTTTTTCCCTTTTTAATAATATTTTAGAACCTATATACAGTGTCACTTAAACTGGAACTGTTTTTTAAATTTGTTTTAGCAGGAATTAACATAGACTGCATTAGACCTACTGATTGATAAGCAACACTATAACTTTTACTTTACCTAACATGTAGAATCCACCTTCATAAAGCCAAAGTTGTTGGTACAAATGTACAATTTACACACTGGGTTATTTGCTGACTACAGGGTTTTGTCCGTACCAGTACAGTTTCTCCTGAATTCTTTTCTTTTTCCACTGGCAGAGCAGCAGCATGCGAAAGGTCTTTTGGAAAGTTTTGTTACAAAGGGCGTAACACATGGGATTGACGGTGCTGTTGACGTAACACAGCCAGTACCCCAGATGCCAGAGGGAGAGGGGGATGCACTCTGAGCAGAAGGTGGAAATCAGCACCATGATGTTGTAAGGAGTCCACGTCAGGATGAAGGCCAGCAAGATCGCGCTGAGAGTCTGAGCTGCCTTCCTCTCCTTGATCAGCACCATCCTCTTCCTCTTGGTGATCTGGTTCTTCAGCGAAGCGTCTATGGGCTTGGACGCCGAAGAGGTGGATGGAGCGCTCATGGACTCAGCTGAGGAGAAAGCTGACGACACCATTTTGGTGTCTCCGTTTTTGCTCTGGGCCTCCACGTGAGTGTCTTTGGCCACAGGTTTAAATTTGTACGACACACACTTGCTGCTCTTTTGAGAGTTGCTTTTGGGTGGCGTGTGGAAGAAGCCATCTTCGTCGTAGCTGTGGAGCTGTTCGCTCACACTGCTCATCCCACTCTTGGTACCCTCGCAGGTCTGGTTCCTGAAGGAGGGCTGGAAGCCTCCCGGAGACACAGGTCTGTCCTCGTCCTCTGAGGAGGCATAGCTGTTGTAGGTGGTGAGCTGTCCAACTTTGGACCACTCATCACTGGTGGCCGCTGCTGATTTTATAGCATTGCTCCTATTCGAGGATGACCAGGAGGCTTGGTTCCTTTTATGTGAAGCTGATCTTGATTTACAACTAAAACAAGATCTGATGATGGTTTTCTGAGTCTGTGTCACCCCAGAGTCTGTTGGACAGTTAACTCCCTGTAGCTCCGCCAGATCTTTTGTCCGCTTCTCCGTTTCCTTGTAGATTCGACAATAAATGATAGTCATAACTGACACAGGGATGTAAAAGGCAGCAATTGCTGTTCCAAACGTTATTACAGGCTCAGAGAAAAACTGGATCTGGCATTGTCTCTCAGGGACAGTCCTTTTCCCAACAAAGTACTGCCAGCAGAGAATAGGTGGAGCCCACAGAATCAGAGACACCAGCCAGGCCAAGCCTATCATGATCCCTGCTCGTCTGGGAGTCCGTTTGGCCCTGTAGGTAAGAGGCCTGGTGATGGAGAAATATCTGTCAAAGCTGATCACCAGCAGGTTCATGACTGAGGCATTACTGGCTACATAGTCCAGCGCCAACCACAGGTCACAAGCGAGGCTCCCCAAGGCCCAGTAGCCCATCAATATATACGAGGTGTACAGATTCATGGAGAAAACGCCTATGATGAGGTCAGCAGCCGCCAGACTGAGCAGGTAGTAATTGTTCACCGTCTTCAGTTGGCTGTTGACTTTAAAGGAGAGCATAACCAGAACATTCCCCACAATGGTGATGAGGCTGACTATAGCGGACACAGTTGCTATGGTGATCACCTCCCAGAGATTGTGAGTGACCAGATGGATATCCATCGTAGTGGTATTCAGGGTGGAGTTTGCTATGTTTTCTCCTTCCATGGTCTTCTGGTATTTAATAGTACCCAACCATCACATGTGTGTGTAGATTTCTCATTTCCTAGAAAGAGGAAAAAAGAGAGGGATTAGTTACTTGTCTGCCACATGATGGGATCAGTTATCGAGAATCAAATAGCCAAATTTCACACTTCATTAATAGTAGGTATGACAATACTGTTTGTCTTTTTGAAATTTCTTTTACATTAACCTTGGTTTTACAATTATTTGTAATTTCCATCTCTCAAAAGGCTCATGTGATCTATCAAAAAGTGATGTAGGAAAAGTCATTCACAACTTTTAGGTTTGTTTCAGGTAACTTACTGAATGCAGGTTTTGGATGATATTTATGAAATGTGGAAAAACATATTTTGCATGAAAAGTAGTGACAGCATTTACAACAGACTTGATCTTAAAGAATGTGAAAAAAAAGGTCTGCACTCTTAATCTCCATGTGGCTTTTGGTTAAAAAATAAAAAATAAACAAAACAAACCCTAAACAGAATAAACAGCACTCCAAATGGAAAAAGAAAAAAAATGACGTTATGTATATATAGTTTCTTTAATATTTTTTCTTCCATACGAGTCCTTTAATCTCACTAATAATATTTTTTTCTTCTTTTTGTGTAATATATCAGTTTACTTACTCAACTACTTTGTAAGTAACATTTAGTTACAAGTTTTGAAGAAATACTCCACCATAAGACTATGTCCTTAAAAAAGGAGCCTTTTATGATTTATAATCTCTGAAGGAGCCAACACTGTGTTTTTGAAACATAAAATTTGTTGAAAGTGGTCCTTGTTTGTCATCCATTAAAGAAAAGAAAAAGGTGCTTGCCCACTTTTTGAACTCCCTGCCAGCTGTTGTATAACTTAATCAATAAATTGTGATTTTTTTAATGATTTCTTAAAGTGGATTGTATTAAAATGTTTGGATAAATAACGTGTTTCTATGTATTTAATTTGAAAAAACTGATATGCTCCAACACATTTATCTAGGAATCATGTTTTGGGTTTAACTTCCCTTATAATCTAAAAAAATAATAATAATAAAAACTACTCAAGGAATAAAAAAATAACCAGTACTTTTAGTTGCTCCATCATTTGAAGGGCAGTAGAGGGCGCTAGAGGGCCTCAAACACCCTCCACATGTAGGCGCTTACTGCAGATATGTCCTTGGACTCAGGTTTGAGCTGTGTACATGAACATTTCTTGAGAGCAGGACACCAGTGGGTGAGGGGCTTTTCACCCCAAGCTGAACATGTCTGTTGAAAACAAGCCAACATGGCTGTAGCTTGGTACCTTGACTTTTCTGACTTTCATGAGAATTTCACCGCTGTACCCCAGCCCAGCATCTGTCTCCTGCGTATGACCTTCCAAACTCTAAAATACTTAAAATGGCCTGTGCAGAAATGGCATAAATGCATCGCCAGGGAGGTGCTGATTCTCCGAGGCTTTCAGCTTGGAACAACAAAGACCTCAGAGGCAGCTCTACTGAGAAAATCTCCCATGTAGGTAGAGGCAACTGAACCTTCAGGGGGTCAGCCAGAGCACTAGCATGCATGTAGGTAGAGATAGCCTCACACTTTATCCCTCCTTAGCAGGCAATAAACAGCCCATTGGGGGAATTGGCTCTCAAACGTTCTGTACAAACATTCATATCCTCCCCGACCGACCTTGGCCATTTCTTTTAAATACACACCTGCAGTGTCAGAGGGCTGTAATCAAAACACTGAAATAGGAAATTGGACATAAGGACTGCTTCGAGAACAGTTGGCTAAATCTTCTCTGAGGTACCAAACAGGGTAGGCTTCTATAAATAACACAGGCTTTCTTGGGAGATGTTGAGACTCTCTCCTCTCTTTGTTGCTCTTTTTTTTTTTTTTTTTTTAATCAGTCCATGTCTCATCGTTCTGAACTGCCTATAATCTGAGAAATTTTACTGAACTCTCAGCTCATTTTAAAAAGGACTATCTCTCCTAAGTGCCCTCTCCTCTGAAGAGCGACGTATCGCTGCCCACAGTGCGATCGCTTATTTTGGAATTAATCTCAACTCCATAGTTGAGACGTAAGTTCCTCATTAATTGGCATTCCTTCAACATTACTAGGTTAGCAGGAGTTCCGGTGGCTGCCAGAGACCCGCACAAATAACACACCAGTTGCTGTGGGGTGTCTGTCTGCATGGTTTTGATGGTCCCTTCCAATCCTAAAATGGCTTTGACATCACATAGTTTCACAAACTGGAAGTGATGCTGTGATTCACAAAATTCTTTCTATTTTCAGTTCTTCAGCAAAGTACACCTCAACGCTATCCAACATACTTTTTTCGTGACCCTGAATGGGAACACCGAAATAGGGAATAGATAATAGATGAATGGAGTTGGACAGCCGGACTGCTTTTGCAAAGACAGCACTGGAGTTTTGTAAAACTATTAGAAGCATATTTGAGAAGCATCTTTGGAGGGTTCTGACAGCAGTGGCATATCTTTGTGAATACATCCATCCCTCCACACCACCAACCAACACACAGACATTTTATACATTTAGGGACATATTTTTGGTTAAACTGCAATAAATGAAAACTGGCAGTTGGGTGTGAGAGGGAAAAGTGCAATTGCAACTCCATCTACATCAATGTCAATAAACATTAGATAATTCCACAAAAAGTCAGAGGTTTTTATCTTGAAGCTTCCCTCATAACAAAGTGATAGCTCTGTGAAAAGCCTGCCCAATCTACGAAGACCCCACTGCAACAAAGACCTCTTTTTTGTCCATGGCCATGACTGCTCAGAGCTCTTTTTGTAGTGTGCAGAGAATGTACTCGGTGTTATCTATATTAGGTGAGTGATCATGTTATGGATGTTTACTGGACCCCAGAATTGAATATTCACAAACCTCAGTCATAAAAAGCTTAACAAGGCAGAAGAATTTCAGGAATAATTGATGAGGGAGATGGCATCCAACCTTCATCTCCCCTGAAGAAGGTTCGGAAGTTTAAGAGCTCAGATGGTTAATCAAAGTCAAATATTTTAACTAACGGATTTTGTTCAAACCAGTTTCATATGTCACAACATTTTCTCCTCTGCTATTAATAGGTTGGATGTTTTGTTTGTTCGACAACAAGTTCGTAGTGACAGCAGTTTTAGTTAGAAACTAAGAAATCTCAGGTGCTATCAATATCTTACACCACCCTCACCCAGGTTTTCTTTTTTTAATATATATACACACATATATATATATACACACACATATATATATACACACACACATATATATACACACACACACACACATATATATAC
>JAOWBL010000015.1:9928487-9951686 GCA_028564865.1 Zenarchopterus dispar
CACACATATATATATATATATATATATATATATATATATATATATATATACACATATGTAAGAAATGAAAACATGTGAATTAAAAACTAGTGACACATTTTCAGCTGATTTGATGAAATTGCCTGACATTAAGAACTCTGTTGCTCTGATAATCTCTTCTGATAATCTCTTCTCATTTTTTTCAAATCATTGCAACATTCACTGCTCATTTCATTTACTGTTGCAACACTCAATTCATTTCATCACGTCATTTTGTTACAGTTGGTCCAAAAAAAAAAAAAAGCATCTTTCTTGAGCTTATACATGACAACTTTGTGTTGTGAGGGATACATGACCTTTTGTTCATTTTTGTTACTTTCACCCTCATATTTCTTCCTTCAATTATCCACATCACCATGTACAGATCCTCAAGATGCCTTAGGTCTTTGTTACAGCTCCAGCAAACAATAAACAGCTGCTTTGTACTCCGCCATTTACTCCAATAATCAGACCTTTTAAGTGGAGAGGTTAAATAGAAGTAGGCTAAAAACTAGGAGTTTTAAACAACATGTGAAATGAGACACAGCAGCTGTACACTGCATAAGAAAAATCATGTTTTTTTTTCTTAGTAATGATGCATTTATATGCTTCTTTTAATGGATCCTCAAAAATAAAATCATGGACTTATAAATGATTATTGTACTGTTTTGTAGCTAATATTATGCCCAGATCCTAAGGTCTTAAAGGAATATTGTAGTTAAATCAACCCTAGCTCTATTATTAGATGGTGATGGGTGCAAACATTAATTAGGGACCAAAACAAATCTTCTTCAAAGAGCAAAGATCGCCATGTCATTCACATATGCAGGTTAACACTTCAAGCTCAGCTTTTTTTTTTTCAGCAAATAAGTGGGATTGACATTGTTTTTTTTGCTATTAAGCCCTTTCTGCAACATTTTATTGTAAGAAAAGCGCTATATAAATAATTTGATTTGATTGGTTTGATTACTGATGGTATGGAGGTGTATTAGCATCTATGTAACAAGCTACCTCCACATCTTCACAAGAAACATCAATGCTGAATCCTATATACAGATTTTACAGCAACATGCTCCCAGGCACGTTTTTCCACGGAAGACCTTGCATCTTTCAGAAAGACAATATTAAACTGTGCACTACAATTATTAGAAAGACTAGAGGAGACATGGTGCTGAACTGGCCTACCTGGAGTCCAGCGCTTTCATGAACAAAAAGCTTTTGGCACATTTTTAAACAAAAAGTTATGAAAAAAAAAGAATCAGGACTGTTGAGCAGATCGAGTCCTATGTCAGGCAAGAATGGGCCAGAATTCCTGGTAACCAGAGCGGGTAACATATTTTAGCTTTCTTGAGCTCTTCTTGCTGCCATTAAATTCAAAATAAAATGTTCCCTTTTACGTTTGTAAAGTTACTTAGTTTAAACATCTGAAATGCTTTCTGTGTTTTGTAGGGAATAAAATATGGGCTTATTAGATTTGCTAACCACTGAATTCTGTTTTCATTTACATTTTACACAGAATCCCAAACACTTTAGAGCTGAGATTGTAATTCAAGTAGAATATTGCTTTGAATGAATGAATCAATCAATCAAACGATTGATTCATACATAACTCTCTAACTCCCCAGAGAAAGGACTTTGTGAAAAAGTGATACTCCACCTGGCCAGTGTGCTCTGTTTCATCCTTGTTGATGAGGTACATCAGGAAAAACCTTTAAAAAAAATAAAATGTCCAAAAGCAAGTTAGTTTAATTGAAAAAAAAAATCTGTTCTCAAAGTTAAAACACAGAACAGATAGAGGAGAGAAGCTGTATTGATGCATATTTGATGTCTGCAACACTGCTCACATAAACGTCACATTGCGTGTTACCAGGAGGTTTCACAGATTCTGACGCAAGAGTCTAAACAAAGTAACACCGGCCCATCTCCATCAACATCTAACCTGTTGTTTCCTAAATCAAGTGTAAATGGCACCGGGCCTCTGTATCTCTGCGGACATCCCAGAATGCCAAGTCCTGATGAATACTGTATGAGAGTACACAATCATAAACCTACTGGCATTAAACCCGGGCATTAAATAGTAATGAAGCAACGTAATGAGGTCACTCTTGTTTCCACCAGCCAACTGACAGTGAGAACAAATGGACCAAGATATTTCTACAGCAACACCAGTTTAGCTGGGAGAGCAGGGAAGAACACAGACAGAAATATTAGAATCATTACAGCTATTGGTGACTTTGGATCTAATTTTTCTAAAGCTGTCTATTATCTGGCTGAACTACGGAAAACAGGCGACACAAGGTGGTGAAACACAGTTACAAACATATTTGTACTAAATAATTGTACTCACAGGTAATTGGCCAAGTTGTGCTCTTGTAAGGTGTGGGTCTCAAAGCCGTGGGGTGTTGTGTCGAAGTAATCATTTCCAATGCCACAAATGAAGCATTTGGTCTGAGGACAGTAAAAAGGAAACATAATTAAAGCCTGTAATTTTATTTTCTATATTTTTCTATCTGAGCTACAGTATAGCTACAGATGAGTTTGCCCCTATTTGATTTGAATTTGGACATAATGCCTTATTTATTTGTTATGGTTATTGCTACTCAGCCTGTTTGCTGGTCTTAAGCCTGAGAACATAATGTGTAAATGAAATAATATGTCACTGGGGGTTATCTGGGCTAAGTAAAAGCAGCAGCTCCTGCTTTCAAGCCCCAGGTCGAATCATTTTATAAAATAGGTGTCTTCAAAATAATAATTTAGCTACTTAAACTAAATAAATGTGCTCCTAACACTAAAATAATCAGAAATCTGCACTTTTTGACATTGTCTTGATATGAAAAGATATCAAGATTTACAGCCATCCTATGCAGCAGTACCGCATTTGACCACATGGGGGCACATAGCTCTGCTGTGCTGATAGAGGAACCACTGACTATGCTAATGAGCAGGGATGGTCTGGCATTTCTTACCTTCTGTCTGATTACTGGAGCTGTTGCTGGGGGTGACTTATGACTTTTCTTCTGATATGTTGCCCCCATATAGTTAAAATTGCTCCATAGAGACAAGATTTTAGAATTTAAAATCTGCCCAAATCAATCGAAGTAATATAAATATATGAAAGAGCAGAAGAAGCTACACATTGACTGAGGGTGTATTCCACTTACATCTCAATCATAATGAGACTACATTATGGATAAAGCATTTAGACTACCTAGGGGCAAGCTATGAATGTAATATAATAAACATAAGATAATGAACATAACAGCCTGTAGTGCTGTTTCTTCCCTCTGGCCTTTATTAAGTAAGGAACTTGTATTTTGCCTATGATGATGCCTCATTTCCTACATGTGTTTGTTGACAAAAGTGGTTTGGAAATGATGTGGTTGACCAAGTCACTATAAGATGGTGTAGCATGTAACTCCAGTCAAGCTGCAAGTTGGACAAGCCACAAGTGGTGAGGGCAAATAAGCTGCCTTACCACCACCAGCATCCTCTCACATCAAAACATAAAAATAAAAATAAGTCTGGAGCCAAAAAGAAGAAGAGCTAAAATAAAGAGATAAATGGAGATAAAAAAGTGAAAAAAAATGAATTTTTTTTAAGTCAAAGGATCATTGTACTACATATCCATGGTTGCTGTTCTGAACATGGAATATGATTACTGGAGTGGTATGGGATGGATTTCAACATGCTGCCCCCCTTTGGTCTGGAGTGGTATCCCTACATATAGGGCCTTTAACATAGCTGGAGAATTAAGAGTAGAAACACATGACTAAACTCCAGATATCAAAGAACATATTCAATAAAGTATCCCAATCTGTGTGTGATATTACTGCAGTTTAAGACAAGCACATTAATGTCCATAAAACTCATCATAATCCACTGAAGAAGGTCAAACACCCTATCATCTTAATCTCCATCTGCTGCCTTTGAGTCCCCCTCATCATACCTTGTGCATGTTTGAGTGAAAATGACATGTCCCCTCACCTCCATGTCCTCTTTGACTTGTTCCTGCTGGTCTCTCAGCTCTCCAAAGGCATCAATAATCAAACCTGCCAAAGAGAAATTGTTGTGAGCGGGCACACACACACATTTTCACACACATAGATACTGAGGCCGTAGTATAAGGATGTTTTATATAAATACTGTCCAAGCAGTTCTGTAACAAATCTTAAGGGTTTTTGAGAAGAGTGCGTGGTTATAGTGCACAAACTGACCCTGTATGATGGCCAGGAGAATAACAATGACAAAGAAGAAGAAAGTGATGTCAAAGAGGATGCGGTAGAGCTCATAGGGGTCACCAGCTGGGTCCTCGATTTCATCCCCGATGCCACCTCCGGCTCTTACCCCAACGTACATGTGGAATAAGTAGCACTTTGCAAACACAAAAGAAGAGAGAGTCAATTCTAATGGGAAGCTGAGAGAAACACAGAGGATGAACTTAAATAGTGGGGAAAAGGACTTCCGTGTACCGTCATCATGTCATCACACTTCATGTCTGGCTCATCGTCATCCTCACTCTTGTTGTAGAACTTCCTGAAGAAGTTAAAGGCCACCACTGTGTAGAGATAGACCACGACTGCCAGCAGGCCCACTGTCAACACCAGCTGCAGAGGAACACAGACAGCAGCCGTTATGGACCTCCACTCTAATGTATGTACATATTCTGATTAGCAACACATTGGACACAGCAGGGACAGAGGTGCTGGTTCCCATTTGTGTATAATCCTCAGGAGGAAAATGATGGGATGGCAGATGAGAGAGGATGAGCAGGTTGGTTCATAGGCAAATCTCATGGATTTGTTGTTTTTCCAACAGTAAATAAAGTCAAACCCAAACTATCGCTTTAAATCTTATGCACAGAACTCTGTCCAGATAAAGTGCCGACTCATTCTTGTAAATTTAAAAGGCAACAACACTGGAAGAGGCAGTAGACTGCATCTGGATTGACAGTGTGACTGAGCTGCCCAGAGGCTGCTCGAGTCTGTAAGGTGTCTGCGACTCCTTGCGGCATCACTATTTTGGTGTATGTTCACCCTCAGAGACTGGGACGACATTAAATATATATTTTGCCTCTGGTTAGTTTACATGAAAATTTTAGCAAAAACAGCTTTGAATGGGGACAGTTAAGCCACTCGAACTCAAATGTCAAAAGATACATTGGACAACTTCGTATGCAAAAATAAAATATCCTGAGATTACGATTAGATGATGCTTTGCCAGTTAAATGAAAAGGTAACCTTAACAAAAAAGGATGCAAGAAATCTGATGCTAATGTAAAAAACTAAGTGATCAAAACAACAACATAAAAAAACAAAACAATGAAAATAAAAAAGAAAAACTCTTGAGTACATCCACTCTTGGGAGACCCAGCTGAGGACACTCATGTTTACTTCCTCCTCAATTAGAACAGACATCTTTAGCACCAATCCCTGAGGACAACCACTACTGCGATTGCTGTAGTCCCTCTAATAATACTTGCTGGGGTAACTGCTTCAAACAAGCTCATACATTCAATTTACTTCACTTCCATTAAATAAGCCTTTATTACCCCTGAAAGGAAATTAAATTTTTTTGCAGTTGAAAGTCAGTCTGTATTGTATTGTATTCACTTGAAAGAGTTATTGTAGAATGCTATAGTTATGATCTCTACAGTAGTGAACCTGAAGAAGCTTCTAACTGAAGCTACTTTGTTGCTTAATTATAGTGCTATGCAGAGGATGTGTTTTTCATTATGTTGTCAAATCTATCAAGCATTCTAATATTTAAAATATGAGAAAATATCAACCCCTAAGAGGAGGAGAGGATTTGGGTATTTAGCATTGTTGGATAACATAAAAACCCTTTCACCTCATGTCATGACTAGCAGTGTTATTTTTGAAAGGTAACTAATATCTTAGACCATTTTTTCCCTTTAACACATTGGAAACCATAACTTATCATTATTATTATTATCATCTATTTTTACATTAAAGCCATTAAATGCCGATATACTACTACTGACCACATTGGGAAACATATCTTTTATTAATCAAGTGACAACACTTACACTTCTGGGTTGCCATTTCTCAGCTGACCACTAGGGGCTCCAAAACCAAGTCAATCTCCATTGACTCTTAGAAGAAAAAACATTTACAGGCTATTAAAAAAAAAAAAAAAAAAAAAAAAGCTTTGGTCTCCATAGGTTGATTTTACATCAGTGACACTTTTGTGAACTTTTACGTCCCAGATCAGGTAAAAAATAAAATAAAGCAACACATCTATGTATAATTAGGTACGTGGTTTTCAGATTGACAGCAAGCATAACCAATGGCTTGCTGTCATCATGCTTGTAACTTACCACCAAGGGTACTTTCAGCGTTGTGAAAAAATGTATTCACTCATTCACATTTTAAAGAGAATACCTTTTGTTGTGCTGTCAATTTTACTAACAGTATGCTGTGACTGGCTATAGGTTGCCCTGGAAAGGTCCGAGGATGAAGTCTAACTAAGCAGCAAGCAGTTAGTTTGTGCTAATTGTATATCAGCTAATTGCAATCGCCCCTGTGTGACCATGGATATGACATTTAAAACAGGAAGTCCCACTTTCAATGGTCACAGCAGCTCCACAGCTTGTGGACGTGGCATGGCTGGAGGAGCCTGGAGCCACAGCAAATCATTTCAGAACCCTTCCAAGCAGAAGTCTGCAACTTGCAACATGGCATTGTGCAGTACAACTGGGGAAGAGGCTTCAAAAGCACTTATCAGGGAGGTGATTCAGTTCCTGTTATACAGTCTATGGTAATACCACATCTCCCCACCGGAGATGCACTTCATTGTGTGTTTCACCAGGGCTTAACCTGACACATGCCCCCATGTGGACACAGGCAGTATTACATAGAATGGTTTTAAACAAAAATCTGTTAAATTATTAATTTAACAGATTTTTTATATTTTAAAATATGCATGACATTTGTGTGCATGGAGTAATGTAACTGTATCTCCCTGAATATTTAAGTTCTGACGGTTTAGCTCACTAAAAGCTACTTTATGAATTTTCTTCACCCCACCAGTGGACTGTAACATATATTACAAACATTTGGCCTGTGTGACATATCTGTGCTTTTGTTTTACTGATTGTTGGTGTTCAGGAATGCCTCAAGGAGAAGTCCTCCTTTACTCTCAGGACGCCAGCATCTACTGTCATCTCTGCACTGCCCCCTGCTGTTTGAATGAAGGCATGAATCTTGCTCTTTCCCCTCACCTGTTTGCCGTTATGGGTGACGGAGGAAAGGATGGTGCGGAGGGTCTTGAAGCCCATGGCGATGTCCAACAGGTGGGCAGCAAAGAAGAAGTTGTTGTAGTGTCCCAGAATGGACATGGTGGTGTACCAAACTAGATACAGGAATGACTAATGAAGACACAAAATTGATCAGAGTTCATCTATTCTATTATTATATGATTCTTTACACTGTTAATCTTTGAAATCGTGAATTCACCTATCCTTAAAATGAAAGAAAGAGATTAGTAATCAGTTTGTGCCAAACTTACATTGTCTGTAAACACCACCCCTAATTTCCAGACGTGATACTTTGTATCGATTGAGCTCAACCTAGAAAAAGAGAAAGGTTGACATAAAGGGCTCATATTTACTGTTTGACTTCTATTTTTGCTTCAAGCGGTCCCAACTTGGAGGCTATTTATTGACTTTATCTCTCACCACGACACCAGTGATGCCTCCTTGGCAACAGCTTCCTCAGTGGGATTGAAATCCAGGGCACTCTTGTCCAGCCCCAGCAGCTCTGCTATCCTCTCTGCCCCATACAGGTCTCCATACTTCTTTATCACCTGCAAACAGCAGCCGCAGAAAACCCACAAGAGACGAGGGCGCCGTCGCTTAGATTCAAACAGGTTTTAGCCAGATTTAATTTAAAGCTTGTGTACATTACAGATTAAACTCTTTTTTACATCGAGCCACTTGCCTTGCGTTTCACAAATTTATCCCAGTAGTTGTTGGGAAAGGAACTGATAAAGAAAAAGCAAAACAGACCAAAATGAAACATTTGTTGGGCGAGGATTATGACTCAGAGTCTAATAACAGCGTCACAGGTGACTCACGGAGTGTTGATGACCAGCCTGTCCCACTGTCCTTTAATGTCATCGTCTGAAGGTTGATCTGTGATGTAGAGGCCAGCAAACTCCAGCTTCCTCGCTATCTCTTTCTCTCGCTTGAACACTACCAGAGGCACCTGGACACAAAAGATTTGCATTAAATAAGATACCTACATGCAGGTTCTAATACGTATTATTGGAAACAGTTTAAAATAACAACATTCTTGTCAACTGTGTATAATAGTAATAATAAGTGTTCACATTTTAAGTTTAATAAGAAATATCTCTTACACGTTGGATACATTTTTATTTTCCGTGGATATAAGTTTACCTTCAGATAGTAATACCCCACTACACACAGGAAAGATATGATGGTGTGTAGTATTGCCAAACAGCGAAGCGTTGGAGCCATGTAACCTGTGCTCTCCTGCAGGACAAAGTACTCAAGCGCCCCTTCGTCCTCCTCCTCCTCTCCGGCTCTGCCTCGACCGTTCCAGGGGTCTTCTTCATCCGTGTAATCACCGGTCACCTGAAGCACAGTTTTAAAAACGTGAAGCGAAATCGTCGCCGTACAAACTCAAATCACGAACCCACCAACCAACAACGTACCTTGTAGAAGAGAAGAATGAAGTTGATGGCAAAAGCAACGAAAAGTGCCAGGAAGCGGAGGTTGTAGAAGTTTCTGGCCAGGTAGTTCTGAGAGAAATATGATCAGAATATCTTTTGAATGAGTTGATTATGTGAAACAATATTTTTTATTCTTATACAGATATAACATTTACTTGCAATCTCTTGGAATCACTTATGATTTATGAATAAGGAAAAATACACATCTATTTGAAAGTTGAAGTTGGTACATTTTTGTCATGTTTGCTCAAATTACCCCAATTATTTGATAATATCACATAAATTAAAAATTACTGGATTTACAGGAAGTTCCATAATTGCACCTTTAAGCATAAAACCTCACTTTGATGAAGAAATGTTGCAACTGACTCAGAAAAGCTTCAAGTAAGCATTGCCCTTTATAACCTGCAGATTATGTAAACAGGCAGTAGAACTTTGCACAAGATTTATTAACTATATATTGGAGGCAGTGTTGTAGTCACTGATGTTCCTGTCCAAGTAAAGTCAAAAGTCATTAAAGGAAAATCTGAGTCCACTCTTGATGCAAATCAAGTCCAAGTTGAGTCCAATCCAAGTGACACAGCTGTCAACTTTTAAAACACATGCACAGACTTTATAAGAGAGTCATTTCTAATCATACATCTTCTCCTTATGTTTCAAAAACACAACGCTCATGAAAATGTTCACTAAAGGCTGCATAGCACCTCCTCTCTGAAACCCTGATAACTAAATTAGAAACCTTACTTAAATGTTTACAGTCTGGTTCCTAGCAACTGCTTGCATTTACTTACATGTGAGCAGTTTAACTGAAAAATAAACTTCACAGCTTGACAGTGGCTGGTACCCACTGAGTAGATGGAAAGAAAGAGTTTTAACTCCACCTCATTGGTCACCAAGCTCCCCGCTGATGGCATATAAACTAAAATGAAATAAAATCTGTGGACTACGAGTCCAAATGCAGTTAATGAGTCAGGGTCCAAGTCTTGGCCATTGTTTTTCTTTAGGTTACACCATTAATTTTTAATATTAGCAGCAGTTTGCTCTTTTTTTCTCACCTCATTGACTGCTGCAGTAACAGAGTCCCAAGCTGTGTGATTAAAAATTAGCTTGTAACCCACGGGGGTTCTTGACTATCAAGCCTTATTTCAGCTGGTATTATGTGAGGTAATATTGGGGAGATAGATGATATCAAGCTACACCTGTGGTTCACAAACCACCGGCCTGTTAGTTACATACGCGATTCTTAAATCTCACAACGTTTTTCATGATGATGGATCAGATATTGTAAATGGAACAAAAGTCCAAGTTAAGAATATTTTATGAATGAGATCTTAAGAGCGCTCTGGGGTAAACATCTGACCAGCATCTTTGTCTGGTAGATTTCCAAGCCAGCAAAGAAGCTGGCCATGAAGGCCTCGGGTGGCTCTTTCCTGAGGCCAAGCCTCTTCTTCGGGGCCTTCTTCTCCTCCACTGAGGCCTCTGGAGGGCCTTCGTCTTTGGCCTTGTCGTGGTCCTTTTTCTCGCCGTCCTCTGAGCTGCGAGCATAAATTCTCTGTTAGTGACAGGCTGCACATTCAGCAAGGACTATCCACACAAGTAGGAGCATCTTAGCAAAAGGGATAATGTTCATGTTTTAAGTAAACTGAGTCGCACACACTTGCAAATATACATGACTCGACTCTTGGACTTTAGTCAAATTTCCAACATTTTTCATAGTGAAAGCCTTTTTTTAAAAAAAAAATGGAACCACTAAAATCAGTTTACTCACTCTGCTTTCTCTGAGTCAGATTTGTGGTCTCCATTTGAAGCTCTCTTCTTTGCAGCCATCTAAATAAAAAAAAAATACAGACATATATGAAATGGATAATGTTTTGAGGATTTTTTTGCATTTAAGAAAAAAAACTTTAATTTATGCTAATGAAGACATAGGTGTATCTTTATTTTTTAGTCTGAATACAGTTACTGACCTGTGCCTTTTTCTGCTTGACAGCGCTGGCTATGGACGGAGCGTCTCCGACCACCACCTCAGATACATCCCCCAGACCTGGCTCAGTCCCGTGCTTGCCCTCCCTCTTGGGCTGTATGTTGAGAAGTTCTGCCATCAAGTCGGCTTCTGTCGCATCACCCTGGGCCATCTGACCCATTTCCGCCAGTGCAGACGCCTCATTTGTCTCCATCTTCTCTGTTTCTAACACATCTCCATGGATTCCAAACTGAGTCGGGTCTGGCATGTTTCCTAAAATGTCTGTCACTTTCATATTTTTTGCTCCTTCAACAAGGCCGCCCCCAAACAAAGTGGTCCATAAGATGTGGAAGAAACCCCAAATGAGGCTATAGATGGAGTGAAGGAGGCCTGTGATGATCATCCAGAAGAAGGAAAAGAAGCCCCGCACCATCTCCCTCACATTCATCTTCCTGAATTTCCTGTATTGCCGCCTCACGCTCTTTAGAGTGAGGAGTTGGCGGAAGTGACTGAGGCTCTTCCTCATTGATATGCAGGCCATTGTGAATGCTGAAGAAGATTCCAGAAGTACACTCTCCTCTTCTTCCTCTTCCTGGTTCTCCACCACGCTCTGGCTGTCATCCTCATCTTCTTCTGGACGCTCAACGGGGTCGGGCTCTGAAATCTGGGAAGCCAGCTGCATCTCAAAGATGGTATCCTCACAAAAGTTGACAAACAGTTCCATCTTCTCGCTCTCCCCACCTTCGTTGACCACATCAAATATGAACTGCCTCTTTGACTCTTTGACCTGAGGCTTCTCCCACTGTGTACGACTCGACTCACTGATCTCAAAGTAGACTCTCTCGATGCGCTTGGCCCCACCCATGATCTCAATACGACCCAAGTAAGGCTCAAAGTAGCTGAGAAGGCTCTCTGCCAGGTCAAGGAAGGTGGAGAGGCGAGTATCGTGAGGCATATGCTCCGAGAGGTTGGTTAACAGCACAGCTACATTGAAGCCGATGTCCTTTGCCGGTTCGTGAAATCTCTCCACAAAGAGCTTGTAGCTGAACAAGTCATTCTCATCAGCCTCGGCACAGGAGAGAAGAAACTCAATCTCAGACTGATTGTACTGTTTCTGGTTCTCCATGGACTTCTGGAAATCCTTCTTTGAGATAACCCCTTTGCTCTCATGATCATACTCCTTAAAGTTATCTGAAGTGGTCAAGTCCTTCAACTTGAGGAACATGTCAAAAAATTTTAGGATCATTTCCATATTACTGGAAGATTCCACCAAGGTGTCCACCATTTGTTTGCCAATAGTTCCATTGACAACATTACCTGTGGCGGGTAAAAAGATAGAAGCAAGGATGGTCAGTAAGCATACTAATCATACATGCAACAATCAACCAAATCTGTTGCTGTTACAAACCTTCAAGAAGAGAGAGCATCATGACAATCATGTCCTTATGCAGGTCCAGCAGCTCCTTTAGTAATTTGATCTGACTGGAGTCCTGATGAGGGAAACAAACATTGCATCACACGGACCCTTGATACCCTCTATTCAAGGATACTGCCACCGTCTTTAATAACCCTGATTTTATGAGACATCAAGGGTACTTCAGATTCTGCTGGGGCCAAGAAGGTACATCTATGTAACATCCATCCATCCATCATCACCAGAGTTGATGTTATTTCACTGTCTAGGAGCAGATGGCTTGGTTGCTTTGATTCATTTAGGGTCTCCACAGAGCCTGTACTCAAAATGCCATAAATCTAAACCATATTCCAACAGGCTAAATTCAACACATCCACCTGTGCTCTTCTTCATCCCTGCTTCAACTGTCAGACTTTTGTCAAGGCTATATGAGACAAGATTTGATAGATGTTTCCATCAAGCCCCTGGCTTGCTAGGAATATTGTGGATTTATTTATTTAAGTTTTGTTTAAACAACATATAAACTCTCGAGATTTACGATTTCCGTCATGGCCAAGACAGACACTAACTCAAATCAGCAGAAAAGATGTAGAAAAAAAGACAAAAATCCTCGATCTTCATCACAACAGTCTTTCCAGGATAAACAGGCACAGAAAGATCAACCATAACATTTAAAAGCACACAAAATCTGCCCCCTGTACTTCTAAAATTTGCTTGCATCTCTTAAATACAATGAGTTTTTTTTAGGTTCAGGTGACATGGAGTCGCATACCATGAATGTTAGATGAGTAAACTAATGTGTGGTTGTGCTGCAGTAGCCCGAGGTCATCCTTGGGGCTGCAGTGACCTCTAGTGGTGATACATGAAACATCAACGCTGCTCAGATTTTTGCCTCTGCAATAGCAGAAAACACTCCATTTAAATCTAATATCCCTGCAAATAAAATACCACCTAGCAGTGGTGGAGTTAACAACCCTCCTATTTAAAGTCAAATTGTAACTGAGTTTGGTTGAGGTTTGGTTAAAGCTGAGATGATGAACAACATGTCTTTAAATAGATGTAATTATGGGAGACCACGTGAGCACACCGACATCAGCAAACATCTGGCTTGTTTTTCAGATCCTGGAGGCTTTTAGACAAGAATCTCATTGTGATTTGATAAAAAGCATGAATCTGTGGATGCTGCTTGTTTTTGTACCAGCTCCGCAGGTAGTCAGCAAAGCAAGAGACACACAAGAATAAGCTTAAATAGGGGGTCTTTACCTTTCCTACTATAGTGGCCATACTTAAATTAAAAAACCACCATATTTGTTTCAAATGCAGGTAAAAATGGCTAAATATTTTCAAAAATGTAATCATAAAGATACTTCGACGTCGAGTTGATAAGAACCCACATGATATACTGGGAGGTGTTCTTGTACGGGATAATACATCCCTGAAGATGATTATTTCATCTTTTAAGTGGCAGCCTTTAAATGTAAAAGTATGCTTAACTTGAACAGAAATAAGTTAAAATATTAAACTAGAAAGCCATGAGTAAAACTATGGGTTATTGTCTAACCAATACATCTACACAGCAACCATTAGGACATGAAGCACATACCTGAGATAACTTCATCTGCATGTTGGCAAAAACATGGAGGAAGCCCACCACTGCATCCCAAAGCCTGCTGTGGGCCAGACTCTGCTGGTTACCGATGCACGGACCCTGAGACACAAAGTCGACACAAAATAAATAAATAAACAAGGTCTGAAATATCTACTGGACGTTTGACGTATTATTTTGGGTTCTTCAGCCTGGATGCTTTTTATTATGAATTGGCATTCTATGAACTTTTAATCTGGACTCTCTTGGGATTATTTGGTTTAAATGAACTATGATGAATTGGACTGTGCTGGGGAGTACTTAATCTGACTTTATTGTTTACTTTGAGATTGTGAATTGGGGGTATACAAATAAAGTGAGCTGAACTAAAACTAAAGGACTAAAGAATTGCTCCTATCAATAACATATCAGATTGTCATTGTTAGGCATTATTTTGTTAGAACGTACCTGAATATATTCAGTTAAAGAGTTGAAGACCTGTTTGGCCACTGCTAGAGCTCTGGAGAAGTTCCTCTGCCCGGCCTCGTCAATAACATCTTTACCAGAATAATACCAGTAGAAATCACTGATGGATTCCTAACAGAAGAACAAACAATTTATGGAAATATATGACTTAACCTCTTTCTAAATAGATGATCTGCCTGGTACAATGTAATACCTGGAGTCTGAGCAGGTAGTCCACAGTGCTAATGATGATGTTGACTGTGGTTGTATTTCCTGTTTGAGTCCGCAGGAAATTTTGAAAATCTAAAAAATAAATGAGAGAAATGATTTAGAACGAAAGTTAGAGCTGCTGCAGCTCCACCAAGCTGCTGAGCACCTCCACCAAAAATCAGGCCTCTATAACGTTGCTCCTCAGCAACATGCAGCTAGAGGGAACTTTCTATTGTACTGAGAAGCGTTTACCTACCGTTATTGTGGCCCTCACAGAGAAGCTGCAGAAACCTAAAGAGATCCTTAGTGAACTCATCGTTCTGCAGAACCTTGGAACCTGAAAACAGGAAATGAGATTACCTGTCCCTTTCAGTGATGAGATGGCAAGATCCATCGTTTTAATGTCTATACAGGCACGCAGAGCTTGTTTAGCTTATATCTTCTCAAATAGCCTCTATTTGTCAAACAGCGAGTTCAGAACACACACAGACAGTCAAGCGAATTATTTTAGAAACAGAATGAGGTTAAATATAGGAATAAAACAGAGTTTTGTTGTTTAGTACCAGCAAAGCTTTGTTGTTCTTATCTAAACAAAGCTTTGGAGGGTTTAGTTCTTAACACACGCTGGTTAGTATCATCAAAATGCCTATGTATATAGAGAAGGGTCTCACAAAAATAACAAGCATTTATAAAAGAATAAGTGGAAAGATTTGTGTGGCTTTTGGTAGCCTGACCGTGGACTGATACCAAAAGAGCATGCATGCATTTTTTTTTTCTTTTTCTCAGTCCAGGAGGAAGCATTCAGAGGAAGGAAGACAGGAGAAGAAAAGAGAGATGGACTGACAGGAAATGAGAAATAGGGAGAGAAGCGGGACAGAGAGCAATCAAGATGTCAGCATTGCAGAAAATGAGTAGAATCTAAACCGTGTATTTACCCCGCTCACTCACGTTGACTGCGACCGATGACATAAAAACATGATCAGAAGGAAACAAACAAACAAACAAAACAAAAGCAGACATAAGCAAAGGAGAACACATTGAGATTCAATCAGAAGAAGTAGGAACAGGAGAGAATGATAGGGCTGTAATTATACGCTTTACATACATTGATCTGCGACAGTGACATACAGTAACAATTCTTAAAGTCTTGAAGGGCAGTCTGCTCACTCAGCAGGGGTTTTAAAGTTAGACGAAGTAAAATTTACCATCACTTATGCCTGAGCTTATGAAGTGAAAATGAGTTGGAGTATGCATGATAAAAAAACATATTTATATACTGTATGCAACCCATCAGTTTAAATAGAGTTAATAAGCAATTATGATTTACTTGTGATTATGATTGTTCTTTCTTTTTTTTTTTTTTTTTTTGGTGGAAGACAAGACCCAGACAGGACTTGGACATACAGTAGCACAGGCTTACCTGCGGGATGACATGACGACATGAAACGAGAGACGCACATGACGTGGAGATGGGACTGAGTGACAGCAAACTAAACAGTCAATGTTCTGTCAAACTCATTACGCCTTGTTTATTTTGTGGACATTTGTATGCCGATATTAAGAGTCAAAATAAGAAACATCCCCCTTAAAGTAAAGACGGCATCTTTGGTAATACTTGAGGCGGACAGCACTGTAAGCAAGATTTTGGTTGTCCAAAGTACCAGTAAAGGGTGATATACCCCATCTTCTGCACAAATAAAGCTACAAATGTTATCATCTCTCTCTCTCTCTCTCTTTAGAGTCAGTTTATGAAGATACTCCGGGATCTGCAGCATTTCAGCATTTAGGAACAGCACAGGGTGCAGCAAACAAACTGCTGAACTGAAACTATGGGGTTTTGTCTGAACTGCATTTTTAAAGAAGTTATATAAGCATAATCTATATTGTATTGGAGTTCATTTTATTCTGCCACATTAAACTGACAAAAATAGCTTTTACTGTGATATTTCTATTAAAACCATCTAAGATCTCCTCGCTGAGATGAACTCAAACATTGTTAAGAAACAATGAGAGCTGCAGAGATCGTCTATGTTTATCATCCTCACTTACTTGATCCCTCCTCAGTGACCATGCCAAGACCTTCAGCTTTGTTTTGCCTTTCGAAAGCATTCAAGTCCAGGACACTGTCGGGAAAAGAAACCAACAGATGGAATAATGCCATCCTGGATTTAAGTAGTCTGTATTTCATGTACTTTTAATGAGGTCCTCCAATAAATCCGTTTCAAGTGTAATTGGAGTCTTCATTTAAACTACAGTTGAAACAAAGAAAATCATTCTCAATCACGGCTCCTTTACCTGCACGACATCATCAGTCCAGACAAACTTTTGAAAAATCCAACGTCTCTTTTTTCCTTCAGGTAGTCCAGCATTTTCTGCACCAACATAAAAGTGATATTAATTTTGACGCTGATGCTGTCATGCCTTCATCATGGCGGGTTTCTTTGTACCTGCTGCACCAGTATGTTTCCCCCATTGAGAACGGAGATGCCAAGCTTGAGGGTGAAAGTCACAGTAGCGCCGAGACGACCTGATGGACACAAAGCAGAGATGATGACACCCGTTACGGCGTTCAGGATAGCGGGCAGACATTCGTGTCTTTTCCCACCTTTGCTGGCGCTGATCATCTGAAGAACCATCTCTGCAGCCCCTCGATCGTGGAGCCGGGCTTGCTGATACAGCATCTTTTGTTTCTCCATCTCCTTTTCCTACAGAAAATCCAGAAACATTTGGGAATATAGTTTAAACTGACGATAAATCAAGCAAAGGCAGAAACAGTTTTCTGAAAGTGAAAAACACCTCAAATGTTTTGTCTTTCTCTTCTTCTTCCTCTTCTTCGCCCTCAGCGCAACTCTGAAAGACAGTATGAAAGTCAAAACTGCACAAAAAGAAATGCAAGAAAACTTACAGGAGGAATGTAGAGAATGAGGTACCTTTGCCATCATGTCTGCATAGGCAATATACAAGGGATCTTCTTCCAAAGAGCTAACAAAGAAAGAACATACATTTCCAGTAGTTAAACTTAAGAGTTGCTGCACTTTTTACATTCTGATTCTGACTAAGACTACTAAGAAATACCAAAAAGCTGCTTGTTTTTCCTTTTCATCCCTGTAATGTATGGCTGCAATTTATGCTTAATTCTCTCTTTATTAGCTGAGAAGCATGCCAAACCAATTATGCAGCACAGATGGCCCATAGGTCTGTAGATTCTGGTGCCGAGAGGACACAGGGGTATGTGTGTCTTTACCTGCATTCAGTCAGAGCATTGTGGCTGAAATGCAGAATGAGCTGGTGAAGAGGGTCTGGCTGCGTCCTGACCTCTTCCTCCTCCTCCTCCTCCACTTTAGGCTGCGTCTTCTGGACAAAGGCACACGAATCAGCAGTCAAATCAACTACAGGGTGAGGTGACATCTGACCGTCTCAGAATGAGGTTTCTTAAGAAAAAACTAAAAGACAAATGACGTGCATGCAAAAAACAGTCAGGATCACAAGCAGGTGCACGGACACAAGATGACAGGTGCTTTCACACACATGCTGATACAGACTAACACACTCAAACACCCGTAGATGCATGAAGTTCGATGTTTGGTAGTTTTGCACGGGACAGCCATTAAGCCAGTGACTTCTCATGAACTCACCTACGGTTTTAGTTGGCCAGACCAAGTTTTTCTTATTTTCTACTACCACATGGCCTCAAATAACGTTGGGAAGATATGATAACTGAAGAAGCTTTTCTAAGATACTTTGTTTTTCTAAGATGCTTCGTTTTCAAAAGTTTTGAATGATCCTGAAATTCTTGATTTTTTTTTTTTTTTTTTCGCTGTGATTTCTGAAATTATTTGTTCCAGCTGCTATTCCACCTAATCTCTGAGGATGACTATGATCTGGGTGACTGAGATTCCTTACACATATATAGTACACAAATCTAAATCTGCAACTACAGTTTTTTTTTTCCTGTGGCTTACAAACTGCAAATATTCCTGAGAAACAAAATAGAGTGTATGACTTGAATGTGTGACTGCGAAGCTTGATGGCTATAAAAATTTAGGAAAGAGATGGAACTTTCATAAATTTCACTGGTAAGTGAAAGCATTAGGAGAAGATGCTTTCTTACCAATGTGGATGGGTCACGGTGGCCGAGTCACTGGCTCTGACATCATCGCTGATGCCATGCTTACCAATATTGGGTTTGCTTGAAACCCACGGTGTGGATGACTGACAGTGACTCAAGAGTGGAGTGTGTTTCACACTTTTTTCACGGACACAAGTAGAAAAGACTAGTACGAGCGAGGCCCAGCTCCCTGCAGGGTACGGGCACCGACATGAAGACACTTGAGGGGAGTACTTACTGCAAGATCCTGCACTAGCTTCTCCTCAAAAGAGTATTCTTCTGTTTCTATCCATATTCTCTGATAGGCCAGGAGGAAGAGGTTAATAGAGCGATGCCTAGGGAGGGGTGAGAGGAGATTAGCCCGGGTTAGGTAGGAGAAGTGCAAAGGATGGGAGACGTCCCTTGGGAGGGGTTAATGCCGGTTAGTTTGGGGTACTGGCACATCCAACTGGTTATCTAAAATGAGCAGACTTCCTGCCAGATGGTTGACAGAGCCAATCTTCTTTTTATTTATTTATTTATTTTTTATCTTGTCCTCTCATCATCTGGAGGTGCAAATCCACTTGCTGCTATGACTGAAAAGGCACGGATCCTATATAATTTATTTATTACTGTGCAGGAATGCTTAACAGTTACATGAATAGATGAAGAGCATTATCTTTAATATTAGTGGTTAGTTCAGAAGTATTTTCAAAGAAAAAAAAAAAACAAACTAGGAAGTTTCTGAACCGGGCCAAGAAATCCAACACACAACCACCGCAGGAGCTGAATAGTTCTTTTTTCGTTTATTTTTGTACCATATCAACAAAATATGTTAACTAATGAGCTTTTCCACATTGACGCAAAAGCACTTTATTTGTGTTGTGCATTTTAGTTTTACAAATCCCATTTCCAAAAAAGTTGGAATTTCCTTTTTAAACTTTTATTTAAAGCGGCATCCAGGAATGTCTGCCATTTATAGCTTAAAAAGTCCCCCTAGAAGCATGAAGGTTAAACTCCTTTCACAACACGGTCTAAGATTTATTTTTGTTCGGTCGGTCTCTCATTTTCTCTTTTTGCCATTATTTTCTCCTGCCATCATGTCGGTTATCTCTGTGAGCTTGTTTCATTGCCATTGCTGTGTGATATCCAGTTCTTGCAAAAGACCTGGGTGATTTTTGACAATCTGATGGATAACAGAGTACAAGACTTAGAAGACACTTCCAAAACACAATCAGATGTTCCTTCAAATGAAATTAAAAGTGAGGGTCTAATGACTGGCTGTAAAAGGAGAGTCCACCCAAGTCTTTCTGAGCAAAGAGGCTTGTTACCACGGAAACCACTAAAGGATATGTGTGACCTTCAAGCTGTCAGGTGGCACTGACTAAGAATTAGCCATGTCAGTGTGATCAATATGACCACATGGGCTTGGGAGTATCTTGGAAAAGTACTTACATCTTGTTTTAAGAGGAAAAAAAGAAGCATCAGGTTCTATGTTGCAAATATTAGACTAATTTGGGTGTTATCAGGAAACAATGAGTCGGGCTCATCTCTGCATGTAAGCATTCAACTGGACTGAAACTGGCCTATCCGCTCTGTGCATGCTTCACAGTTCCTGCCCAGGGCTTTGACCTGGAAGTACCAGAAGAAGCTGATACAGAGCAACACACAGAAGAAAAGAAAATCGCATAATATGTTTGAAATTTACAAAGCTGCAAGTATATCCACATCACTATCTGCTGTTGTTCTAGTCTGTTGGAGAAGCGCGGTAGACCAATTTCCTTTGCATGCCTGCATACTGAGACAAACAAAGAAGTCTTATTAAATGTTATTAAAGTATGCATACAAATGTACTGTGTCCATGACCCGGCTGACCTACAGTTTTGTGATGGTACCACTGATGCAGAAGTGCATATTGGAATCTTGAAACCGTGTGCTACCATAAAGGGAACAGCTTTTCCACTTGTAGTTATTTTATCAGGACAATGCCAGAGCTCAGAAATGGATTGTTCAGTAAAGTCACAGAAAAACATTTCCATTGCAGAGTACTAGTTTCTGTTAAACAACGATTCAAACGAATAAACAAAATATGAACTTTACAAAGTTTCTGCTGCCTGTTACAAAACTTCCCATCTTTTCTGGAAATGGGGTTCAGAGGACCGAGTTCGTTGCATTCCTGCAAACATGTGGACCAGTGGAAATGCCAGTGAAAATGAGAGTTAAGACCTCTGGCAGAACACGGCCTGGAGGAAAGAGAGCAATGCTTAAAGAGGGGACCGCAAGTCAAAGAGCAGCAACACCGGGTCGACTCTACTTTACCGTCAGCACTGAGAGCAGACTGTCATAGTCTGTGTTCTCATGCATTATCTCCAGCCAAATGTGTCGGAAGGCATTCAGGAAGTAATTATTATTTGTGTGCCTGAGGAGATGAGGCAGAGGTACAACAGAGTGTGACACTGCAGACAGAACAAAGACTGAACAGAGAGACAAAAGAGAAAAGATTATATCTGAATGCCACACATTTGTTACGCAGAGCCTTCACATTTTTACCTCTTCTCTAAATCTGTTCCTCCGAAAACAATCTGCTCCTGCATTGCAGATCCTGTCCACTAATTATTAGCTCTGCTTCGTCATATGCCACAGCACCCAACTCTCGGTAAATGAGTCATGCTGTGAGGCAAGCCGGCATCTGTCTGAGCGCAAATTGAAGACGGCCACCCCGAGGTTGAGCCACATAATTGTTTTCCACCACACTGAAACACTCTGCCCGAGTATGCGTGATTCAGTTACAGAGCAGCAGGCCATGAAATTGCCATGTCCATTCTTTTCTACTCTTATAAATAGATAATAGCTATAGGCTGGACATGTGTCCTACAAACTGAACCAGGAACCCAGGAAGAACAAAGGGAGGTGTGTAGGACGGACAGAGGAAGAAAAGAGCGTGGTGGCCGATACTACTGTACCTGCTGGACTTCTTTTTTTTTTGCATAAACTAGTATTATACTAGTCTAAACTGATTGTCATAAAACTGTTTTAACTGAGGCTGTGCAAAAAAAATAAATAAAAATGGGGAGGTTGAGCAAGAAAAATTCAAATTGGACCGTGCACTGTAATACCTTGGCAAATTATATAGGGGCGCCATCCGGAAGCAGGCCACAACTGCTCGCTTCCTCTGCTTGGATAGCAGCTTCTGCCATACGCATTTTTTAGATCTGAGAGGCTGCTCCACCTGAGGGTAAAATAAATATTATTAAGGTGTTATGAATGGCACTGTCCCACAGGGAAAACAGAAAAACAAGCCACTGCTGAGAAACAGTCCTCTCATCAGCCGCACAGGCGTCTCCTCAGCACTGCCGTTTTATATTTTGGTGACTCATTCTGAAGCTCACTGCGAAAGGAGAGAGTTTTCACAGATGTTTGGTCACCTGTGACAAAGTAGCAAGTGCATTTTTCTTTTTATACCAAAAATAAGCTCAGATATTTTTATTCAAAACACCAAAGCAACATTTTAGTTTATCTTTGATGTCCTGGCTGCATGTTTGAGTTAGGATAAAAATCCTCTTCATCCAGTAATCCCACACCTTTACCAGTCATTACGTGACATACAGTATGTGTTGATACTGAGTGCTGCTTTGGAGATAAGTGAATGTTGACCTGCTCCAGGTTGAAGATGGCAGCAGAGATCCTCTGGATGCGATCCACCACTCGTTCAGGGTCAGGAGGTCCTTCAGTCCTCATCACTATGTCCTTGTACAGGTTCAGCTGCCACCTCACAGCAGGATCCTCCGACTGAGTTAACAAGTCCGACACAGACGATTAAATGAAAGCTGTTACTGAGCCACAACAGGTTCACTTCATTCGGACTTGCTTACCTTTTCCCGAAGGTGGAGATTCTGGCGAATGTGGTCTTTGACCTCTTCATCTGTATCTTTCTGTTGGACAATGAAGAAACAAAACAACTTTCTATCACAAAAAAAGTGAAGCTTCTGTAACTCCTCAGAGTCTTAGTGTTAGGGTGCTGCGGTATTACAGAAGTATTTCAATCCTTTGCCCCAATAAAAGCATCATCAGCTCAATGTTAAAAAAAAATACTCAGTTATAAATTAAAGACCTGTACGGGAAATGCTACTGTAACAGTTATTTCTAGTTAATTGTCATTTTTAATGCTATCATTGTCATTTGGATCATTTTTCAGTTTTGTTTTGGGTTTTTTTTTTATTAGAGGGCTGTCAAAAGTAACTTACTTTGAAACTACAACCTTTAATTTGAAAGGCAGTTGCCCTGTTCCATGTTGAGTTCTATGCAACTAGGTAAAGAAGCACATATGATAAAGCTAAGCAAAACTTTTTTTTAAAAAAAGGCTACTGATCAATCTATGTGGTTGAATACATGAAATAAGAAACATCTGATTTTCAAGAAGCAACAATATACATCACGCAGCCAACAAGGTATTTCATGCTTTTGTCTTTATTTTTCTTTGATGATCCATTTCATGCTGTCAGCTTTTAATTCCTTATGCTAGTGTAAATACTATGTGTGTCTGTAGTTCTCGCGGTGGATTTGGAGCATATGCACGTGAAGGATCTCCAAGTTACAAGAAGGCTGCTTGTGTTGTTTGTGCTGAGAGGGAATTAGTTACTGAAGTGTGGAGGCATTGCCAGGAGACTTTAGTGGCTCTGTGCTGTCTTTCAGAGCAGCTTCTCTCGCCACTGGCATCAGCCACTCCTTCAATCTGCCAGAGG
>JAOWBL010000015.1:9953521-10006606 GCA_028564865.1 Zenarchopterus dispar
TGTGTTGGAGCAGGGAGACATCTAAAACCTGCAGGACACCGGCCCTCAAGGACCAGGATTGGTGACCCCTGCTTTAGTGGCTCTGTGCTGTCTTTCAGAGCAGCTTCTCTCGCCACTGGCATCAGCCACTCCTTCAATCTGCCAGAGGTACACGCCATTAAGGAGTTTCCCCTTCCCTGATGTTTCCTCCTTACTGTTTACAACTCTTTTACAACACTTGTTAAAAAAAAAAAAAAAAAAAAAAGACAAAGGGAAACTTTTGCTGTACTCAAAAGTATCGACAGATATGGAATGACATGTTGGTTTGGCTACCTGTCAGTGAAACCCAAAAACAAACTTCCAAAATCAGTGAAGACAGATATGAAGGTGATGGGAATTAAAGAACACCCATTGCGACAACTTAACAAAAGCAGCTGTAAAAATAAATGTATATATATTCTACTGGACTTCCCCCACGTCCCATTTTTAGAATATGATCTGTTGTGAAGGATACAAGTGAGTGAGGACAAAAAACAGTAGATTTAAGATCTTCTTCATTCCAGTGAAGCCCACCATACATTGGGAAGAGCTTTCCAAGCTTGACATTGGCAGCTTCCATCTTCTCGTGCAGTCAGGTTATTATATCAGTGGCAGGACAAACATGCTGATGGCCACAACTTTTTTTCTTTTTCAGCTGCTCTCCAGGATCTTTGTAGGTTTGACTTTCTTGCAGCTTCTTTATGGTTAATATTTGCCCAAGTGATATCAAGATATTTGGAGCTGTCTAATAAACGTACTATATTTGACTCTAAGTTGTAGTGTAGAGGAAGTTATGTACAACTAACTCTTCTTAACTTCACTAATTTAGCAATTCCAGCACTTCTTTGTTGTGAAAGATTGTGAAGAAAGTAATTTTTTTAGGTTTAACCTGTCTCATGTTGGAAGCAGTATTCTTACAAATGGTTGGACGTTCTTCTAAACAACTGTTTTCTTACCATGAGGTAGCGTGTCTTGGCTAGAGAGATGAGCTCCTGATCCCCGGGGGTACACATGTTGAGACCGATTGGCAGCATCTTCTTGAGAGCAGACACAATCAGCGACGTCTGGATGGAGTAGAACTCACCGCGCCGCTTCTTATGTTTCCTCTCCTGGTCTTGTCCTCCAGACTGAAAAGTTCACCATAGTAACCTCAGAAAGCAATGAAAACTGCTGCCCATGCATACATATATATTCGCATTCACACACATAGCCTTGAGACACATTGACTACAATGACATATAAATGTACTACAACTACTGGACAAACTCATGAAACTATAACAATCAACTGCAAACACACAATCACATGTTTGACTGAAGAAAGGCTTCACCGGTGGAGAAGAGACACGCTACACTCATAAGACGATGACAAATGACCAAAGTGACCATGGTAACATAATATTCATTGATATTATACAGTATTTTTCACAGCGGCACAAGCTATTGGCTCTGCTGCTCGGCGACTGAAGCATACAAGCCAATAAGCTGGCAAGTCAACGGCTCATGCACTGCATCACTCTACCTTTTCCTTAAAGGACTGTTTGAGATAGATGGAGCGAGAAAGAGAGGCAGAGAGAGAAAGGCAAGTAGAAAAAAAAAGGGCGAGAAGCCAGTTAATGAAGGTGGGAAGTTCTCACATGGTCGTGCACTGGAATTAAATTTTTTTTTTTTTTTTTGCGTATGTGTTTAAACTGATAAATCTGGCAGACAAGTGATTAAATGCTCCGAACCATGTGACGATGGCTGAAACATGAAGTTAGTTTGTGTTATCTTCCCTAACAACCATACATGTATACATACACACATGTGCAATTAAATCTTATTTGTAAACTGCACTTTTCTCAAATTTGAATTTTTTTTTATAAGAGGTAGTTTTATTTGATACAAGTGTGTATGTAGTCATGTATGTGTTTACACAAAGGTTTCTGACATTTCCTGAGTATTTCACATGTTAACATAAGAGCGCATGTACAAGCAGGTTAAGAAAATGTTAACATGGTTTTTCCAGCTGATCCCATTTATATTTGCTCTTTTTCAACATTTTTTCCCAGAAGCATGCACATTCTTAGTTATTACTAGCCACAGTGGGTTAAACTGTTAAGAATAATTGAAAGATTAGTAATGTCCTGCAACATCAGGTCTAGAATAAGATGACATTATTGAGTGAGAGGGGATAAGAATAAACCTACCTTTGACATCTTTGTTTTGTTGTCTCCAGTCAAGAAAGAGAGGTTGTTGATTTCATTCTGCACTACAAAGTTCTGCTCTTCTCTTTTGAAATTCTATAAGAAAAAAAAAACTAAATTAATAATGCATCAGTGATGTTGATACTCTAATTCATTAAAACCCAGGAGATCCTTTACATGTGACTTGCACCAGAGGATAAATATCTCTGCCACCATTCTGAAGAGCTCATTGGAGTCTGAATCGGGTTCTTTGAGCCACCTGGACCTGCAGCAGCAGAACAAAAAGAGCTCTGTTACTTTGTCTGCAGCCAGTCACATCTCCACCACCATCTTCCAGACACTCCTCAAAGTCAAATATGGAAGTGGCAGCTCACTGAGCTGACCTGTTGTTGTCCACGTAGCGGATGAGCATGGGGTAAAAGGCGTACAGGTCTCTGCAGAGCACAGCAAACTCATCCAGAATGAGCAGCTCGGCCTCCTGGGTGTCTCCTTTGCCGTCGGCCTTGAGAAGCTCTTCTTCAGCCACCACCTTCACTGTCTTCTTCTTAAGTTTCTCCAGCGTGGGTAAGAAGTGGCTCTTCAGCAGGTCTGCTCGAGCCTTGCTGATGATGGGTTGCACATAAACTAGACGACGAATTATTTTAATGATTATCATCAAGATAAGCGTAACATTTTCATATGTGTAATGTTCCCTATACTGCTAAAACAGCATCTGCCACTCACCTGCAATTCTCTTCATCCACGAGGCCTCATCGATACCCAGGTTGTTGTTGAGGATCTTCAGGATGTTGCCAAGGATGAGGCTGAGGTGTTCTGAGGTGACAGTGGTACAGCAGATGCTTCCCCCGGTGGGAGGCTGGTTTTCAGGACCCCTCTCCCACCAGTAGGAGAGGTAGTTACACAGCATGGGCAGCACCACTTCGATCACATGAGGCATCTCTGTGTACCTTGCACCAGACTCAGCCATGTCGTTGATGTCCTTCATGAGACCTTCCAGACGAGGCATCCCTGGGCACATCTCCTCCACGGAGTCTCGTATACCTAGGACTAAAACATTACACAGAGCTGAAACCTGATATCAGTTTTTACAGACACTCATGAGAATGACAGCCTGAAGGCTTTTACTTTGAAAGAACGACATGAAACTGACCAGCTCGATCTCTGGCGCTCTTGGTGTTAAACACGGAGCAGGGGTTGTAGGTGTTTAGCAGCGGTTCCAGGAAGGCTACAGGCACGGCCCCAGCCAGAGTCGCCAGACACTGACCGATAGCTGGCAGCTGCCTGAGGGACACAGATTTTATTAAATGGAAACGGGTTTCTTTGCTAAAGTTCTGCACAATCTTAAATCTTAGGATACCTCTCCACATAGATGTTCTTCCCAGTGCCCAGTGCGTACAGACTGGTCAGGATTCGATAGCACGATACTTGGACATCATCCACTGGGAAAATGAAAACAGAAAATCAGAAAACTGCAGCTTGACCCTTTAAACTGGATTCAGGAAAGCTTCCTAGCCACTAGTCTTCCACGCAGCTCATGCAAGTACAGTAAATAGGTTCAATTTATAGAGGTAGACACCTTTCCCTCTTAGCTGAACATCACAAATTGCAAAACCAAAAATAAATAAATAACATAAAATAAAATAAAATAAAAAAGGTTAGTGAAATGTATTTATCCAGGAATCGCCCTTAGAAACATGACTAATATGAGGAGAGCAGCATTTGTAGGCAGGAAGCCAACCCCTGAAGAATAGTGCAATATCTTTAGTAAATGTGGCTCGCAGTCACATTACTTAATCAAAAAAAAAAAAAAAAAAAGGCTTTTGATGCCAGCAGTTTCATACACGTCACTCTCCACGACAGAGTGGGACTGATTTGAGTGTTGTGGAAAACCAACTTTACACTTCACTTTCTGCAGCCTCTCAAACAGTCAAACAGCTATGTTTGATCATCCCTGTGCTGTTCAGACTCACAAAGCAGGTCTACTCCAAAGTGGTGTTGAGTGATGTGCTCAAACAGAGCAGTTAGGATGGGGAGCAGCGCCACGGTGGTGTAGTTGATATTCTGTGACACGCCTTTCATCTGTGAGCGGGAGTGCGTGAACTTCCCCAGCTTCAGGTTCTCAAAGGTCTTCTCCAGGTCCTCCGCAGCATTTTCAAAGAACGTCCTGAGGCCCATCCTCACCTGCTCCGACCCTGACTTCATCACTGTCCTGTTGGAGTGAATGAGAGCATGATAAACGACAGAAAACAAATAAGTATGCACGACAGGTAGATATTCCTGGTCATGCAACTATTCAGCATCCCACTGTCTAGAAAGGTTTCAGTAATGAGCATCAATGTGATCTTACATTAAAAGATAAATTGTTCATCTAATGAACAAGGAGACTATTTAAATTCAAAGTCAACACGGAAGCTTTAAGATAACATGAAGAAGCACAATATATTAATATGATTAGTGTGTTTGTTTTCAGCCTTTCTCAGCTCGTAACAGTGTAAATGAATTGCCTAGTCTTAAGCCCTGATGTATGATGGAAAAGAAGGACAAATGAAAAACAGTCTGCAAGCATCAGCTGGAGCTCTTCAGAACAAACAAGACACAATAATGCACTGTTGATTTGGCCTCATTACGCGTGAGCCGCATTAACAAACAGAGCAGTGTCTCTAAAGAACACCGGGAGCCTCGGGCAACATGTGCTGCATGAAATCCGTGCCGCATATTTAAAATGCCAGAGGAGGCTTTTTTTGTTAATGCCAGTGTGTCCTATAAGAATTATGACTGTTTGAAAGAGCACACTCACAGCAAACATGTGCCTCTTTGGGCTCCAGATGAGGCTCAAACCACTTAACGGTGACAAGATGGAAATACCTTGCGGAAATAGTCCACATTTGTCCGCCATTAACATCAAACTGAGGGCACTTGAACTTTTTATTCGAAAATAAATGAATAAATCAAAAACACAGTGAAGCCAAGTTCCTTGCGTGCACTGAACTCTGCCTAATTTGCACCCACCTGGTGTCCAGAGTGTGTGCCAGGATGTGCAGACAGCTGACCATGGTGGTGGAGTCGCTTCCTACAAAACAGCACGGAGGCCGTCGGTATAACATTAATGCGTGTGGTACACAAATCTACCGACTTTCTGGACTTGCACTGATCCTCGCTCATGCCAGATCTGAGCATGCAGTGATGTACCACCCACCGGTGTTCAGTATGCAGCTCATCACCTCAGGTGGATATATGATACAGTGTGCAGTCTGGTTACTGATATACGTTTAAACTAATAAGATCTGTCTTATTGAAGCCTCAATATACAGCTCAATTCTTATTGGCTTTCTTCTGTCTGTTTTCTGAAATAAACCTCTACACACAGGATCTATTACCTTCAGGCAAGAGCCATACAAATACAAATCCCCACACATTCCCAACTTCCTTACCAAAGAGGGAAATCCTATGTCTGACAAGAGCTGCCAGTTTACAAAACAGGCTGGAGACGTGAAGGGAAAGAGAGAGGAAATCAAAAAGGGTTAATTTAAGAATAGAAGTTTTTTTTAATGTTAAGGAGAAAATGGCTACAAGTAACTTCAGTGTCATGCAGTTCTGCGGTACGTAAAGTAAGGAAGTGCTACCTGGTGACCATCTCCTTCTCTTTGTTGGAGGCGTAGCCACTGCTGCTCAGGTTCTTGTTGGGGGACGAGAGGAAGTACAGAGAGTGGTTTTTGAAGTACTGATCGATGAGGGGGAGAAGAACCTGAACGAGAGCAAAGAGAAAATAGAGAACAAGACCAGACGAGTTCAAAGGAGGAAAAACAACTGAAGAGCTGGAGTTTTGACATATTTGCGCCACTTGCTTACTTTGGCAAAAAACTTGATTTCTTGTTCATGAGGCGACCTGTCTGTTTTTCCACTGGCAGCCATGGCCTCTGGATTGAGAAGAGAGGTTTCGTATTAAGCCACAAGCCTTCTGAAAGTCTGTTTTGAATCTGTGGGACGTTGTTATACCTAAGTGGGCAATGAATTCCTGGGCCGAGTCGACGTACTTCAGCAACTTCTTGAGGAATTTATAGGCAAACCTTTTCTCCATGGAAGAGGAGTCCTGCTCTAAGTCCTTCAGACCTCTGAAACGTAACATATTATCCACAAATGAACATCTGGATAACGCCTCATTCTCTCACAGTACCATTTGATAAAGCACTCCACCAAACACTTATTGTTATGAAGTGCTGTAAAGACCTTAACATCAGTGACATACTCTCTGTGTATTGACCTTGTGATGCTATAGCCATTAATTTGCAGGAAGCGGAAAAGGTCCTGAGCCTTCTCTCGATCACGGGCTTTCTCCTTAGCTGTCAGCGTATCGTAAGGAACCAACAGATGATGTGTACCCCCACCTGAAACCACAAACAATCCTGATCTCAGACATGATTAAATCCGTCTCTCCTCTAAGCAGCCATGTGACTGCAGAGATGAGGTGGAAGCGACTCTCATCCGATACAATCAATTCAGACCAGCTAGCGACACGGATATGCATGAAGCTACATTAAAAAGCAGCAACAGCACCTATGCTGCACCGTTTTAATCCACCCACACACAAACATAATCAGTCCGTCTTTATGCAGTATGCATTCCTGATCAACTTCATTCGCCATTCACCTCTGCTTCCGAGGTCACTTTTTTTCTTCTTGGCCCAGATGTTATGGTAATTCTCGGCTACCGCCTCCACCATCCCCTTAGACCAAAGACAACAAGAGACAAACTCAGTGAGGAGCGCACGTCACCCACGTTACCCATTCAGGAAACATCGCCTTTTATCCTGCATTTATTGGAAAGCTCCTTTGATACATAAAAAAAAGGAAGGACAAAGACAACACATTTACAATCACTCACCTGCAGCTCTCTGGATAGGACAACGTTACTTGTGTCTATTGGGCTCGGATTAAAGCCGTTGGCCTGGGGATGAAAACAGATTTACAATGAGACGCTTCGTGCTCCCAGCTGTGAATCAACACTTTGATTAAAAAAAAAAAAAAAAATTCTTCAAAAGATTACTAATTGTCTTACGAACTTCTGTCAATACTGAAAAGAGATAATTACTTTCTATTCCAAAATAAAGCAACTACTAACAAGTGGCACGAGTAAAATTCAGAACATGGAAAGTGATAGCAGCTGTAAGCTTAGACTGATTAAGATATTGCAAATAAGTCATGAATAAATGCTTGAACAGCTGAAATTGTTCTCTCAAGAATATTTCAACAAGGATTTATCTGTGCCTGAGAGCAAACTGTATATTTGGATGTCTGAAGTGACTGCAAACTCAAACACTCTAAAAGTGCAACATTATCACTTTATTTGGAGTCTGTAAGGTCCAAATGTCAAATTTGCAGGGGGTTTTTTTATGTCAAAACTAGGCTTAATGCAAAATGGTTCATTATTTACCTTTTATCTATAGCTACAACTTTAAATCATACTGTATTCATCGTGTCTAGTAAGTCAGGAGATAACAGGAGTCCTGACTTTTTTTTAACTTGCAAATATAAAAGGAAATGAGCTAATAATGTTCGCAAGTATGTTATCATGAATTTTATAATCCAATGAGGAAATCTGTCTTCATCTTCAAAATATATTTGCCTGTCAAAGTAAAGCTGGAAACTGATCTCAAAGTTCCCCCAAACCGCAGAAGAAAGTGGAGTGGCACTCTGCAACTTTACTAATTACTTGGACTTTCACCTTTGAACTGTACCTGTGAAGCCTGAGATATTTTTCTCATTTTCTCATTCTCCCTCTGCTGACACATGCTCTCTCCATCCTTTGTCCTGTCGATGCTCCATCCCATTGCCAGCATGCTCTTCAGGGATTCTCTGATTGGCCATCTGTAAATCTCCTTCTCCTTTAACACGTTATCAGAAATGGAAAAGAAACAATAAGTTAATGTCCTATTCGCACTGGACTAAAATGACCTCTGAACCTGAAGTAATTCTGAAATTACACCTTGACATTTGTGAATTTGTTTCATGCATTCATGCTGGATAAGTGAAGTTTGTGTTATAGTCTAATTAACAGACATTGATCCTGGAAGTTATGTTGAAGCCACATATTTTATGAAAACAACGACCTTTTATTTAACATTAAATTTGATTATTGATTCAAAAGCATCTCATCAGACACTCAGGGGTTAGATTACAGGCATTACACGTCAAATTCTGACAAGTGACAAAATCAGAAAATGGCATGCCGCAGTATGGTTTAAGTTGCCATGGTAACAGTAAACTTAACGGTAAATGTAACCAGAGCTTTCGATGGTTTTGTGCTGTCAGAGAGGCTTTGAGTTTGACAAAAGATTAAAAATGTGTTACTGCATGATGCAGCCACACATGTCTTCTCTCCTGCTCATCTGGACTTCTTGTTTCATAAGTCTCCATGTGAAGCTTAATGTTGATTAATTTCTGTATGTTTATCATCTAAAAATATCAGATCATCACACTATATGGGCTGCATTTGGCTGACGTTGTAATATAAAATCCCACCACGTATCGCGATTCCCAAAATTCTGTTATGAAGGAGGCAGAACAGGCAATGAGTTACTAACGTGAATTCAGATGGGATTAAAATTATCTTATGACCTCGAAGTTTGCTGAAATAGGGTAGGTAATTTTTACTTTACAAATCACAGACATGATGCATTTGGAGAGGATTAAAATCACAGACGTCCTCTGTGATTATTACAAATTATAGCAGGTCCCCAGATCATTTTAATTCCTTCCAATGGGGCATAAAACCTAAATCTTTAGATCATCTTTTCAGCATTGCACACGGTACTGTACCTTCTCTGTCAGAGCTTTGTAGGTCCTGAGCTGAGGGTGACTCTTCACTTTCTCATCCACGCAGTCTCCATACTTCCAACCCAGCAGCACCTAAAACACAAGCAGGCAGGGATGCACAATCGTCAAATAATCCAGAATGCTTTTGTGCTTATGTATTAATTTTGTATTGCAGGTGGATCAAATCAAGGAGTTGCCACAAAACTGTATCCCTTTTGGTTATGATATCAAATAAACATCACTGAAAGGGAGACTTTTTACTGAAATGTTCTTCAGCTGTTGTCATGTGCTGTATTTCTTCAAAGCAAGACACTTTAAGTGCCCTATCCTTTTCTTTCAACACTCATGGCTTGCTCCCAGTCTGATACTGCTCCATTTACTACCCACTGTGACCCTGATGGAAGCGTTTATCTTTGACCTTACCTTCTCTGCAGACCATTTCTCATGGCAATGCTCAGCATATTTGTTGACAAAATGCTCCAGCTTCTCTGGAAGAGCAATGCTAGAAGGAAAAAAGCGTGACAGTTGCTTTGCAAATGAGTGCAAATGTGTGTTAGTGCAGTCATATGCACATATTGGGGATTTAATATTTTTAGTCAGGTTGACTGGACATTTTTTCATGGATTTCTGGATCAAAACTGTGACTTACTTTGCAGTATTAATGGGTTTAGGGTCAAAGTTACCCTGAGCATCTACAGACACAGGTTTTTCCATGGTGGTCAAAATGGAAGCATCAACGTAGTCAGGTGGCAAGGCTCCAGCTATGGCACTGAGACAAGGCATGGCCATCTTGAACAGCTCTGGATCATACTTCTGCTTGGGGAGACAAAGAAAACTAGAGTTAACTGTGTAATTTATTCCCTAAGATGTTGTTCTGCAACCAGCAGGTTTTTTACTCTCAGTGTGATTTGATGCCAATTTAATCAGGATCTAAATAAAGCTCCACAATTATTTTGCACAACCACTTGTAAAGGGCAAGCATTAACTGCACTGCTTACAAGTAATTTGTGAAAATGATTTCCTTGTGCAGGAATACATATTGGAATCGACATTGTAATGAGATATGTGGGTTCTGCTGAACTGTTCACCTCTTCTGAAGCGCTACTGCGGTTACTGTGGAGAGTAAATTAAAATTATTTGGAAAAAAAAAATAAAGTCAAGCCAAGGGCAAAGTGGGAAAATTTTGAGGCGCCTCACCCTCTGGGATAGAGAGTCAAACACTCCCCAGAAAATCCTCTTGGTGAGCAGCAGTTCGTCGTCTGATGCTGTACCGAAGCTCCCCCAGCCCGACGGGAGACAGTAGTACTTCCAATTCTGCTCATAGTGGTTGGTCAACAGCTAGAAGATGCAAAAAGGTCAAAAGGTAACACTTAAAAACAACAAATGTGCTGAATTTAGTAAAGCAGACAGTTGATGACAGGAAATAAAGCTGTTATTGGCCTCTCCCACAGCAAAATGAAACAATTTTGCAAAAGGAAATATGAAACTACTTTGTAGAACGATTTTTATTACATCTCCAGTACTTCTTTCCTGTGACCTGACAGACAGCGAGGAGCAGTGGAGTCAACAAGCACAGTCCTATACTTTGTCACCTTGTTTTCTCCTCCCCTCCCTGCCCACTTCTAGCACACCAGATTATCAACGCCATGAGTGTGTTACACTCCATGCGGCGCTGAGTATCAGAGAGAAAGGTGGACACCCATAATATTATATCAACGGTGCACCCTCACAACAGCTGGTGGAAATAAGTTGTTGATAGCTTCCCATCAAACTCAAATAGAAAAGCAGGAATGAAGAAAATGAAAAATCAGAGACTGAAAGCAGTTAAGAGACATATAGGATACAGGAAGAAACTAAAATGGAGCTGCACAGGCATGCAGGAAGGGCAGCATGGGATGTTAGATGAAGGATGCTAAAGCAAAGAAAAAAAAAATCACATTTAATAAATGTAGGAAGGAAGAAATTTCCACCAACCCTTAGAGGCATCTTGCAGTATTCAGTCAGCAAGGGCACATCAAAGACGAGGCGGCACAGGAGCTGCTGCAGCATAGAGGGACGGAGGTGCCTGCAGATTAGGGTGAAAGGAGATAAGACTGCTAGTGCCCTGGGGCATCTTCAGATCTTCAGACTCTGACTGAGGCTGTCACACTAACTTGAAAGGATATTTAGAGAAATCTGGCTGTGAGCTATATTAGAATTTTCCTCAAAAGCTGATAAAACAATGGGCTGTTCATCTTTTCTGTTCCTGCCTGGCGAGATGCAGAAACAAGTTTTATCAGTGGCTGTGTGATCTTTTAACCCTGCGCTCCTCACATGCAGATAGACAGCAAGCACTCCTCGATCGCATCTCTCTGTGCCTTGGTCAGCGAGCGGCCCTTGGAGAGGCGGTAGATGGTATGGAGGGTGGAGTCGATGAGGGTGGCGTGGTGCTCTGTGCCGGCAAAGAGAGGGGCGCAGCGGGTGAGGAGGGGAAGCATGGCTGAGCCGATGTAGCGATTCATAGCCAGGGCCGTCTCGGTGGTGCAGAGACCCTCCTGCAGAGAGAGAACGGTTCACAGGTAACTCTACGTATGAAAGTCAGTTCACGCGTACAGACAGTGAAGGAAAATGTGCCTATGTAACATAAATAAAGAAGCTAAAAGAAGATAAAGCCATGCACTGTAACTGCACTAAAGATTTGTTCACACAAATGAAGTAAATTAAGTGTCAGTGCAGTCAGGACTGTGTGATGCCTGACGGGAGGCGCGATAACCGCAGGCTGAGTGATATTCTTAGGTGTTGCCAAAATAACACTGTTGTTCAGGCCAGACGGCAGCCTCTAGGAATGTCGGATCAGATCAGAGATGAGTCATATGAGGTATCCCAGCCTTTTCTAAGAGTTGCCTTAACTGTCAAAAAAGAAAAAAAAACACACAGGTCCTACAAGAAATCGGCCAAAACCTGGAGAACCTTTTGGTTAATTGTGTGTTTAGGTTCCTCTAATAAAAATGTCAACAAATTACATCTATCCGCCACCACGTTAAAAGGACGAACAGATGAAGTAAATGACTGTTTTATGAATTCAAATGTTCTGTTGGGGATCCTTCCGACACCGATTTAACCACCTGAAGATGCCATTAAAGACCAAGGACACTATACCTCCTCACCACAAAACTAAACTACTCAAGAACAGTTCTGGGAACACGGCTAAATCCAAATCACTGAACCAGCTTCCTAAAATCTTCACATCACCAATCAAATCCAGGAATCTGCTGGTTTATAGGTGTCTGTGTTAATCAGACAATCTGTCAATAAGTCCAGAGCTTTCAGTGGGGTAAAACACTCATTGCTGATCCTGAAAAGTCAATGTGAAGTTGTAATTGCATGGGCCGCTTCTCTCAGTTTCCCTGTGACGTCAGCTCTACGTACCGTATCCAGGGAGGTAGCTGCCCTCAGGTCGGGGAGGAATCCCACTTCCAGCAGGTGAAGCAGGAAGCTTTGATCTTCAATACCATACACCCTGTCTAAAAACAGCACTATGGGGGCTTTGTGGTCCGGACAGAAGCTGGCTGACATGTCTGGCTCAGTCACCGATCCATCTGAGGAGCATAAAAACAGACACGGAAAGACGCAGTATTTGAACAGCGTAATGCACGCAGGTGTGAAATACTCAGGGAGTCATGTACAGTACATGGTACATAATGGCAAGTCTTTTCTGATTAGGAGGATCGTGTGTATTCATTAGAGTACATGCAGCAGTTTTCTGGTGCTGGAGCCTCGGCTTGCTGCCTTTTTTTTATTCTTGGCCTGCTGACAAAGCCTGCGTGGCAGTGCTCACAGCAGCAGATTTAAGTGAAGAGTCTTGCCACGCTTATGCAGATCAATCATCACAGCAATACTGGCTTACTCACAGCAGCAAAGCGCTGTGCTTAATAAAAAGGCATAGGCAGAGGAATGAAATCAATAACTTTCCTAGTGCGAAACAACCCAATGTGACATGCAGCTAACAAGTAGAAGCTATCAGGATGAAGTCCAATATAAAAGAGCAAGTATTTAATTAGTACCTTTGTTGATAATGGGCATTTTGAGAGGTATGCTGATAATTCCCACAAGGTCCTCAGTTGGCACCAGAGAGCGAAGGATGGCGCGAATACGCAGGGCTTCACCTTTCCCTTTGTTGATGAGCTATATCAAAGAAAAGGTTTATGAATTAAAGTAAGACCATCAAAACAGTTCAAGAAAATCTACAAAAATGTCCCAGCTTCGGTTAAACTTACATGCATCTCAGGGGCACAGCGCCCCAAAAGGTCAATGAGCGCTGAGTAGAATGACATGATGGCGTTGCCCATGTGAACCACCTCCTCCTCATCGTCACCATCAGCAGATCTACGGGGGGGTGAGGAAGAAGGCAGGCAAGAAGAATAACATTTTTAAAGGTCATCCCAGCAAAGATGCAAGCACAGATGGGTAAACAGGCTGGCCCTCAGCATCAATAAGAGGAGATTAATTTGATTTTTATTGCTTACACATCAGAGCTGACTCCCTGCACGGAGCCCGGCAGGTCCAAAGCAGGTGTCTCGGAGATCTTAATGGCTTCCTTCATAGCAGCCAGCAGGCCGTTGCCTCCCTCGCCTCTGAGAGCAGGTCCGAAGCACTCCGGGCGACGTATGAGGAGCTTGACAACGACACTGGAGTTCTCCTCCACGCTCTCTCCTGCAACACAAACACAACAGCACATGAGACCACAAATTCAAAGCGGTCCAGAATTTCAGCACTGCCTGAATCTACGTACACTTGCAAGATTTTTCTTAGTGTTAAAAAACAGGATAAAAACAAAGCATAAGAGAGAGTGAGATGGATACACAGATTGACTTAAGCATGAATTCAGTCATACCGTTGACAAAGACAGCAAAACGCAAGAAGGACAGATAACGTTCTCCTTCTATCGGGTTCCACCCGATGTCTGGGTAGCCTTTAGCCAGAAGCATTGGACAACACTGGAGCCCACAGCCAGCAAGGTAGGTGACCACCTACAGATAAATCACATGGGATATATCACTTGAAACCCTAAACAGAAGGAAATATAATCTATGGATACCTTCAACATACCATCAAAGGACTTTTCCTCCATATCAAACAGAGTGGCATCACAATAACATAAAAAAAAAACAAACAAGGTTCTACCTTATCCAGGTCGGGCTCTTCCAGAGCCAGAGCCAGGCCATTGTTGTCCATCACAGAGGAAGCAGCTACATCCAGAGGAGTGGATCCCCTCATAGCTGGAGAAGCTGCAACACGAATCACACACAGGCTCAGCTACCGGTACATCGGCAGGACTTATCCTGTGGCAGTGCTTCAATACAAATCTCGACTAACAGCAGATGGTGGTATTTCCCCTCTTAAGTTGTTACAGACAGCTCATTTGCAAACATTTGCCAAAGATTAGCATCAGCAGTTTGCCCTGGATGTATCAGTCATTTTAAGCTTCAAAGGGTTCATGTAAAACTGTGTTTGTACACCTGATGTGAGCGTGTGGATTCAAAGAATTTCTATTTCTGCTGTCAAAACATGTGTGCATTAGTAAATGTTTCAACTTCTTTTGAGGATTTAACAACCTCAGTTAAGTATCTGTGTTTCCAGCACGTCTTCTCGTGTCTCCTACACTTTTAAAGCTTTTAGTTTTTTTTCGTGATCAATCTGTGACCCAGTTAGTAAAATCATGTTGCAGCTTTGAATCATCGGTCATCAGATGTAGCAGACACTACGCAGGTTTTGCCCACCTAGACCAACGCTGCTGTTCTCCAGCAGGTAGCTGAGGTGGTCAAACATGGCCTTCTGGTTCTGGCGGCTGATCCGGCAGAAATAGCACAGGAACCGACAACAGCTGGCCACCATCTTGGGGAAAGCAATTTCCTGTGGGGTTGAACGTACAAAGTGAGTGACATGCTTCCCTTTGATTTCAATTTAAAAGTTTGCTTCCTTCTGCTTCCGTGTTTTAGATTTAATGCAGTTTTCAGGCTGCAGCGTTGTGATTCTGGTAATAATTGGGTCAAATGTAATATTTACTTATGTCTGGCTACAAATTAAAAAAAACAAAACAAAAAAAAAAACTGTTGCTTAAAAACTTTGACTGCATTTGGAAAAAAAAACAACCTGTGACTTGTCTCCTCCGAGCACGTTGACCATGACCTCCATGACGGTCTCATGCATGCCCAGTATCCTCATTAGGTTTGGATGTTGGTAAAACACCTTGTTGTTCATGATGTCACTGGAAAGTTAAATAAGAGACTGAATATCCCATGTTCACTGAAAATGTGTAACAAAATATTATCATTCAGATTGTGGCTCATTGTAAACTAGACTGGAAAATTGAGCAGAGGAGGTCTTTTATCTAGAAACCTACCCCAGTCCATCAATCATGAGCTTCTCCTCCTCCTTCCCCATCCGAACAGACAACAGAGATCTGATCTGACCAAGGGAGGCCAGGAGGTTGATGGTGTCCTGGACCGAAGCAGCACTGATGGTGTAAGTCTTCCTCATGGCCCGGAGCAGCTCTCCAATGCTGTCATACTGCCTCCTCAACAGGCTGAACATCTTGCGGACCAGTTCTGGGTCTTGGATGTGACACTCCTGGGCCCAGCTGATCATGGTCTGAGAGATGAGCTCCTTTAGATTCGCTGAGAAGTAGGTAAAAATAAATCAATGTCATTTCATTATTGTAGCATGAATGTTAATAATATCCTCTGTTTTCATTCAACTTGCATTATTGTGTGTCAACAAAGACACAAAGAACATAATAAATATCAACCATATATATATATATATATATATTGCTCTTTTGAAAGCAAAGTCTTTTCCTATTCTTGTTTGGCACTGGATTTTAAATACTCATCTGTGAGAAGTGTCCTCTGGTGTATTTTATGATTTAACAAATATTTTTAGTGGGTAACATGTCTAGACTGCCGGCAGGTCCATTAAACAACTGGACTCTTATTGTGGATTTGGCTCAGTATTTGCAGAATGTGGTTTGGTATTGTCTAACTTAAATAATACTGTATGTTCATCTAAAACGTGAATATATCGCTCAGCAGGACTGGTGCTTTTGAATCAATCTATATCATGTGCAATGATGAACATCCAGATCACCACAGATACTCATTTTTGAACTGTGCTTGTTCCAGACGAGGGGGCTGAATCAAAGCCAGCTTCTACATAACTTTTCAGTTCAGCTTTTTTTTTTTTTTTTTTTAACCTAATTTAGTTATATTGTATAAATAATCTTACTGGATTAGACTGTATTGAACTGGATTATAATTAAAGATATCAACTAAGATTTCTTCTCCCAACTCCAATTTCCAGTTTCAACTCAGATTTTAATCTCTAAATATTACAATTACGACTGCATACAGTAACTTAATCACCCATAAAAGAGAGCAGAGGCTGCAGGCTGTGTGCTCTTCCAGCTTTGTTTTTAGTCTCTTAGCCTTCGTTAGCTTCAGAACAGTATGATGATTTTTTTTTAGTGTTGGATTAAGTATATTACCATATTTTGATGGTTTTTACTTCATGTTAGTTTTTTTCCTGTTTTTTGGCTTTACAGGTTGTAGGTGTTACTTTCTTTGCTCTTTTTTATTCACATTGACAAATTTTCACATCATGCTCCCTAGTGACTATGTCATCATGTGCTCATTGATAAAAAAAATAAATAAAAAAGGATGTTTTAATATTTTATGCTTATGAGCTGATTTGTTTACTGTCCCCTCTTCCCTCTTTTCCCTAAATCAATAAATCACCCACCGATCACCCACCATCTCTCATTATTATTTATTTGAATTTGATGAAAATGTACCATATCTAATTATAGTAACTGGGAACTAAACATATTGAACTGAACTTTATTAAATGGGTTTTCATTTCAGATTGTGTACTTACTGTAAAACGTCTTAAGTTGACTTTTAATGTTATTTGGAGTAGTATAAGTTAATTTACATGAAGATTTAATTACTACATGCTGTCATTATTCTTCCCTGCAGGGTGGAAACACATCGCTTTCATGAATTCTTGAACAAGTCCTAAGTCTTAAAACTTAAGACTTAAAAATGAGCGTTTTGCTGACATAAGCGTAAAAACTTTCTCAACATTTGAAATCTTGCCTTTGTACTTTTTTTAGATAAACATTTGGTTGAATGATTTGCAAATAATCAGTTTTTATATTATATTCATATTTTAGATGGCGTCCAAAAGACTTGGAAATTGTTTTTGTTTTGTTTTAGTATTATTGGGGTCCTGTTTGAAGTATAATGAAAATAAGGCATTTATTCACATTTTTAGTCTGGATGAAGAGTCTGCACAAACACACTAAAGAATTCATTCACACTGAATAATTAAAGCATGTAAATGACCTGCATGATCCTACACTCATCATGACAGGGACAACAACACAGACATATCCAGCAGCATTTGATCCCTCTAAGACCATCATATTCACACTCATTTAAGAGAAAAATAAAAATGACCTAATTTAACAAACGTAAATACTTAAGATTTCCATTATGTCTCAAAGACTCTTTTACAAGTTGGCAACATAAACCCATTGATGCCGGTGTTAGCATTTCTTCTTCGACTGACAGCCAAGCGCAGTAAGAGTGAATCAAAGTAGTAAAAATTAGACCCCAAAACCATAACAGTAAGTTAGAAGATGCTGAAATGATTGGGAAACAACAGAGCTGGACTACAACTTTCACAGTGTTATTATTATAAGCAACATGCTAAGCTATACTGTTAGAGATCACCAAAAGTGTGCTGCAGCCATAAATTAGCTATAATGGGTAAATTATAGCTGCGTGTGACAACATGGTTAGTAAAATTTAAAAGCACAAAAATGAGAAGAGTCATCTGTGTTATCTTGTAATCCTTATTATATGTTCTAGGAAGAAAATGAACCATAACCTTCCTTCCATTAAGTGAGGTGACCCTACGAAGAAACACACCATGGAGCCATATTTACACACAAGTCTTAAGAGCACAAGTCTTATATTAAACTGAGAGGATGTCTGCTTGAATGGGTGCTCCTGTTTTTAAAAAACAAAGCTCGAAAACTGATGATAATAATAACAAAGAAGACGTGAGACATTAAGTGTAACAAAGAAATCCAGTCAGCTCCTTCAAAGTCTTTATCGCGGCTTCAGCTGAACAAAAAGCACAGCAGCAGGTTGGTGTCGCACAACCCAACAAGACTTCACTTCTAAAGTAGCTGTCACATGATATCCTTCAACTATGTGAAAGCTTTTCTACATCGTTTTCAAGCTCAATTATTTAAAAAAAAAAAAAAAAAAGATAAAAGCTCAGCTTTTGTGGTGAAGTGAAGCATTTATTTGAACGACTTTTATGTTTTGAAACTGAATCAATAGTTTGTATGGGTGAGGGTTAAGATAAAAAAAACACACATAAAAGGGAAAAAGACATTAGTTAAACAATCCACAACCATTAAAATCAAGGATAATATTCTCAGCTGTGTTTTTTAAGATGAGGTGACAGATTTGATGCAAAGTTTTGTCTGTATCTTGACCGACAGGAGGACCTGGCAGAATGACAGCAGTGAGAGATCCTGCTGCCGAGAGGCTTGCAAGAGTCAGAAAAACACCAGAGGCCTCAGTCTGATCCAAAATGAGAGGTGACATCTCATCCTCTCAGCCAACATGCTTCACAACACCTGACTCACACATCACACTGTAAAACACACTCACTCGCTCTCTTTTTTTCCGTTTTATGCAAAGTTACACTGATGGAAACCAACCGGCTCTTGCACAACTGCCACACTTTATCTTGCACATCTCGCGCATCGATTTGCTCAAAGCAAGTTGTCATGGCTAACCATTAAACACTTTGGCTGGATGAACCATTCATCAAAGGTAGAAAATGACCTCTGTGCTTCTTTTATTTCATTTTTATGAAATAAATGGCCAAAACAGTGCTGGCGCCTGTATCCTCAGGGTCCCTGGAAGCGACATGATGTGATATGTAGAAGAAGCTATGGCTGGAGTTGCAGCAGAAAATAGGTTATTGTCTTTTTCTCATGCCTCCTCATGAAATAGTATAATTTTTTTTTTTTTTTTTAAAGAAGCACAGATCACAAATGTCATCTACACTTGCATTGCTACAAATAAAGCACTTCCAGTTCTGATTAAATCTAATTTAGTTTGACTTGAATAACTTAAATATTGTTCTGTAATTATCTTATCCGGATGGACTTTGTTTGTTTGGTGATCTGCTAACTTTTCCTCATTTATTTATCTTAACCTTTAGAGCAGAGGTAAGGAAGACCGGTCCTCGAGAGCTGGAGTCCTGCATGTATTAGATGTTTCCGTGCTTCTTCACACCCTGACACAAATGACTGTGTCATCAACAGAGTTGTTCAGACCTTGATGACAACCTGTTAGCAACCATTAAATAGAATCAGGTGTGCTGGAGCAGGAAACATCTAAAACCTGCAGGACACCGGCTCTCGAGGATCAGGATCCCCCAACCCTGCTTTAGAGGAAAGATGACTTGATGCTATTCCTAAAGAAAGCACATCATGCAAAGCTAGCTCCTCTCAAATGTGTCTTCTAACCCACCATAAATGTGTGGTGGTGTATTTCTCCACGGAGAAACTCTTTTCTGTTTTCATTTCCTTCCAGGGGAAGTGGTATCCTACTGGTTACAGAGTAGTTACAGCTCAATTCCCTGGGTTAACAGAGGTGAGTCACTGTGGGCCCCTGAGCAAGGCCCTTAATCCCCAACTGCTCCCCAGATGCCGTATCAGCACTGCTCCTAGTGTAACTAGTGATGGGTTAAAAGCAGAGAACAAATTTCCCCACTACAGGACTAATAAGGGTTTGTAATTCAGATTTGTTTGAGCTGGAACGTGGCTGGGTGGGTTTCTAAGTTAGTTCCCATGCTCGGATACTCGCCCGGTGCGGAACACAGGATACACACTGGGCCCACTTTTAACAACACCACATTATCATAGTTAGCACAGACAAAAAAACACTATTCTTATCACTATCATTACCACTGTCTTGGTATCCCCACATCTTAATTATTAACAATACTGAAATCAATCCTTCTTTGTCTCCTTCTAGCCTCTCTCTCAATCATTTACTTACCTGCTTCCCTTTTCTGTTTAGTTTTGTTTTCCCTTCTTTCTTTCTTATGTCAGTATTACACGTGTCCACCTTGTTTTTTCTTGTTTGTTTTTTGTATAAAACAAAAAATCTTTGGTTTTCCACTGCACTGTGTGACGACTAAAAACATAGACCCCATTCAGACGTGATTTTAACATGAACCCCAAGAAATCCAATCACAAGGATCCAATGTTCGATGCAAGTTCAGAACATATCCAAGATGGATTCAGATTTGATTATCATTTGAGTTCTTCTTTATGTTGTTGACAGGTCTTTGCTTGCATTGTTTACACCCTGACTTGTATTATACATATGCTTTAAGAACAAAGCTTAGAAGAGAAAAAAAGTCGTGGTGTATTTTCTTTATCTTGTTATTTCCAGCTTCTCTCCCTGTGTGTGTTTTCTTACTTTTTTTTTCTGCAAGTTACACCTAGTCATTACCAGCTTCTGCCTTTGGCAGTTAAAAAAATATGCAAAAAATTTGCAAGCAGAAATGATGTACGGTATGTGTTTATTTGCATACAGACCTGGAAGGTCAGATCTGATCACCCAAGACACATTATAGGAATATATTTGAAAGGAAACAAAGTTAAAATATTTACTCAAAACAGAAAAACCCTGAGATAAAACATTCAGAGTTTATAATTTCAGATTGGGATTTTAGAGGTGGTTCAAGTATGTTGACTCTGGGTTAAGTAAATGCACAGCAACTATAGAAACATACCATGTTACCTTTACTATTACATCATCATTACCATGATTCACCATGGCAACGTCAGCGAAATGAAAGAGATCCTCCTACATTTTTTTGATTACACCTCTGAGCTTTCGTTGCAGATATACAGCAAATGTGACATTATCTTTCTCTGGAAAAGTAAGACAGGTGCAATGGTGAAGGAAAGAGAGGTGGCGTGGGAGAACCTGCAGATAATAATTTAAATATTTATTGACTTCTGAAATATGGCATAATTGGCTTGTGTTGAAAGTATTACATTCCATATTACGCAAGCAAAAGAAAAAAAGCAATTATTCAAAGAGCTCTGATGGGAGTATGGGGATCATAAAGTTAATTTGGAAAACCCTAAAGGAAAGTTCTTTTAGTCAGAGGGGTGGAGCAGGATGTAAATCACTAAAGATTCTGATTTTAAAATGATGTTGGCTACCTGAAATCTTGTGAAACATAAGGCATTTGATGTGAAGTAAGAGTACGGAGATGATGATTTTTATGATGTACTGATGGATCGATCATGGATGTGGGCTATGGAACTGGGCAGAAAAAATGGTAAAGCTTCAACAAAAATAATGGAGGTATGGGCAGGTGGATAGTTTACTTGGTTGTGCAATAGCTATAAACAGTCCTCATGCAGCCAGACCAGGTTTGAGTCATGTTTTGCTTTGTCTTCCCCCTGTCTCTGCCCAAATTTACTCAAAAGACAACCAAAGCTACAAAAGCTTAAAAATAAATCAATATATAAAAATAAATATCAGGGTATACCATACCATCTATTAAGAGCCTGATCCAGTACAAATGTAGCTGCAGTCTAACCATTACAGCCTCTTCAGTCAATAAAAGTACATTTTCTTGTTCAGAGGTCCACAAAATATGCCTCATAAGACCAATTGCTTGACAAAATTCAACCTATTTCAGCTTCGTGAACGCAAAGAGAGAACAAAACCTGCTTTCAACCAGATCGTTTCCAAGGTAAGTTACCATGGTAACAAAACGGGTTCAAGTTACCTCAGTTTCCAAAATGGGCTTAAGTAAACTCTATTTATTAACGTAAGCCCGTTTCCACTTATACTATCTGAAACAGAAAACCTTGAGTTTTCTATACCTGCTTAAACCTATGAAGGGTCATGGGGGTCTGCTGGAGCCTATCCTGGTCCATTACAGTCAAAAAACAGCCATGATAGGTTGCCATAGTGATCCATAGTGATCAAATCCCCCTTCTTCTATGTGTGGATCACTGCTAGACACATAGATTTAGGTTCCACTGGATATTATAAACACTTCAAAATTATCCATACCTTTGCAACTTCTGCTGAAATAGTACAACACACCAGTGGAAAGACATAAATCCCATCACTCTGCAGAACACAGACAGATTCATTTTAAAATACTTGCAACTTGAGATTATCACTTGCAGCCAAAAACGATGCGTTTTATTTATCAATTTTTAATTCGATCATTACTTTGGTCCATCACAAGACACCTGCAAAACCAGTGACACCCTCATCATCCTCAAAGGCTGAGCAGCTGCACAAGTAAATGCATCATTTAAGGCTTTTAATGTTTTTAATTACTGGGACCAGCTGGTAAATGTTGAATCATCCACCCTCTGCTCAAAAGACTGAAAGGAATAATAAGACTGTCTGAGATGAGACAATAGAATACGGCTTCCAAATCATGCTCACAACACAGTTATTTAAATAAAAAAAATATTCTGATTTTTAATCATCCCACTCTCTCTCTCTGCTTTCTGAAGCCATCCGATGATCCAGACACAGATACAATGATGCAACGCTCCTGAGAACGTTTGCCAGTGAAAATTAGTCTTCTGATCCATCAGCCCCGAGTCTACACCCTCAAGAGACCGCCATCCCCCTGACCAAAACAATTTGTTCCCGTAAAGATACTCTATTTTCATCCTGTTCTGCTTCTTAAAATGCGCACAGTAGCTATATAAACTGCCCTGTCAGGGTCGCAGCTAATCCCTGCGGAGACTGCCTTTCCTCTTATTGTCTGCAGTCAGCAGCAGAGATTTAAGCTTGATATTTATTCTCTATATTTCCAGCTGAATCTTGGGAGACTTCCAGAAAAGGTACAATATACTAATTCCATGGGTAATCAAAAGCAGATTACATGTGCTGTTTTTAGTGCTAGAACAGTGATGTTTATTTTGCGCCTGAAAATTTCTGCAATCGATGGGGACATACGCTGAGCAGCAGTTTTAAATAACACGCTTGCTTTTAATGCTGAAGGCAAACAATGGTATCTGCACCAGTCAGTTGTAAACAGTCCCTTAAAAGTCCCTGTCAGTTAAATTGAAGACATCTTGTTATGTATTTATACTTTTGTTGCACCTCAGTAATTGAGGATTATACCTGGAATGATGTCCTCATCCAAATGTGTTTTCCCCATCTACAGGTCTGTATCATTTTTTTTTCTCTTCCGTTGCCTTTTAATGGAAATGCTGGGAGATGAGCCTCTCCTTCTCTAGGTTCAGTTACCATAACAAAGCTGGATAGAAATTAAAATGGAAATGACTGCTGTGAAGAGGTTTGGTTCATATGTCAGTCATCTCGCCATCTTTCTATCTATCCATCCATTTTTTTTATAACAGCTTCTTTGTGTTCAGAGAAGCATAAACGGGGATGGAGCCTGTCATCAGGTGAAAGGAAGTGTAGACCCTGGAGAGGTCCCCCGTCCATCAAAAAGGCCACACAAAGACAAATGAGACAAAAAACCACACATGGTCACACTAGCAGTCAATTTGAAGTCACCAACAAGCCTAAGTTTCATGTTTGGAAGCTAAAAATATCCAGTGAAAACCCATGCAGGCACAAGGACAACTTGCAAACCCCTCACAGAAAGATCGAACCAAGATTTGAACCGGAAGCTCCCAGCATGTAAGATTAACCATCACCATTCACATGACAGCCACCTGCATACAATGACGTGCAAGGCTGAAGCCCGGTTCCCACTTTCAATCTTAGCCCACATTTCATATCGCAGTCAAATTTGGGAGGTCGCCGAGGCAAATCCGAGTTTGATAGGAAGTCATCAACTGCGGTGTATGAAAGCTTCAAAGATGTTTGTGAAACTCACTGGTGCTTTGCACACTCCTCCGGAGACTGCAGGGAGAGGAATTGCAAGGAGCTACAACAAATTTGTAAAAGACGAAGTGAAGAGAAGCAGCAGAGGGAAAACCAGACGAGGAACACAACAAACAGACCTGACAGAGAGAGGCATGCAGAGAAACTGACATTTTTCAGCAACATCCATGTAAACAAAACGGGTTGATTAACCAGGACTGAGCCAGGGGACTCTTATCAAAGACGGATTAATATGACAACATTACTTGCTCGATGAAGACCAGACGAATGGCTCAGGAGGCCTTGCTAAAGAGCAAATCTTTGACTTTGAGCATTTGAATGGCATGGGGAAAAAAGTAGGTTTGCTGTTCCCCTGAGATTCAGCAGAATATTATGCTGATATGGTTACAATTCTCTTTCTAAATAATGAATCCGTTTCATCAGGCTAATTAGAAACATTTTTGACCAGGTTCAGTTCAACTTAGCCTCTATTACAATAAAAAGCAGTGACTTCCTCACATGGTGCAGATTGTTCCTTCTCTGTGGGTTCTTCAGCTTTGTGAGACTGACTTTTGATCTTGTTCACCAGCATGAGGAGGCGGCCTTTAATAGATGTGTCTTGCTCATCTTCATCTTCCTCCATCGGTATTCCTGCACGGCACAAAAAAAACAAGCACGTCATATCCTTGGAGTACAACAAACCAATCCTACTGTGGGTTTACCAGACATCTCGTGTGTGTGATGCAGAGAACAGGATGTAAAGCATACTTCTACATTTTTTTTCCTTTTTGTCAATTTCCAGTCATTTTTCTTTGTTCTCTGTAAAGGAAACTGCTATGACAGGTTGGCTCCATGAGGCTTAGTTGGCCCACCATCCACTGTAAGAAGCACAGAGGGTTAGGCAATTCAATTATTCATTAAAACATCAGGATGTCAGAGCAAACGTAGAGACACTGAACTATAAATCCTCTGCTGGGAGTCAGAGAGAAAGATGGAGAGGGAAAAAAGAAGCGCTGGCACAATTCTGCTGTTGGTGAGATGATGACGGGTTACAAAATAACAGGAAAAATGCACAATTAAATAAAATGCCACTATTTTTTCTTCATTCTGGCAAATTTTTACACACTTTGTGAATCCATTCTTTCTGTGATGTTTTAAAAATTTAACATGAAATGTTATTGAGTCTCAAAGTGAAAAGGCCATTTTTTTTGTCTCTCTTTTAAAAATGTTAGTATGGACAACTATCAGAAAACTAAACTGCATTTTTGGGGGCTATTCATGTGTTTATTCAAAGTGTTTACATGAAAAGTGAAAAAAATAGCAATGAAACATACAATATTTTTGTTTCCATACTTCTCATGAGCCATGCATCCATGTAGTCTCAATCTTTTAAATATCATCTTTTTCGTAGATGCTTTTCAGAGATTAAAGGTTTACTGTAAATCTCATGTTTGAAAGGAATTCTGAAGTTGAGCATCAAGTCAGGTGATGAAGGATGACCGTATATGAGTAATGAGTTTCAGGTCATGTCTATATCTTCAGGGTGACCACGCCCCTTTTTGGTTGAAAACAAGTACTGTGAAACTAAAGGAAGCAAGTTGGAATTGTTATCATGATTCAGCGATGCTGCAGCATTTTGCTCATGAGCTGATTAAAAAAAATAAATAAATAACAGAAAAGAATCCTGTTCACAATTTTGTTTGCTTTGTCAAAGAGAAGAACAGTAAAACAAAATATTTGTGGCTTTAGGCAATCCAAAGAAAAGCTGCAAACAGGAAACCGTGAGACAGCTATCACATATATGATGTTGGTAATCATTTCATCATAGCTAAGGCAAAAAAAGTGATCAGTTCTGATGTCTGAAGGACATCTTATGAAATACGTTATCTGAAGATTCAATAACATGGCAAATAAAGACAATTAAAATACCACTGATAACAATAGTTATTACAGATGTTGGGATGCAAATACCTTTGGTCACTTAGCAGTATTGTTCATTCATTGAGACGCGCGCGAGAATTAATATATATTCCTTGATCCCACTATGTGATGTTCTTTTTCTGTATAACGGTGGCAATCACGGCAATGTAATCACGTTTTAATTGTTACCGGAAAGGCTGTAAACATCTCCAAAGCAACACTGTTGTCTTACTTCACGACTTTATTTCAGCCAACACCTCAACAGTCGTATATGGAATATCAATCAAATGTAATCATTTGATTTCAGGGGTTGAGGACATTTCAAACAAAAACATCTCTAATTAATTCTAAATATTACTGATTCATCTAAAAATAACAATAAGCATTTCAAGTATTTTCTATCCTTTATATGATAGAAATGACCAATAGAAGATCTCCATCTCACCACAGTGGAGCTGCAGCTGGTGGTGGAAGTCGTAGAGTTCCTCCTGGATGTCTGGAGGGCAGGGGCAGTCCTCACCCGTACTGAAAGTCAGCAGCATGTTGATCTAAAATGTAAGTGAATATAAAAACATACATGTGTCAGGAATAATACACCTACAGGATAACCTAATTAAATGTTCCTTTTTGCTTAAGTGACTTTAGCTTAGACTGGTGTCTAATGTCATCTTGAAGGGACCGTATTATGAAAAAAAGTCTTTGTAAAAATAACACAACTCTGCCAAGGTGGCCTTCTGAGTTTAAAACAAAGATGTTTCAGTGAGTGATTCAAATGTGCATGTTTCTATGATGTCACAGACTCATCTCTGGTTATTATCATCCTCCCTCCCCATCTTTTCCTCCTTCCTAACGTCATCATTAAATGCTAGCTGTTATGCTGCATCTCTGTGTTATTTTGCCCAAAGCATGTCACAGACATTTAATGAAGACCTCGAGGATGTATAAAACTTCTCTCTTTTTTTCTGTATCTAAGGGCAGAATGTGTGTCCTTTAGATCTAAATGCCATCTGGATCAGGCTCACAGAGTACAGAACAACATGACAAGTCATTAAAATAACTGTGAAGTGCTGCACTCCGTCTCCAGCTGTGATCTCATAGAGATGCTGCACTGACGGTGTGAGTGCTTGTAAAGCTGAATGTGCACTCTCAGTGGCAAACTGGATAACTTTGACTCGAAGCTTTAGTCACGCACTCGTGATGAGGAGAGTTTTCGGGAACATTTGGAACACGTAGATGAAGTCTAGCAGCTGCCAGTGAAATCAACAACATAAAGGCGCTGCATGTAAAGACGCCAAAAGGCATTTCACAGTGTAAATAGCACTTTATACATCCTTTTTCTTGATAGCTTATTTTCATTATAAAAATGAAGTGGTACAAGCATTAATCTTTATTATTGATTTGAGGATTTTTAATTGCTTTAGCCTGTTAGTTTGGTCTACTGAGGTTGATTTAAATACTCGATAGAAATAAACCTGACTTGACTTTATTCTGCAGGGAACTGATTCAAACCCTAAACAGGGATCTCTGTTTAACATATTGTAATAGATACTCTTTTTCTCCTTTATTTCATAATTTAAAATGAAATGTATGCAATTCAGGAAGTCTGGCTCAACATGCCTGTTATTACATAACTCAACTAGACATTTTTGTCTCTCAACTGCTGCACTGAAATGAGGTGAATCATGAATCATGAATCTGTGTTTGTCACTGTCAAAGTAATCAATCTGTGCAGATGTTCAGTGAATAAAGCCACACATCCAGCAGAGACAAACGCTCATAAACACACACACACACACACACACACACACACACACACACACACACACACAAGTTAAGCAGTGAGGAGATAGAGAACAGTGAAAGATTAGTAAAGTCTCTCAAAATAGATAAAAAATTAGTATATAAAGAGCATTTCTGATTACCTGCCCAGAAAAGGTAATTTTACCTTTGTTTCTTCCTCACTGTTACATATCAATATATTAACAAAGTTCAAAAAGGGTGACTGAGGTGACCGGTTCCCAAATAGAGAAATACAGCTTTTTTTTCTCAATACGAAAGTCATACTATTGGATTTCTATGCACATCTGCATTTAAAACAAAAAAAACAAAAAAAACAAAACAAAAACAAAAACAAATTAAATAAAGCAATGATTACAAATTATAGGTCCTCCATGCCCACACAGGACACATCACTTGATTTGAACATCAGAGCTCTTCTTTGATGTGTAGGAGTTAAGATTGTAATGGCGGGTGGGGAGTCAAAGTTTGTGCACCTCTGATCTGGATGCAGAGTTAATACCAGGGCTGAGTTGACAACTGTGTACAAGGAAGAGCCAGCGCGGGGGCACACACTGCTCTAAACACTGTTGTTGTTGTCACTCTTTTCACTTCACAACATTAGCATGCTATTTGCAAGCACACTGTGGGGCAGCATTATGCCACTTGTGATTTGAGAGCATGAGAAAGCACAGGTCAGCAAGAGTGACGTTTTGTGACTTTGTGGGGTGATTTCTGGGTCAAAAGGGTGAAATATATTATTGAGTTCTGTCTGCCCACTTACCTTGACATTGTCAGGCGGGATAAGCGAATAAACTTGCATAAGTGTGTTGTGCCTTTAAGTATTAATTATGAGTGACAAACACATTTATTCTATTCTGCTTCAAAGTAAAGTATGATCCAAGGCTTTCAAAGCACCAGTCTGATCTATATTATTGTACTTTTGTCTCACCTGTTCTTGAGGAGGCGATCTGAACTCTTTGGTCTTCTTTGCTGTAACAGCAGCAGACATGTTGAGGGCCAGCATGAGCTCGTTGTAGCGGAACTTCTGGTTGAACTGAAGCTTGGAGACAAAGCTGTCAGAAAAGGACGCAATGGCCTCGATGCGGTGCTTCAGCTCGCAGTCACAGAAATAGTCAAGCAGCTCGCACATCTGGAGAGCAGAGAAGGGGAGGAGGCAAACCTTTACACCGGAAAAAATATTATAAAAACAGTCCAACTCCTCACGGTTTATCACCATCCCGCTTGTTAAAGAGACATCATTACTCAAGAGATCATTTGTTCAGCGTGAGACAGAGCCATTTCATGTTTGGCTGACCTCTGAGTAGACCTATTACAGTGAAGCAGTCATGGAGCATGTGATTGAGAGGACGGCTGTCTCAGTCTTTAAATGTAAACTGATACTTGGGTAAGTAGATGTTCATTGATTTTTCATGTTTTGGCGATTTACCCTCATTGCATTACATTAATGTCTGACACATTTAGGATGCTGCTAAGTCTTCCGTGTTCGCGTAACTGTGTTTTCATTATTACCTGGCGTTTGACGGGCTCTGGCAGCCTCTTCTCCAGGAGCCCCTTCATCGGCTGTTTAGCCTCTTTGGCTGCCTCCTCTTCTCCAGCTTCCACTGCCTTCTCCTCTGTCCCTGTTAGTCCCTCTTTGTCTGTCGTTCCTGTGACTGCCTCCTCACGTGTCTCTCTGAACACATTCGGGTCAATGAGCAGTAAAATCTTTTGAACATCCTCGCTGCCTAAAACCCCCATTGTCAGCAGGGTGCTAATGAGCTTCAAGATCGGCACAAACTGGTACTCCACCCCACCTCCTACTGGATCTCGGATGTGGTGGCCCCCGCCTTGGACAGCCTCTGTCAACATTGAAATTGCTTTCTCTTTCAGGGCGTCCAATGGCATTTGAGGACTGTACAAATGTTCCCGTTTAATGCTGATGAAACAGGGTGGGGTGAAGTTGAGGCGGGGCTTTAGGGAGGTGCTAAGCCCCACCCCTGGCAGGAGATGTTTCTTTGAAGCATCGGAAAACAGACGAATGGAGCGTGTCTCCGCCGTAACCGGAATGATGAACTCATCTTTCATCATGAGTCGTGCCTCTTTGGCTGTCTCCAGGTGGATGCTGATCAGAACATTGTAGAAGCCCTCACGTAACATGCCAGACAGGTACTGGTTGTCGATGGTGTAAAGAAGCTGTGACTGGTCCAGGTGGCTGCAGAGGGCGTGGGCCACGCGGGTGTTTCCCAGAGCGCACAGGGCACAGTAGAGCTTCAAGGTGTGGTAGTGGAACTTCTTCATGTCCTCCTGCTCAGATAGCTCCATGATGTCAACGCACCTTTTAAAGAGGACATATAATGAAAATCATTCCTTTTTTTTGTTTGTTTAAGGCCTTACTTTTGAATCTAAAGTAACTACCAAATTAAAACATTGATATAACACAACCCTGCAGCATAGTTTTGGGGCAGGCTTAGTCTTAAACTATGTCCCTCAGTGAGCTGCCAGAGTTGAAAGGTTCTGTGACACCACAGGTCCAGATCAGCATAGACTTATCCAGTCACTCTCTCTTGTCCTACACAAGCCATCACAACTTTCAGCTCTCACTGCTCCTTTAAAGTGGTTTTCAGAAAGTTGCCACTTCCATTAAACAAAAACAAAACACAGCCAGAAGAGAAAAGGGGTGGAGTCAAGGGAAGAGGCTTACTCCACCCCCTAAAACCACATCCTATGAACAGTAACAATATGTTGAAAAGGGAAGGCCAAATGCTTCCTTTAGAGGGAAGGAGTGGGTACTGTCTGATCACATTCTAATATCAATTTTTTCTGCATGGTAATGCTTTTCACACAACTGGCTGGATGTCACACAACAGTGTGACATCACAAATGAGATTCCCATGTGAAATTCACCGCCATCTAAATTCCTTATCCTCTAAGGTTGTAATTTCCTGTCAAAAACATTGACGACAACACAAAGTGAAAACTTCCAACCTTGATTTTAGTACATCAGTAAGGAGTGCAGGGATTTAATTTCTAGACTGAGATCAAATTTGCAAATCCTCATTTTGTGTGGCTTGAAAAATTGAGTGCTGTGATAATAATTAGTTCGCAAATCAGAATTCCAATGCATCTGCTACCTGGGAGAATGAATTAATGCAACATGCAAAGGACGCTCCCCATCACAGAGAAGTTAGTTTCTTTCTCACATCCATCCATCCATCCAAACAAGACATGTACACCTACGAACAAACCTAAGAAGCATGTTTGTGAACTGTGGGAGTACACGAGAGTACCCGGAGAAAAAAAGCAAAGACCACAACTACACAAACTCCACAAGAGACACACACAGCTACTTCACTCTCATGTCTTTGAGCTAAAAAATATAGCTAGAGTAAGTAGGAAATTAACTGATGTTATCATGAATAATGGAGACAGGTACTTATCTAATAATCATACATCTCATTTGTTTCAAGCATAAATAAGATAAGTTATGACTTGGCAGAGAGTAATACAATGTCTTTTTGACTAGCCACTGGTTGCCAACAAATGTGTGCAGTGTCCAACTCCCTGTAGTGATCAAACATCAAAGGTGTGTAATAACTTGTGAGCTTTGTAAACCATTACAGATCAGATAAAAGCAGGCTTCGTGAATCTTGTGCACAGACACACTAAACCATGTTCCACACCTGTTCTCCTCAGGTATATGCACTGCCAGCATCTGCAGGGGCTCCACACACTGAACCACCCAGCCGTGCCTCTCGTTCACTCTGGCCGTTTCCACTTTGAGGAAGGTGTTGGGCATGCGGCTCCACAGCACAGCATTAATGGTCTGGACATCCAGTCGGGGCGGACACTGGGGAACTGGGTTCTTGTGTTCGCTCTTAAAGATCGCTGATGACAGAGGCATTGCATTCTGCAGAGGACAAACATGAACAAACTATGAACTTTGGAGCTCTGTGACCACAGTCTTCAGTCATGCTGTAGATTAAATGGACAGTTTTCTCCTCTCTTTCAAAGAATTGAGACAAGTACCCATCTTGTTAGTGAAGCCCTCCATATTTTTTATGCAGGGCGTCTAGAATGTTCAGCATCAAAGTTGTAAAGCGAAAATGATGGGTCTCTACCTTTATTTTAGCCAGTTCAAACTGAAAAAGGTTAGGGCTGGTGGGTCGCACAAACACAGCAGGGAAAAGCTTTGTGTTTGGTTCCACCTGGAGCAAACAAAACAACAGAAAGTCATTTAAGTGCACAAAAAGAAAGGAAACGTCAAAAACTTGAGCAGGAGCAAGACAGCATGACTTTGAGAAAGCAGCTTAATGACGCGTCATGAAAACGTTGCTACTTAGTGTCTGCACGTGTGCGCGTGGGTATGTGTGTGAGATCATTCGTGAGTGTTGACTGGCAGGATGAGTCATTGCTGAAAGAAGCCTCAACAGAATTTTAGCGAGGAAAAACGTAAGGAGATTATACTACTTGAAAGGTAGGCAAATTTAGCTCTCAAAGTATATCTGAACAAGCAATTTCCACGTTAAAAAAAAAATCCACAAAACAGACGTCAATGCTCTGTTAGGAAAATATGCAAAGGCATAAAATCAGTTACTGAAGGTTAACAGACTGAGCAGCAGATGGACTCAGAAGAGCAGACGGTTAAGAAGGTAGTGATTTTGAAATGTATGACTTGCATAAATAAATAAGTACAAGACAGGCATACAAACCCTGTGCATTAGCATTTCTGTAAATTCAAACAAAGTTTACAAATTTCCTTAATATGAACTGCCTTTTCTTGGTGGCACTGCTAGACGTAATAAACAAACATTGCAAGTAGGCCAAAAACAGCATTTTAACACACTGCTTCTATAACTCATAACTGACATAGACCAGGATATTTTAAGCTACTCAATCTACTTCACAGTTTTGGATTAAAATTTGAAAATATCAAAGGGATATGCCAATATTTTGGGATTTAGATGACTTGCCATACCTCCCAGAGTTAGATAAGAAGGCAAATCCTGCTGTCTTTTCTATACATCCAAATGCCCAGTTTGGTAAAAAAAAAACAAACAAAACCAAACAAACAAAAAAAAACAATGTTTATGCCATTTATGTGCATATACGGTATATTTCTGTCTAATAGTGTCTTATGAGGACAGTGTGACTCATCAGTCGCAGTGGCTGGTTAGCTCAGTATAATGAGTGGTCCTGCCTATTGATTATTTATGACTCTACTAACACAGAATATAAATTTCCTCTTATTTTCCATCAGCCAATTTGAAAACATACATTTCTTAGCTTCGGTATGTTTAATCATATGAACAGTCAGGGTCTTGTTCAGTTTATTCCTGACTGGATGGCAGACAGTTTCTGAATCTAGACCACAGTTAAAGAAACAGACAGTCTAGGTCAGATTTATAAAACACACAATAAAGCATGCTTTAATTTAAAAAAAAAAAAAAGTGATGCATAACATCAATGTTAATATGTACATGAATTAATATTCAGTAAGATTTACTGTTGTATGAACACTGTCCTCATTAATTCGGTGTATGGTAATTTACATATGTCACTGGTTCACTGGAAAAAAATTTGAAATATGTTTGCAACAAACAACAAGTCTTCTTTTGCATCAGCAAAAGAAGACTTAAAAAGACTTTTGCTTGCATTCAGCACCTGGTACGACGTGGACAGCTCCTTGCCATTGACAGTGAATGTAAGTAGGCCCGTGGCCAGATCTATCAGGCAGCCGATCTCCAGGTCGACGTTGCTGCGACTAGACGTATGGGCGGTGCTGCTCCCCTCACCGCACCACACCATATAGCAGTTACTCCGCTTCACACTGTCAGTTAACAGCAGATGCAGACGTTTTCAGCACCTCGAAAGCGGCAGAGTTACAACGCTTAAGAGCTGAGCAGCGGGCCTCACCTCTCGTGGACTCGTCCACGTTCATCACCCAGAGTTATAGTCACTGTTCGGTTCTTGCTGAGGTTAAAGTTGTTGCTATAGTAATGGTAGTCGGGAGTGACCCATCCAACCCACACGCAGGCAGGGTCCTGACCTGCAAAGATTCTCACTGAGTGGTAGTACTGTAACAAAAATAGAAGGGTTAGTGAGAAATGTAGGTGTTGCAACTTCAAATAACCATGATGGAGAAGTTCATTAAGTACCGCTGTAATGCTGCTGTAGTCCACTCGTCTACTCTCCTCACTGTGCCTCACAGATCTCAGTGGATACCTATGAGAGATCCAGTTGAACCAGTTAGGTCCATTATTAGGTCTATTTTGCTCCAATTTAATTGGGTACTATAACAACTCTTACCTTCAACATTTAAACACTAACTGAAACTGACAATGCACCCATCCAAGATTCATGGCATGAATGTCTAGTCTTAGGACTTTAAGTCATTACTTTTGGAAGGTCAGTACCTGTGTTTAACTTTTAGGACATCCTCCTCATGGACTCCGTTCATGTCCACAACAGGACTGGACTTGAAGATGGAGTGGAACTCAACAGGCATGCTGAGACGACAAAACACCATGTCAGCATTACTGTTTTGAGTGCCAAATGTTCTGTGGGTGACTTTAAGGCATGGTGGGCTGTCAATGGTGCCGTCAATCCTGGTTACCTGCAAACAGGGAAAAAAAAACATTCCTGAATCCATCACATGACTAATTTTGCTATTCATAGCCAGCAAGTATTTTATGGCACTCTCATCTTACTGCGATGTGGTTGTGGTCCTTCGGCACATTGACAAATGTAGGAAGACGCTTGCTGAACCACATTGTGACTTCTCGGTTCATGTTGACGGCAAAGGGTTCAAAGCCCTCCTGCAGGCCACACATTGTGTAGTATTTAAATGTGCCGGCATCCTTCCCTAGGTTCATCCGGCCCACCTGAGCTAGACCGAAGCTGCAGACTGGAATAAAACCTGAAAGACAGGCAAAGGAAGTGAGTGGGAAATAGAGAAGCTGAGGGAGGTTAGGATAAAAGCTCTGAGAACTGAAACGGCAGAGAGGGAGGGAAAATCAATCCAGCTTTTGCAAAAAAGCTATTTACAGCTGTCATGTTAAATGAGGGCAATTTCATTACATGGAGCTACTTATTTTTAACTTATATCCCAGGCATGGTCATTTGAGGTTATGGGTCCCTGCTCTGCATGAGCAGAAGACTGCTTAAGTCTAGCAACTCTGTTCAATCACATTATCTTCCTAATGTCTCCTGACCTTTATCAAGTACAAGTCACCCACAACATATCACATTTACACATGCTCTCTCACCATCCTCAGTCTCAAAGTCAGTGAAGCAGAGTTCAGAGCCCTTGGTGGTAATCAGGATCTCTCCATTAAGAGTGAAGATCATCGACTTGTCCTCCATGTTGATCATGCAGCCCACTACGTCCCCAGCATGCCAGCAGCGACCAAACAATCGGCTTCCCATGTTCAGACAGTGGCCCTGTGTGCAAGACATGCTTATTGAAATAACTCAGCTTGAACTACACAAGATGTGAGACCGGCTTGCTTTGCTTGACTGCTTACCCTGTATCCATCAAAGACGAACGCGAGCTCATCCGTACCAAGTTCTACATCAGGCTTACATCCAGGTCGGGCCCAGCCAACTCTCATGTCTCCTCCTGTCACAGCCTCAAATTCAAAGTACCACTTTCCAGTCTTCACTGCGTATGTCCTCTCCACTCTGAAGAAGCGGATCTTATCAATGCTGAGCCGCTCAACCACTTGCCCTATCAATAGAAATGGATGGATGCAGGATAAGAAGAGAGATCAGAATCTCCACGAAAGAAGATGCAAAAACCTTTTAATAGAAATGCTGATTGCCCAGTGGGCAGAGTTAAATGCAACTATATTAAACTCATTTTCATTGACTGTAATTGGAAAGAGGGTGGGAGGCAGAGTCCCATATTTGGACTGGAAAATTAATGCCACATAATTTCAACTTCAGTGCGTTTCGATAAGCATAATTATATGGGTGAAACTCACCGCCTTCCTGGTCTGAGGGCTCGATATTGTATCCGTATCCAATCAGAGTTCGGATTGCCTCCCGCAGGCTGTCCCTGTTCGACTTCTTTGTTCGCTCATCCAGCAGCGCATAAGGAACGAGACGAGGGTTACGCTTACTCTTCAGATCCTGCACAGAGAGGAGGCAGTCAGAGATAATTTCATGCAACCATTGGATGGGAGTCCGTTTCCAGGCATCCCAGTTTATTTCATCACTGTTTGCTGCGACTCTGCTGTCAGTCCCATTCATACAGAAGTTAACTGACAATACATTGCTACTCAACTGTTGGCTCTCATCTCTTTCCCTACATTTATGTGTCACTTTCATCAGAATTACTGCCACTGGGAACCATAGCAAAGTCATGTTAGCATTAGTCTACTTAGGCACATTATTTAAAATTTTAAGTCTTTTTTTTTTCTGTAGGTTGGAGCATTAAAAAGCATAACTGAAAACCTTCTAGAATGTTTCAAGTTCTGGTCAGTTATTTCATATGATTTTGTCAGCTACCACTAATCTAGAAAAATAAGCGTTGCTTATACCAGAGGAAAATGGAGGAGCAGGGAAAGATTAAAGAGGCAATATGTGGTTGACAGAACCTCAAATATTTGCATTTTGATTGAATGGCCACTGCTGGATTTAGTAAACAGAATATGTTTTTAGTAATGAGTCTTTACTCACACTGTAGAGAGATTGAGTTTGCTTAATACGCACCACTGTGAATGATGAAAGCCTTCTAGATAAAAGAAATATAAGCCATACCCATAAAAAAGATTCTTTATTTAGAAAAAGAAAGTGTATGGCATACTTAGCATCCCATAATAGAAGAAAAAACAATGGAAACATGTTTGACTGCAAGAGAACTTATCACATTCAAAAAAAACAACATAAAAAAAAGAACAAAATCCTGATTAACAAATCATTTTGATATTTCTAGGGGTGAATGTATAATTTTATTTATTTTTATTTTCCAAACAATTAGAGATGTGTTCTGTACAGTGTAATCTGTGGCTTGTTGTTACTACAGAATATATTGTGATGTATTAAATAATGTTTTACCAGAGCAGTTGTCAGACAGGCTGACATTTTATAACTATAAGTTGCACAAATGTATCTATAGTAAAAAAAATTACAAACAACTCAGGAGGAAATACTGGAACTAATATAACTGTTGTTTTGTTTTTTTTAAAAAACACATTTTAAGACAACTAGATTGTTTTTTTTATAGCATTTGTACTTGAAATGACAGCTTTTTTTTTTTCTTTGTGCCAACATATTATACATAAATATGTTTGAACATACCTGCTGAATGCCGTAGGTCCATCCCTGTTTGATGCGATCTTTGGCCCACACATTGTGTGCATTCTCCGCCAGTTTGTCGACAAGCAGCTCCTGACCTGGGGTCAGTTTTATATCGGAGAGGTCCAGAGGGGATGGTTTATAACCATTGGACATCATATAGCTACAGGTGGAAAGAAAAAATGACTTACCCATGTTTACAACTGATAGAAATCTATGTGGAATTGCACATTTATTGGCTGATTTATTTGATGGAAGTGTTCTGATGAACTGGGGTTGAACATGTTTAGATTTAAAATTTCATCTTGATCTTGAAATGTGTTGTTGCTTCTATATTCGTGCTCACTTACTTTTTGGGTAATTTTTTCTTTTTGAGGGAATCCTCAGCATTCGGATTCACCTGAACTATATGGCAACCTAACGCTACTAGTGTTCTGTGGAGAGAAAAAAAAAAGACATATAGTAAAAAAAATACATCACTACTTATGTGACACAGCAGCGCCAACAGATTAAATGATAGGAATTGATCTGGTCCTAAGTTTGAAAAGCCAACAACACCAAGAGGAATAAACTTGGTGTGAGATGTATTTGACAAATTTCCCTCTCTCCTTGTCAGAGTACAAAGCTGTGGTAGTAAATATAAGTTTCTTCTCACTAAGAAACCCATCACAATCGGTCCCAAGTGTTCTTTTAAGATTAAGCACAGCATACCTTAATCTCATCATTGTTTATTCAATCATTTACTCCTGAAAAAGCTTTTAGGTGACCCACAATGACACTGAATGGTGCCATAATAAATACAACCAAATATCATATAGCACATTGAAGTGGACAAGGATCACAAACTATCAGTGTGCAATTGGTGTAAACTGAGATATGTTGGCAGGATACAGGAAATGGTAAAAGGAAGCTTTATGGTTTCTTTTCACAGAATGATAGTTTTGCTTATGTATAAATAATAGAATGGTGAGCAAAAACACACGGCACACTGGTCTAATCTCACATACAGCCTTGAAGCTTTCACTGTACACAGTATGACCTGAATAAACTTTTTGAAATGTATTCATTTCTGAAGCTGTATCATTGTTTCTACCTTAGAGTGAACTGGTATCAAAAATGGGTGGCAGCTAGTCTCAGTGGTCACTGAAAATCTGTAAACCCTTTTCACTTTGGCATTTATACACCCTGTCACAGCTTGACAATTTGGCCGACGTATAAAAAATTTCCTAAATACACCAGCGCACATGGATAAGTTCTGGATAGGTTTTGCATAAGTTAGGAGCACGATGAAGCATGCTGGCATACGTTGTGGTTCGGCGGAGACGTACGCCACCGTATGGCTCATACATCCCACATACATGGGCCATAAGTCATGCAAGTGAGACATGTTTACGTGCATTATTTTAAGTTACTCATATACTGAAAAGTGTTGAGATAATATTTAGCATACCCAGAACTTATTTCTAGCCATCGAGTATTGTGGTTTGGACCTATGTATAACTTATATCACACTTGTCTTCATATTGACGTACACAGATGTATTTGATGTGTTCTGGAAAACCACAGAACCTAATGAACATGTTTCCAACCTTCAGCTACTGCATAATGGTATATTGCCAATGTTTACAGGGGATTTGTATTCAAAAAATACAGTTCACAAGAGGAACCCGTCTGTACTCCTCAAGACTCTGGTAATGCTGGTAAAAAATGGTTCTCTTGATAAATGATCTCATTTTAAGTCAACCAAGCACAAAATGAATATGTATTTTTTCTCATCTCTATGTGACATGCCCTCAAAAACAGAAGTATGGACAGTAAAATTGGACTCATGACGCTCAGCTTACTTCAGAGTTTCTGTTGACATCTGCAGATTGTAGTTCTTTTCAGTTTCTGGCAGTCTGAAGAAATCCACCAGGCACGGATGCTGCCGTTTATTATCATCCCTCACCTGTAACCGGGAGGAATTAGTGTTAAAAACATCAACCTTCTCCTTTTGTCATCAGCATTTTTTTATCATTTGCACCATATACCAGTACGACACATTGAAAGGTTTGCTAAAAATGCACATGAAATACACTGGCTTGTAGGTCATTGAGAACTAATAAATGGTCAGGCATGTGGTCTAAGTACAGGCCGAAAGTACCTGCAGTGATAAGGACACTTTTCTCTAGTGAACATGTCATGGTTTAAGAGCCGGTGAGCATGTTTCCTTGAGGTAGATAGTAAGAAACATGTGCAACTGGAATAGTGAGAGCATTTCTTAAGAGTGTACTTGCCAAAATAATCTCTTTGGCAATACTGCTCAGAGTAGGCGGCATGGCAATGGCAGATGTTTGTGAAGAAAGCATGCAGGGCTGTGTACAGATATGTGTGGGGGGGATCCAAAGAACACCAGCCAGCTCTTTTGTGAATAGTACAAGAACTATGGGAAATCACATCTTTGACAGTTCCTCCTCTGACAGAATTGGATTTTTTTTTTTTTTGGGGGGGGGGCATTAAAAAGGTATTTATATGCAATCCTCTGGAGCACTACCACTCTTCTTTTTTACCTCCACTGCAATCTTTCAGTTTAGGACATTACTGTAATTAAAGGCAGAGTGGATGATCTTTTCAAGAAGCCTTTTTAAATTATTATTGTTTAATTTGTTTTCTGTGATTTGAAAATAGATAGATAAAGTGGAACAGTTAAAGAAAATTTAATTTTTTTTTTTAATTTCCTCAATGGAAGCACTACTCCCTCCATGCTCCACTGAACCACAATTCAGTTCAGCAACATTTCATGTCACACCATTCAAAGTGAGAGGACAGTGATGCTGAGGACACTTTGACCGCAGAGATGTCAGCAAATGGTCATTAGCTGCAGTGGCTGCAATCCACAGTGTGTCATTTCACAATGGGACAGCTGGACCAAGGTGCTTCTGCACCTGGTGGGACTCAGGAGTTAGTTGTCAGTGGAGAAAGTTTGTTGGGTTTATGGATCAGTTCAGTGGTCATGAAGGAACCAAAACCTGATACAGTTAAAAAAAAAGAAAAAAGAGGGGGGCGGGGGGGGTAATGGAGGTGGCTACATCCATGAAAAAAATTGTAAGAGGTAAAACTTAAATTAATGTTGGTGGTGTGTTTTCTAGATTGCGAAAATTGGGGGATCAGTAGGGACTAGGAACAAAGCCATAGCTTTATTTCTATTGGACATATAACCGCCCTTGTACCTTTTTCACATTTTTAGAATTGATTTATGTGGTCTGAAGTTTGATTCTCATTACTGCAATCAATCAATCAACCTGCAATTTAACTTCAAAACTGATCGAACTTTGCCATCTAAGCCATCTCTGCCTTGTAAGCAGTCTTCTTCTTTGGATCAAAATAATTTGATTGTCAGCATAAATAAAACAGTTTATATTCAACTCCATTTTCACTACATTGAAAATGATTGTCATTTGCAGAATTAATTATATTCGCCACATTTTTGAAGAGTTATCCTTTTTTTTTAACTGGTGATATGTGACAAATTTATGAGCTGTGGAGCGAAAATGCAGTGTCGTGAAACGAGCAAGATATTATAACACAGACAACATCATTTTATTTGGACATATCACAATTGGTTATAAAGCAATGGTACATATACCTGCAGTGATCTGTTTTTTTTTATGTGTGCAACAGGAATGAGACAACAGACAGTGCCAACAAAATACCACAGGAGTGTCTGAAAGCTCCTTCGGCTGATGAACTCATTACATAGCTCTCTTTATACAAGTGACCATTTACCAGTGAACTACAACGTTTCTAGGGGGTATTCGGACATAGTGTTTTATTTATGGAGATTAGCCAGAAGAGGCTTGAGAATTTGGTTTTACACAAAATAGCACACATAAATACAACAAAGGCAAACTACACCTTACAAAACAAGCTGAAATTAATAATATGTGTCGCTTATAGTAACCGTTAGGAAGAGAAAGATCTTTTATAAAACAGTACTAATTGTGTTTTGTCTTTGGACAAAATGAAGGCATATATAAAAAGTAGTCGTGTCAGTGACGGAAGAAGGATTCTCATATAAATGTTTGTATTATAGACATAAGAGCTGAGTTCCATACTATAGTTGGTTTTGTTCCTTGAAAAACCAAACAGGTTACTTTGGCATTATTTTATGGCTCATTAACAATAAACCAGAAAGTCTTCGGTCATGATATACTAATACGATATACAATATATTTATAATTATAGTAAGTAAGAATCTGTTTTGATGCAACTGTGATGCTGTGTAAATGCAGTATTTGTTGGCTAACTTTTAAATATATGATTTTTAAGAAAGATCATGAAAATTCACTCCTCATGGCCCTCATTCAATGTATCTGATTAACGGGTTAGCCCAGGGTTTCCCAAACTTTTTTTGGTGGGCCCCCCGTGTATAAGAAAATTTTTGTCCCCCATTGATATTTAAAAATGTGAACAACTCCCTGTCGAACAAGCCCTGCCGAAAACCTGTTTCTTCTGGGAGAAACTGCTTTTTTGCGCTCAGTGGTGTTTCTAGAGTCTCTTGAGCCCCAAGGCAAAAATTCACAGGGGTCCCCTCCAGCTAATTAATCAACCTCATACCTCATGTTTAACTCTTGAAAATGCGTGTATTTTAAGGACCTTTTTTCTATTTTTATTTTTGAAGAATAAAAGAAAGGGCACTGCAAAGAGAATATGTAAATTCTCAGTTTTAACAATGAAAAAAGCCTGCTTTAAAGTATAGCTAGTAGTTTGGTCTTTTGTTTTGATTAGTCATGACATGTTTGTCCCTTGGATTTAGATCTGAAATACATTATAAAGTATCAATTGTACATCCCCAAAGTTTTTTTTCCTTTAAGAAAAAAAAGTTGATAAAATGTAGACTTTTGTCTTGGTTTATTGTGGTGTTGAAACATCCTGTTCTGCCCATGGGTGACAACAACACTAATTCATGACTAAAACACACAATGATACTTTTACTTTTTTACCTACAAACAAACAGGTATGACACACTGAAATGACTTTTATGAAAAGCATTGAACATGAAAAATTAGTGTTCTTTCCACTTACCCTCTTTTTGGTGTGAACCGCAAATTATAAAAGAGAAAGCAAGATGACGAAGAGGCTTCTGTGATGGTTAAAGTCTGCTTCTAATCATAATTAATGCATTTCAAGCTGACAAGAATATTGAAAAAATGTGTAACTTTGATGTTTAGTTCTACAAAAACGTAAAAATATGCATGGGTTATGCTTTTTTTTTTTTTGTCTTTGCATCTAAATGATGATCTAGTTGTCAGAAGAAAAAGAGGGATGTCCCTGTAATCTCACCTTTCCATATGTCCAACCCAGCTCAATCTTATTCATGCCCCACAGTTCATGGATGTTTTCAGCCAGCTTGTCCCGAACTTTCTCTAAATGAGGTGGCATGACAACCTAAACAGAAACAATACCACTGAGATGTTTATCTTATAAATCAATGCTTTAAGCTTTTCCCGTGAGCATACCTGGCTGGTTTCCACAGGTGTGGGAATGAAGGAGGCCTGCGACGTGAACTGGGTGGTGCCCAGCAAATCTCGAACCCCATCCACATCTCTCTTGTACTCTTTCACAGGCTCTACTTTCATCTTCTCTTTGGGCAGCAGAGCCTCGTAACACGGAGCATAACTTGATGGAGGCAGGAACTTAAAGTCGCCGTGTCGGCCACCAAACAGGAAACGTACCCTGATGAGAGAAATGTTCGTGATGTGTTTGGACTATTCTGCTACAAATAAGACAAATAAATGTGCGTGAAGGAGATGTGGGGGTGTTGTATTCTAAATAAGAAACATATTCATTGAGGTAGTTATCTAAAAAAGAATTAGCCAGTGAAAAGAAAACCAACCATGCGGACAGACGTAACGACTTTTTCCTTCTCTTAATCCCCTTCAATCAGTTCTGCTCTAACAGGGACAAGTTAAGCTCTGAGAGTGGGAAAAAAAACAGCTCTGAGCTCAGGCCATCACTGTAAAAAGGCTCTCCAGAGGCGGCCCAAAATAACTTCTCAAGTAGTAGAGGTGACGCAACCAAACCCATTCAGACTGCAGCCCTCAATTATTGAGCAGTGGGGTTGTGTGAGTTTGTGTCATTTCCTGGCACATTTCAATCTGTGGAGACGATCATCTGTTCTGTCAATCAGCTTCAGCCACAAGGCGAGAAGTTTCTAAAGCTTTTAGCACTGTTCATGACACTGATACTGCGGTTCAAGATACTTAACATCAACACAAAAAAAGCTTAACCAGTTAGATGTGGTTTAGTTCTCTTTTTCATTTTGTAAAATTCAAATCAGTATTTAATTTAGTACTAAGAGCACATGCATAAACAATGCTGTGTTGTGTTTTAATAGGGGTAACATCTCAGAGGTATGGGGATTTAAGTGTGGACTCTGTGATAGTGAGACCTGAATCACTTTAAAAAAACGTGTGAAATGTGTGACAGCTTCAAACATGCCACAATGTACACATGAAGTGTGCACATTCCCACTGCATAGTCTTCTTTTATAAATACCAGTTTGTCTGCAGGAAAAGGCAAATGCATATTGATGCCATGTAAAAATCAATTATGGATCAGACAGAGGTACCTAAAACCATTTTTTATCTGGAGTCTACAAAAGCAGTTGGCGAGATCACAGCAGATTACAGCACTGCTGTCTCTTTGTAATTTAGCTGGTGAAGTATATGAGAGCTGCCACTATGACGTCACTATGTGCCCATAAAATAGGATAATTATGTATTGAGTCAAAAGATAAACCATACAAAGTAGAATATACCAAAAATAAATTACTATTATGACTGTGAAACAACTCCTATACAAGGTTTTATGTCTCTAATTTACTGCTTAGCTCTGTAACTGGCTGTCTATCTTAGTGGCTGCTGCTAACTCTCAGCTCTCATTTAGAGGAGGAGTAGTCAAGTTTGGATGCAGTTGTTTCAGATATATCGAGCTTTTAAAGTTTCACATCCTCCTAAAAAGGGGAAAACCAAGAGGTTACTTTGAAAGCACTGCAAGCCTTTATTTTCCCGTTCTGAAACACTTCCAGTGTTTCTATGATCTCTTTCACCCCAAACTATTTATGGGACAAGTATGAGGCCATTTTGCCAGCTACATAAATAAATGCAATGTGTTTGAAAATGATTTAGTTCTAAATTGTGCAAGCCAGAACGAATCCAGGGTAAAGTTTAGCCCACTATGCAAAGCTACAATTGATAAGAAAGCATTGCTTTCACTGCAAGAAGCATTTAAAAGCCGACATGAGTGAAAGAGCCTACGGCTCTTTTGTTTGATACCGTAGTAGTTACAGAAAATTCTTTAATTTGTTGCTTTTCTGATAGTAAAATATATCAATAGCAAACTAATCTGAAAATCTGACATTGCCTTCTCATTTAACCTTTGTAAAATAATGTATTTTTTAATACATTATTCATTCACTAACTGGGTAGAAATATAGACTTCAACATAAAAACAATACTAAAAATTTTTAAATAATTTGTTTTTGTTTTTTATTTCCCTTTACTACAGATTAAAACGAAACAATCTAATCAATTTACAAAAAAAAATAAAAAATACATGTTGATTTAATCTCATGCAACTCCCCACATTATGAGATACAGTATTACTTATTTATGTATAAGGCAAGCAGTCAGGCAGAAAGTAATTAATTCAGTTTCTGATAGCTTCTATGTCCAAGTAAAATCACACTAGTCTCTTTGTGTCAAGTGTCTCAGAGCTAAAGCTGTTGATGTAAAATGTACTCTTTGAAGCACCAGTCAATCATGAAATCATGGAAAAACTGCTGGAGCTTGAAATTCCATTTTAAAGACTTGCCAATCACACCACCTGTAGTTACCATGACAACACAGAGGAAAATGAAGATGTTTTTTCCCCCTTCTGTGTCTAATGTAAGACTTGCAATATGAATATATTGAAACAGAATTAAAAACTACAATAAATGGATTTCATATGCCTACAATGTATAAACAGATATGGAAATAGTGCGGCACTCCTTGGTGGTTAGCACCACTGCCTCACAACTAAAAGCAGCCTGCTGTGAATCCCGGTTGTGGCTTTTCTGTGTGGAGTTTGCATGTTCTCCCTCTGTTTGCCAGGATTTCTCCAAGTACTTTGTTTCCTCTCCGAGTCCAAAAAGGTGCATGTTTGGCTAAATGGTGATTCTGAGCATGTGTTCTAGGTATGGCTCAGCGACTGGCAACTTGTCCAAGGTGTGCCCATGTCTTTCATGTGAAGAGAGCTGGAACAGGCTACTCCTGTGACCCTGAACAGGAATAAGTTAGTATAAATAATGGATGAATAAACAGAGATGGTAACATTTGGACACTTGTTTTATTTATCTATTTATTTATTTATAATATCCTGCCCCTTTGACCTAATCTGAAACACTGTGGGTTTAAAATTCAGATTGAGGGTATTCCCACCCAACCTGAGGGGAGGGTATAAGAATTACAGCCTTTCAATATGCAGAGCTATATTTTTAGGCTCAAATGTAATTGTACAACTGTTTAAAAGGTATATTTACCAGCTCCTGCCACGAACCAACAGCATGTTGTTAAAAGAGCTAAAGAGCTCTCAGTCCAATGGTAAGGACATCTTTCCAAAGTTTATGGTAGCAAAGTTTTTATTAATACAGTATATTAATATATAGTTCTTGGTGAACTCAGAGAAACCACAAATTGGCAGTATTCCAATCTACAAATGTGAGCCATTATTCATTCATTAATGATTTGGTACATTTTGAGTGATAATAAACTAAAATGAGAAAAACATTAGTTAAGTCCGCAAAGTGAATAACTAATAACTGTAGTCCATGAAGACAACAGCTATTTCAGGATCCTTTTCATGTTAAAGAATTCTCCTTTATAACATTCATCCTAGTGAAGAACAGCCTCCAGGAGAAATAAATATCACAATTTAAGTCTGCCATGAAAATAATACTTTATACCAAGAAAAGAAGATTTGACATGATTAAATAGATTTTTATACTTGAATTCATTTTGAACCCTTACTGGTCCCAGACAGTAAGAAGCCTGGGTCTCAGACTGGATGGTGACCTTAAACTCAAGTCACAGATTACCGCAGTAGTCACGTCCAGCTTTGTTTCATCTGAGACAGTTGACCAAAGTCAAACAATTTCTCTCTCTGCATCATTTTGAGATTTTATTCCACGCTTTTATCATGACTCATTGGGACTACTGTAATGCACTGTATTCTGGGATGAGTCAGATGCTACTTTCATGGTTGCAGCTGGTTCAAAATGCAGCGGCTCGTCTTTTAATTGGCGCCAAAAAACATGAGCACATCACCCCAGTTTTGATGGCATTATTGACTCCCAGGTCGCTTCCAGGTTGATTTTAAAATTCTTTTATCTGATTTTAAATATCTTCGTGGCCTTGCCCCACAGTGTCTGTCTGACCTGCTGCAGCAGTATGTGCTGTCATGTTTTCTTTCGGTTGGCAGATCAGTTGCTACTTGTTGTCCTAAAGACAAAGAGGAAGAGAAGAAGTGATCGGGCATGTTCATTTGTCGCCCCAAAACTTTAAATGAGCTCCCTCTGCGCGTCAGGCAGGCTGACTCACTTCCTGTTTTTAAATCTTCTCTTAAAACCAATTTATTCTCTTTGGCTTTTAACTCACTTTGAGTCAACGGTTTCATGAGTATTTTAATTTGTGGTGAGCTAACACACTTTTTTGGGCTATTTTATCTTATATTACTTTGCTTTTACCTCTAGGCAGGTTGAACCGCTCCTATTTCAGTTACATTTTATCTTTTTATTCTTTGGCTTTTATCCCAGTTTTTACATGCTGACTTTATTGTTCCAAATTGTAAATGGGTTTCTCTTTCTGTCTTCTATTGTTTTGTTTTTAATTTATCTTATTTCTCTTAGTGTGAAGCACTTTGGCCAACTGCGTTCTCTTTTTAAGTGCTTTATAAATAAAACTGAGTTAGGTTGAGTTGAGCCACAAAGTGAAAACAATTCATAGTCTTTAAGATTAAAATGATATTAGACTTTTTTTTTTTACTGCCAAAATAAAAAAATAAAAATGAACAGACGAGTTCTGGAACAGCATTTTTTTATACATAAATTATGTTCAACCTGGACCAGAATAATAGGAACGGTAAAGTATAAGGCAGACTTAGAATGACTCATGATCTGAGACATAAAATAAAACCGATAAAACATCTGGCGATGATGTGATGGCGAGGACATATGGGCTTCCTGTGGAATGCGGATCGCTGCTGTTGATATGTCGGAAGACAAAAGCAGTTGGATAAATCTCGAAGTGCATAGTAAAAAATACTTTCTCCTCAGATTCAGCAAAATGTTTAAAAGGTGATTATATTACAGATGGACAATGAACCAAAACACACGGCCAGACATCCAAGAGATTTTGAAAATAGAAAAATGTAGTAATTCATTATGCGTGTCAAGGTATCTGTACAAAACAGACAAAACCACAGGTGAAAGAAGTCAACACTTACTTGACCCCTGCAGAGAAGCTGACGACTGGAAAGAAGAGTCCGTCTGTGTTGAAATTCTCGAACATTCCTTGAACGGGCTGTCCATTGATCCTGAAGGAGATACTGGGAGCTCCCAGGTCCAGACAGCAGCTCACCACATCTTCTGAGGTCAGGATGTGCTGGTTCACAGATGCAACAGCCCGCGGGACACGACCTGTTCAGGACAAACATACATGACGCTGGCACATTGCTCGTCATTCAAACAAACACAGGAACACATTTTCACTCAGCTGCACACAATCAGAGTCAAGAGATCGTTCCTGCAGGGTACTGATTGTGTCTAGACGCAACCTGGTAGTTACAGTTTGTCTTCAATATGTTAACTCAGACACACACATTCACACAAATCCTGAGATTTCCTCCTCCCTCTCACCTGACCAGAGGTGGAGCCCATCAAAGCCATAAGAGTACAGGTCATCTCCGACTCCATTGCCACCCCAGCCCTCTCCTCCTCCGGGATAGGGTGCATATCCTTTGGTGTTGGCCCAGCCCACTCTCAGGTGGGAGGGCTCGCTGGTCACAAAGTGGTCCACCTGATCGATCATCAGCTCATAGTACCACTTCTTATACTGAGCTGAGCCCTCACTTACCCCGAGGAAGATGTTTGGCCTCATACTAGAAATAGAGTGACAATATGAAATCATTTAGTATCTCCCAGAGCAAAGAAGATCATGTCAGGTATTCAGTTAAAGTACTTTATTTCCTAATAAAAACAAACCAAAAGTTGTAAAAATGTGTTTAAGACCATTTCTTTGGGCATTTGAAATCCCTATAAACTTTTAAACTCACTTACAGGACAATCCTATCACTTTGTTTGGGGTGGCTTAAGTCTAAAAATTGCTCATTTGGAAGCTGTGCAGATGTGCAGGGAACTGTGACAACACAAACCCAAATCAGAGTGGAATTATCCAACTTCCTCATGTTTTAACTCCATCTAACCACATCATGTTGCCACTGGTGTACCTCAGAAGTGGTAAGTACAAAGATTCAACAATAATTTCAAAAGAGACTGTGGATTCCTAACTCTGCAACTCCCTGCAACTGGCTGCTGTGAACAGAGCTGTAAAGTCGTGGTTGGCAAGGGAGCTGTTGTACTGTATCTCTGTGGTATTTTGAGGCAAGAACGTCATGGGCATTTCATTAAGGCCTCAGGAAATTTGCTCAACTTATGAAAAGAGGTCACAATATGTCTGTTTTAATAAAATGGTTGGGGCTCTAGAAATTGAAATGAGCCACAGTAACAGTGTTTACCAAGCACAAATGTACACATCATTAATCTAAAACAGATTGTAGATTGTGTGCAAACTTACAGTAATATCATTACCTTGGTACGGTAAATAGATGAAAGAGTACATTATTTTGTTTACTCTTCTTTCAGCCAAGTTTTTACGATATTTTAACAAGGTTAGCAGTTATTAAAAAAAAAAAACAATTACTGTGGCTGGTCTGGTACGCTAATTATTACCAGTAACATTTTAGAAAAGCAGTAATAAGGTATAAAATAAAATATCAGACAAGTAAAATATTCAAATGTAGCTTTGTCACCTCTGGACGTCATTGACCAGCTGGGTTTGTAACAGCAGATCTCTTTTGGGCAACAAGTGGTCACAGATCAGGTTCTGATTTGTTCGCACAGCAACGCCATTACACACACACAATGAGCAGAGTACGTCCAGAATCTGAAAAAGAGAGCAAAGACTTCAGGGAGGGTAATAAGAAACACAGCTGAGTGCGAGACCACTTCTGCTCTCCAGCATCTGGTTAGACATCGATTTGATTAAATGCTGGAGATGAATCCATATTTTCCCTGAAATTACTAATTATCTGTGGCCCTAATCACTGTCCAGATTGCTGTCCTGCAGACGGCCTCTTTTATGCAACCACTGCATAATTATTCAGCGATGCATGTGAAAGTAAAACCCGTTCAATAATATCCCTTTGATATTTGCTTAACAAAGGTGCAGAATTAAATAGCCTGGGAAGCTAAGCCATGGCTGGCAGGTCGGTTTATCATTGAACTCTTCCTCCTGCTTTCATAGCAAAACGATGCATTTGATTCATGGCCCAGGCAAACTGATTGTCTGTTTCTGGTCTGTTTTTTTGTTCTGTGGGTACATTAAGACGTTTGAATCATTCCACATGTTGAAGCGTGGATGAGAAACCATTTGTAAAACTTAACAAAGTTGCAAAAGTGCTGTTTAAATGTGGAATATTTACCGTTCCTGATTTAATTTCACTGGCAAACAGATTTCTTTATGATTGGGACTCACATCAATCAAACCCCTAAGGACTTCCTGTCATGGGTGGGAGTTTAAAAGTTAAGTGAAAACATTTACAGCTGATGAGGGTGAAAAAAGCCTCAGAGGGAAGTGGTTCAGAAATGAATATGCACTCAACGAATCCTTTCGTTTAGCTTAATATAAGCAAAGCTCAGGATCAGCGCAAGCGAGACTGACATATATAAAACAGTTTAATGAGATGTTGTGCTCTTTCCTGCTTGATTAGACATTATAAACAGTTTCAGTCTGCAGATGTCGTGCCAAGAGTTAAACAAGAGAATCGGTACACCTGTCTGATTTATAAAGTTAATATGAAACCAGAGACAGCAGCTACTTATTCACCTTAGCAGAGAGGCCACATATGAAGAAACAGCTAAAAAGCCCCAGAATACAAGAAAATAACAAAGGGCAACTGCAAGTTTATCTCAATATCACAGACAGGTACAAAAGACTGGCTGAGTCTTCAAACAGCTTCTTGCATTCTGTGAAAACTTGCTTAGTTAATGGTGCAGAATTGAGTTATCCTCATTTTTAAGACTAATTCTTGCCAAAAAGCTACATATTTAGCTATGCATGCATGGCGTACACTAATCTTTTCTTTTAAACCTTTTTTAAAGTTCAAATAAGGAGTTTAAAGGATGTAGATTTCAGTTCTCTGGATTGGGAAATGTCATTCCCTTTTCTTTTTTCCCCAGTATCAGCGATCATGGGCTATAACTTTTTGTTCCTCGCAAATATTTCTAAAGGTCTAACTTAACAGAGCACACAGCCTTTAAAACATTTTTATAGCTTCATATGAAACAATTACTGAAAATTGTTGGCTCCAGAAGAACAACCCCTCCCAAAAGCTTTTGTGATTAATGTGGCTAACTCTAATTGCCTAATAGAAAAATTTACTTTGACAGTTTGACAATCTGGGGTGAAAGTATCCTGGAACAGCTCAGATATGAAAGTCTTTGACAAAAGGCAGTTCCAACAGTAGCACTTTTCACAAGAAAAAAAGCCATTATGTCTTCTTCAGCTGCTTCTAAGTTGATCTAAATGACCTTTGAATTGTCTGATTCCATGTTGTGATCTGTCATTTGAGGTAGTTAAAGTGAGCCATGGCACATTTTATTTCCACTTCTATGGGACATTGGTGTGCAGGCACTGTGACGGTTTCTAACAAACTGTGAAAAACTTTTAAATTGTCTTATTCCTGCACCCCAACAGACACAGTCCCAAAACACATTAGGCTTTTCTCAATACCACGTATGCCAAGTCCTTGTCTGAAACGCGCAAGAACCTGCTTTGCAGGACGGGGGGAGGCATATATTACATAAGGAGAAATTTTCAAATAGGTTTTATCTTGGAAGACATAAATCTGAAGTTAAGACTACTTTCTCCCATGATAACACTTTAAAGCAGTGTTCCTTTAAACAAGAATAAGGTTGTAACTTTCTCCCCCACCATTACTTGCACTCGTTGATGGGATGCATTGCCGTCTCAAGTCTCCACTGGATATATCCTCGATAAAATGATTCGAGCAAAAACACCATGCTTACCTAGACAGGTACTTTTGCTCCAACTCAGTACATTTTAAAAGTACTCATGTGCAGAGAACAATGCACACTGAAAAACAGCAACTGTAATGGAGAACTACATTTAAACAGAATCAACATAAGATAACATACTAAATGTGCACGCACTTTCACTCATAGTAGTACACCTACGCTGAAGCTGTTAGCAACAGAAAATTAGTATAACTTGTGTGAGTAATGGCAAAAACTGTATTAATAACAGTTTACACATTATGAAAAATATAAACAATTATCTTAAACTTGTGTCAACAAAACACACTGCCTAGAGAATGTTGGGCAACCGCAACCTCATTTACTGTTTTTCTAGTTTATCCAGGTGCATTTTAGGTTTATTTTCAAAAAGACATTAAACAGATGTTCAGCTTAATTAGTAGGTTATATCCAGTCTAGATGTGCCTCAGCATCATTATGAACAAAATTAGAGCCCAGAGGTGCTGTTTATACCACAACCATATCCTGTATTAACTCTTGACCACAGCACCGCTACTTTACGCTCACCTTATGGTTGCGTCCATGCTTGTAGAGCAGTGATATGATAGACTTAATGTGTCCTCTCTGGATGATGTTGAGTGCCTCGGGGCTCTCAATTAGAATGCAGTGCAGAACTTCCAAGATGCCTGAACAGTTGCGAAATTCATCAATTAGTTAACATCAGCAGAGGAGAAAAGACACAGCAGAGGACACTCATCAAAAAGGCATCAAGTCCACATGGAGCAATGGAGAACGCTGAGTGCTGCTGTTCTTAAATATACATAGAAAAAAAGATAGTGGGACAAACTCTGCAGGACCCTACAGATTCCCATGAAAGGAAACGGTGATCTTAAAAAGCTTCACTTTTAAAAGAAAAAGGTACAGCATGTGCGATACTTTTGAATGTACCTGATGAAGACTCCAGTCTCTCCAGCTTGCTCACCAGCCAGTCTAAGTTGTTAGAGAACTGGGTGCAGTTGTTCCGGTTCCCTCGGATTAGCGCTGCTGCAATTCATGAGAAAAGCGTTCATGAGTGAAACTTTACACAAAACAATGGACACACTGGATGGATCCGTTCCACAGCGTTACCTAACATGACGCCTTATGTAACACACAAAACAAAGTCACCCAGAGGTGGACACCTGAAATTGATGCCAAACACATTTAAGGAAGAGGACATGGTTTGACACTCTGAAACATATTAATTTTAAAATGTTCCTAAGATGAAAGGAGAAGGGTATGTGGACAAACACACACAGGTAGTGTATATTCTGACAAAAAAGAAGGACAGACAGGGCCATTTTATGTATACTGAAGGAGAAGAAAAGAGGAAGACGTCCCAAATCCACTTAGCGCTGCGCTGCACCAGGTGTGTGGAGGAGGGATCAGGGGAACAGAGACGTGGCTGGAACACTAATTTGAAATCAGAAGGTGAATTTAGTGTAAACAAGAGGATGAAGGACATTCTTGAAGGAGAAGTGGGGCTTCATTCTGGTGTTATGATCATGTCTGCAAAATATTTCCTGCTTGGAAACGCATCTTTGGTGAATGGATGCTCATGACAACCCTTGTGTTCATCAGATAAAAGACAGCAATACATACATACATACATACATACATATATACATACATACATACATACATATATTCATACATACATACATTATATATATATATATATATATATATATATATATCTATATATATATATATATATATATA
>JAOWBL010000015.1:10012930-10045231 GCA_028564865.1 Zenarchopterus dispar
TGTAAACACCTTCACCTTCACCCAGTTACCTTCCCGTAAGGGGACTTAATGTTATGAGAACATTATGTGTGAGAAGCTAAAATTTCCACCACACCAGGATTGGCAATCATCAGTTTAAAATGTGTTGCCAAAGTCGGAAATCAGCAGAGGTGGACTCACAAGGGCCACTTGGTTCAACACTATCAACTCTGTTTTCTTTTCATTAAAACTGAAAAAGATTTGGGGCCAACAAAGGTTTAATATCCTCCAAACAATCCAAGAGAAGCCATCTTTCTGCTTTAAAGGCACATAAATCTGACAATCACCAGCACAGCAGCGGAATGCAATGTTATGCCTCACAAGGATAGACCCCAGAGACGACAAGTACAAGGAAAAAGCAGCAGTCCTAGAACTGAGCTTTGTGGGACCCCACGTGACAGAGAGGTGCAAGATGATTCTGAGCCTAACATGCTGACACAGAAGTACGTATCAGCCAGACACGACTAAAACCAATTAAGTGCTGTGCCACAAATGCCCACCAGGGGATTTAAGCATGATATTAAAATCTTGAGCTTCACCATGTCAAGAGTAGTAGTTAGGTCAAGCAGAACCCACCCTCGCACATTAGAGAGGCTTCTTCACTGTCACCATGTCAAGAGTAGTAGTTAGGTCAAGCAGAACCGGAATCACATGCCTAAAGGATATTATTAGAGACCCTTAGTAATACATTAATAATCATGTATTGTATTAACCCAGCTTCAGCTAAATGCAACAGTAATGATTGATTTCACTCCCGACAACATACTAAATTGTATATTCAGCTGTAAACATCTACGTGGAGCTCTGCAGATATTTTGGTGAGAATCCACTGAAGGAGCTGGGAACCAGAGTTAATTTTGATTGACATACAAGTGGCGTGCTCCCATCGGCTTCCTGAGCAACAAGGCTGCGCCCCATATGGAGAAAAAAACCTTTTTCAGAAACCAATGGGTCACGTGACCTGATGCTTTATCCACTGTTTTTTACAGTCCATGGTATAAGCCAAAAACATCTAATATCAAGCATGGTGGTGGTGGGGTAATGGGTTGGGCTTCTTTTTATACAGTCACAGGAACTGGGCACTTTTAGTCGTAAATTCCTCTGAGCCTTTTTATTCTAGAGTGAAACACAATCCTGATACATCAGCTTTAGATATCGCAGCCTTTGTGTTTGCCAGATTATTGTAGATCTCTAGAAGTGTTTTGATTTATTCTTTAATCATATGTGATGTGAAGTTAGAACTGTTTTTTGGTTGTTTGTTTGTTTTTGCCTGGCTTCTGGAAAAATGGTATCAGAGAATGCAGTCCTGAAGGATTTAACTGAAGGGATGCTGCAGATCGTGTAGTGCAATGAAATAGTGGGAACATCAATAAAACCGAAAAAGCCTGATTATACTGAAAAGACTCATTAAGGGAAATTTGCCTTTATTTTTATTTGTTTTGTTGATGAAGAGGAGTAAGTCTTCTCTTGATTTCTTATGGGGATTGGATCAATAGAAACACATAAATGTAATTGCAACAATAGTTTTACTGAATAGAACTGACATTTATTTGGCCTTTTCTTACGGTTAACGTTTCAACAATGCTTATTTTTCAAATTACATCATAGTTTTTAGTATACAAATTTTACTTCAAATGGTGTTACTGTAGCAACTGATGCCACATCTCTCACATATTTTGTTATTGCTCATTGGAGATGTATTTTCAGTATCACAGATGTTACTGCGTAAAGCAGAAATATTAAAAGGAATAACAAAAGTGGCACAGTCTTTCTGGAATCCCTTTGCTCCTCTGCAGCTACACCTCACAGCTGATGACCATGAAGGTGACACCACTCATGACAGTACATGGACTACAATTTAAGATCTAACTGAGTCTTTATATTATATGGGTCAGGGAACATTTCAGACCCATGACAAGAGAGTTAAAAATATGCAATAACAAACATGTTTCACTACCAAGGACAGTGGCATTGATTTCCCAATTCAGAATACAGTCAGGCTACTGATGTTTCAGAGCCATAAAGCATGCAAAAGCCATGTAACAGATCAATGTGTCTGGCAAACTGGACTAACGGTGCACCACCCACTCCCCTTCATCCTCCACCACATCTACTGATTAAAAAAGGAACCACTATTCCTTTTCTTGCTAAATTTATTATGGGATCACATGAGTTCTTCCAGTGGAGGCTGAAATTCTCACTGATGTGACTCAGGTGCTCAAGGTGATGTAACAATGTGAATGTCCACATCATTTCAGTCCAATGATATAGATGCTATTATTATTAGTTAGTGTCAACTGTTAACTTTCTATTAGATGAGTTGGCAGTAGGACTCTGAGGCTCTTGCAACAGAGTGGAGTGGGAGGAGTTTGATTCCTGGTGATTCCAATCAAAAAGCCCTTTGGGGAGATAGTGAACCGTAAAACTGCCTCCATTTGTTGATATGGTAAAGAAAGAGTTGCACATGCGGATAATAAAGTGCTGTAGATGCCTGTGTGTTAATGGACAGCTGTTACAGTCAGAGTTGCTAAAGACTGGAAAAGTTAAAAGCCTTCCATGGGAATTAAAGGAATTCAATGAGAATTAACTGTAAAATTTCAGTTGAGTCTATAACACAGAACTTAAATACAGTAAAAGAAAAACTGCTTTCAGCATAAATTAGATTTCATTTGCATTCCTCAGTCGCATGCACAAAAAATTTGTAGAAACCTCCACACTACATCTGGACCGTTGAAACCACACAGTTTGAGCCCAAGGAATACATCTAGTCATGAAGGATTTGATGATATTATTCCAGTTGGTAGCTCTCCAACCAGAAGGTTAAGACAATGAAACCCGCATTGTCCCCATTGGCCCAGCTATTTATTCAGTCCCAGGCCTGGATAAATGGGTTGTGCCAAGAAGGGCATCTGATGTAAAAACCTATGCCAAATCAATACGTGGAATGGGATGAGCCACCGTGGCAGCCCCTAGTATGAGAAAAAGCCAAAAAACAGAAGAAAACTCATTACTGTAATGTTGTTTCTTTAATCTTCTGTTATCACCCAAGAATGTAAGCTACAGATTATTGAATGAGGAGTGCTCATTGCCTTTTTGTATTCATTTATTCATGGCATTAACTGTAAAGCATTTCAACTATTCAAGAGTATTTTAATTGTTAACTATATATATATATATATATATATCAGCATAACTTTACCTTTAACTAATTTACATGGAGAAATTTAGAGAGACATCATTAACATCTATGAAACTATTATGTCTTATTACCAGTGTCTTATTGTGTTTCAGGCACTCAGATTAAAAACAAAGAGGGTTTGTCACAGTTTTGGGTTTATACTTTCCGTTTTATTTTGAAAGTCTAGCTTTAGTTTGCTTTGACCTCTTTTACTTTGCAATCAGTCCTGATTGTTTGCACCTGTATCTCGTCAGCCCCAGGGCGTCTGTAAATATTTAAATCAAATCAAATCAAATCAAACTTTATTCATTTAGCACTTTTCGCACAATAAAATGTAGCACAAAGTGCTCTAACACTAAAAACAAAATCAATCCCACCCATCCATCCACCCCTTCCTTATATTGTCTTGTCTTTCCCTTCCTAGCTGCTAGTACTGTTTCCTGCTCTGGTTTTTGTTTTTCAGCTCATTTTCTGGTTACTTTATCTTTGATGCGTGGTTTGAGTTTTGTATTTGTATTTCCTGTTTATTGTAGTATTTTTTGTTCAAAAAATCCTGTTGTTTTTGTGAATTCCATCATCCAGTCCCCTGCATTTGGATCCTGCATTCCCTGACCCATGACAGGATTGTTGCTGGTCCAAAGCAAACATCCAAGCTGTCAAGAAGGAGTGAAGGTCAAAACAAGAAGACCAAATGAAAGGTTTCGACATCAGAGCTACCGCTGCTTATGAAGACAAGAGACTAACGTGTATTTGTGTCTGATCAGGGTATAAAAAATATTTTAATTAAATTTGAAATTTTTGTAATGTACTTTTTTACACAGCACTGGTATTGTCTTTATGTGCTTGGTGAAATAGCCAATACTCTGTATGCATTTAATCAGACACATTTTAAATAACCACCAATTATAGAAGTAGTTCTAGAGAAAATATGAAGAGCATGTGTTGCAGTTATTCCACATAAGAGTAATTTGAACTTGCAAAATTATGAAGTTTTTTTTCTATTTTTTTAACATAATGTCCAACACCACAAGGTGGGTCGTGGTGTGATATAACACATCTTTGGTACATTTATCAGCACTGTCCCGTCAAGACTCTCTGATATAACAACCTAAGACATGAGTGACAGGTGACCTAGACTTTGTTCCTTAAGTACAGGTGAAAAAGGTGTTCTATTGGAAGGAAGCTTCCAACGATGCCTTATTAAATATTCATTCTCTAATACACCTGATCAATCAGACCCACTTGCAGCATGCCACTGACATTACTAAAGAAATTTCTTCATTTAGTACCCCGATCAATATCTCATTACAGCAGCTTTACACTAGGATGTCTCTGGGCAGATGTGCAGGCTTAATTCCCCATAGATAACAGGCCTATCTGATCTGCCCATCTTCATCACCCACAAGCATCCTGCTGAACAACACTTTTATTCTAAAACCTACATGTGCACTCACTTTTCTGAAAGTTCGGTTTCTTGAGGCTCTTAATGGGTATTTTAAGCTGGTTGTGAGCATGAGTTTCTGTATTTATGTGTGCTGCACAAAAGAAGACTCTCAGTTGTATTTGATCAATAACATGCTTCATGCATGATGCACGGTGACACGAAAAATAGAGGTAAACTCTCCTTTAAGTCCATAGTTCAGTTTATCAGAACACTGAAAAGGTATGTGGTCCTCACCAGGCCGTAACCCATTGATGCCTGATATATGAAATAATACACTGATTTTTTTCAATTAAATGTATTAATTATATACTGAAATAAAAAAACATCTCAAATTTTGTCTTTAACAGTTTTTTTTGTATTTCTTTGAATACATTAGGATATTTTTATCTATTTTCAATATTTATTTTTTTTTAGATTTTTTTTTATTTTAGTTGTATAACTATTACTTTTGTTATTGTTGTTTTTCTGGGGCTGGTGCAGAGATCTCAGAAAGGTATTTATCAATAATGCTACATCTGGTGTTAAAATGGGATAAATACAACTTAAATAAGAAGCATCATGTTACATTTTACGCCGCATAATTTATTTAACAACAACTAAGGAAAAATGCACCTGGAAAAGTGCATGTGAAAAAGTACCCATCATCTTTCAATCATTTGTGCAAACTAGTTGAGTTGCAATAAAGTTATGTAATTGTTTTCTGTGATGTTTGTGGCTGGCAATGTGTGTCTGACTTTTGGGTGAATTTGGTGGTTCACCACTAGGAAGCACTGGCAGATGTCTTTGTTTTCCACTTATGGTTAATGTTTCTCACTGATAAATGATAAGCTTCAAACTCTTTGGAAATTGCATCTTTTCTGATAAATGATTAGCTGTTGCAGCCCACCAATCTTCCTAAATTGGTGGACTGCATCACTAATGCAGTCCACTAATCGATGATCTCGTTCCTCATTAGCATTGTGTTTACACACACCTGAATGCCCCAGACCAGAAAACAGCCAAAACATCTGATTTTATAGAGGTGCTAGCAATTATTGATGAACAGTTATTTATTCACCCATTCTCTATGCCCACTTGATCTTATTCAGGGTCATCCCTGGTATCACCAGGCAAGAGGCGTAATAAACCCTGGAAAGGTCAATATTTAGAACTACGTACATTTTTTATATAAATGTGACTGCTCTTTTGCACTATGAAGAGTTTAAAGGCAGCTCAGATAAAAATGAGGAAAGTTGATAAACAGCATTTGCTTTTTAAATCTAACTTGTGAGTGTAACAGCTGGCAGAACCGCATGAGACAACAGCAGGCAAGGTAATATTCCCCGTGACAGTTTGCACCAACAGAATAACATGACTTGGTTTCATTGATTCCTTTTTCTATGCTTGAAGTCACACCATGGTGCTCAGAAAGCTTTTTTGTTCACTTGCTGGCGAAACTGAGCTATTACTTTTTATAACTCAAGCATGAAACGACAGCCGACCTCATCATAATAACATTAAAGCTATCTCTCTTTGTTTCAGCTGGAATACAGGAATGTGCTAAACTTAATTCCCGTCCGGGGGAACAATTTCATGCTAATCTCTAATATTCATACGCGGGGCCAGTAAGAGAGCAACAGGAGGAGCCAAATGTAAAGTGAGTCAGACTTATGAGTGTGATGAGTGATTAGTAAGTGCTTGTCTAGCGCTGAAGTAAGGGTGCCAAAATAAAAATGTTTCCATGTAGATTTTTCTAAGGACTTCACAGCTGTTGTCCTCTGGGTCATGTTCCTGGCACCGCTCTTAATACTATCTCAAATTGCAGGTTACATTTTGCAAAGCCACCACATCTCAAGAGATAAAAGAGGAAATCAGGACAACTGAGCTGAGTGAATAAGTGCAAAAAGAAAAGCGCCGCAGCAGCAGAGGAATACATAAGAGAGGTACCCAGCAAGGGTCCACACAGGCTCCTGCTCTGAGGCCAAAGGCACAGCCAAATTCAATGCCTCACTGTGCTTTACTGCTCTGAAGCAGCTCGTCCTGGCTCATTGCATTATACCCTTGTGTTGCTGCATCAATAGTCATCGCCTGGATGCAAAGTGAGGTCTGTGCCTTCACATAAACAAGCCATGTGCTGCCACACTGCATTAGTCACAGCCTTAGTCTGGCCTTTTCAAAGTCGCTACACCCACTGAAACTGCTAATAGATCCCCAGAATTTGATATTCGCCTAGCAGGGATCCTTGCAACAGAGGAGCTGTGTGTGTGTGTGTGCACGTGTGTGTGTGTGTGTGTGTGTTGCATGGTGCACTCTGTATTTAATAAGTAGCCTTCTGTCAGATGATTTTAAATAAAAGGGAAGAAAACCAAAGTGCGCTAAGAACAAAAGTTTGACATGATTGTCTCCTCCTCTCCTGCTCTACTCACAGCACACACAAGAAAATCTATTCATTTAGAAAAGTACCCTTTCACAATGAGCGCTCAGAGCAAAGTAACCATAAACTGATATTTTATTCACTATACAGCTTGTTATGAAGCTCCTGCTAATGGAGATGGTGCATTTGAGGACATTTGGAAACAGAAAAAAAACGGAATATGCAGGCTTATTAAAGTCTCTGCGCAGCCCCTTTTCCCCTCTGACATTAAAGAGCAGTTTGTGGGAGAAGCTTTTCTCTGCATCTTCTGCCTCACAATCAGCACCGTTCCTCTTCCTGCAACATCAAATTACCCATAGCTGAGAGATATCCTCTCTCTCCTCCCTCCCATCTCATCCCTTTCTCCCGCTGAGCTGGGTTTATAGGCAGCGGTCCGGCAGGGGTAATTTCTGCTACCACTCCAGGGAAATTACTTTGTGTTGTTAGAGAAAAAGAAGTTTGCAAACTGCTTTATCAAGCTCTTTGACTCCAATAACAGTCAACATTTGGATGCCAGGAAGAAATACAGCCTATAGATATCCAAATACAACATATCTGGTGATACCAGCACACAGTGAGGGTAAAGAGCGTACCTGCGTGTCTGATCACAAAAGATGCATCTGACTGAGCATTTATTTCTGCAGGACTGACATTAGCCATGCGTCACAGGAAAAAGATCACGTCTTCGTACATAAGCGTGTGCATGCATACACTCAAGCTCATATCTGTTCTGCTCCTCTACGCTGAACAGTTCAGTTGTGCGTCTTGCTTGGCTGATGAATAATTTCTGCACTGTGCTCCGTTGTGGCACGTCTGGTGCAGCCTGACTGCACCACACAGCTAGAGCTCTGCATTTGCATTCTCCACACAACACACACTCACACACACGCGCGTTTAGTCTCGTGAACACCAAGCTTGCAAACTGCAACCCCGTCCCAGCACCATGCAGCCTTACAGCTGCTTCAGTGTGGAGGAAGGCAACAAGCTGTTAAGACCATTTTTAAAAAGCAACAGCAGTTTACTGTTAGTCACTGTCTTTGCAAGTCTTCTCCCTGCGTAACATCTGAGAGGAAAATTACTGCTGGGACTCCAACAAATTGGATTAAATAGATGAACAAGCTAAAAATACTAAATCCACAACTGTCAAAGAAGGTTGTGTGTTAAAATCTTGACTGTGTATTGGTGACATTTAAGTTCAAGGCCCATAAAGAGACGAAATGGTGCTGAAATGTCAGCTGTATTTTGAAGTGGCAGGCATGCTGATGTGGCGACCTCTTTGAGCTGTGGTTAAAAGGTTACTAAAGATTAGTAGAAGGTATTGCCTTATTTTCTGAGTCAGAGTAAGAGGCATTTTAAAGATGATTTGGGACTGGCTTAGTCAAGCTTCCATCAAATCTGTTGCCTGTCACTCTCTGCAGGAGTGGTTGAATAGTTTTTCCTGACATTGTGGGGTTTTACACACAGAAAAAGAAAGTACATAGATGTACTCATGATTTTTTTAAATTTAAAAGTATCTACATCTTTACAACTTCCATTGGATTTAAAATGTTAACTATGAGCTAGGTTTTTCTAATCAAAGACACTTATTATTTGATTATCAGCAAATGTATCTACCTCTATTAAAACACACACACACACACACAAAAAGCAGGTCTGTTATAACACAATGCAAACAAGGAAAGACATCAGCAATGCGCTTACAGAAGCTATTGATATTGGAAGTCAGAGCTCAAAATGGCATTACACCTGAGCTGACTGTGTTCCAGTTATAAAGTCAGAAAATAACTTGGCCGCTGTTAGCAACAGTTAGCAATATCAATTCATAACCACACTGTAAGCAGTATTTAGCACTACAGTGTATCAAAATGTCCACTGATAAAAAGCAAACAATATATATGTCTGACTTCATGTAAGTAATTATGACAGAGCTCTTATTAGTAAAATTAGCAGTGTTCATTATTTATTTATATATTTATTTATTTTGTAAGAATCAGCCATGTTGGACACTGAAATCAGGGTAGGCTTTTTTTTGCAATATGCGCTCTTTAACGTACTTGTGAAGTTTGACATTTAACTTGTGAATCAATGCAGATTGACTCGCTTTTGGAGCCAGCCTCTAGTGGCCAGTCGAAGAACTGTAACGAAGCTTAGTTCTGGATGAGCCACAACCCAGAAGTTCGATGGTTGGCAGTTGGTGTAGACTTGATATGGCAAAGTATCCAAGAATGCATTTTATAGCAACAAGTGAAAGTAATTAAAAGAGAGGCGCAAATACAAAGTAAAATTTTATTTTTGTTTAACAGAATGTAGTTTTAAGAGGTAATGTTATAAAGAGAGTGTCTATTTTAAAATGTCATCCAATGTTTTCATAGTTTTTTTTTCATTTTACTTCTAACAAACTTATTTTTGTAATAACAGCTGGCATACAAAAGCGTAAAAGCCATTAAAAACACATTGTATAAAGTGATGGTTATAAAAACTTAAGCAAGAACAATAAATGGCATTTTCTCAGTTATTTTAATGTTAAGGGTGATTGTTTTTTATAACCAATTAAACTGCAGATATTACGTGTACACTTTATGGGAAATATGTGTTAGCCTGTTTGTTGACATGTGTTCTTGTGTCCTCCAAAGTATGTTCTTCCAACTTGCACTTGCCAAGTGTGGATTTCTCAAGAACACAAGTGTGGACTTGCGTTCTTGGGAACTGAGGTCTCTCTGACTTTCTTGAGGTGGAATACTAACTTCAGGAGTTATTTCAATTCAAATATCCGACTTAGAACTAAGAAACTCTAACTTCGGACTACAAATAGAATGGTCACTAATATATGTCTAAGTGAACATCTCAGGATGTTCACCCCAAGGTCAAACACTGCAATGTTCACAGAAATTACAAGTGCACTAAAATTTTTCCACAGATATGTGAGACACTTCCCACAGAATCTTATGATTTTAAGTTATTGCTGCCAAAGCTGGCAAATCAATCGATGTACCTTCTTTTTCCCCACACTGCTTCTTTTGGCTTAAATAACTAATGATAATACAGTAATACATGTGTTTTATTGACGGTTGTATTTACCTAATTTTACGACCTGATATGGACTGGATAACTTCATTTAATTATTATTGACGCGAATGCCCTGACATCCAGAACTTTCTGACTGAAAGAATCTTCACTTTCTTTTTTCATCTGATTATGATGACACTTTATGGGAAATATTTCAAAACTTCACCTTTTAACTGTCAAAAAGATTAAAGAGGGGATTTCAACAACACAATTAATACTGTCACTAGAATTGACATAACAACCTGGGCACTGATGCTATGTTTGCCTCAGTGTACAGCAGGTTGCGGATTTGAGAGCAGCTTAATAAAGTGAAACCACAAGCAGCAGTGCGAAGGATATGTGCAACCAAACACCTCCTACTGTCTGGGGGCTCACTGGAAGACAGCACTCCGCTCCTCCATCTATTCTGGACGACTGAGTATTTTCCAACGTGATGTGCCTCTAAATGCATTTGACCATAAATGAGAAGATCATGTCATCATCTATCATTGTCAACAGCAGAAAGTGATACTCCACAGTGTGCAATCATGGACGAGCACTTTCAAGACCAACCAAGCTAAGCCGGAGGTGTACATTATAATAAAGCGGCAAATGATTTTACTGTAGGGTAGTGCTACGCCTGAAAGATGCATTTTATCCTCAGATTATCTTTTACATTCATTTATTATGGTCTAAATTGGGTTTGCATCCAACAAGTGAAGCAAACAGGAGTAATCTGGCTTCAAGTCAACTACACAGCACGAATTACAAAATATTGTCATCATATTATTTCCATAAACTTCTGTTGCTGCACAGGAATCATGGGGTGACAACCTGAACAGAAATCTTGCCCTGCCAACCTAGCACCTTTGAGAAAAGAAAAAAACCGCACAACTGATTCAGAACTGACTTCTACCTCAAACAGATTTAAGAGATGCTGACAGAAAAAATTAAGCCTTTATTATGGGATTTATTTTAAGAGAGATCTCAGTGTTTTTACTCTCAATCTGAATCAAAATTGTGGATGGAACAAGAACGCGTTAACGCACAAAGCTAAGTTTTCCACAGCAGGGACATTGCTGCTGTTAAGTTCCTGAGATAGACACTGCAGAAAACACAATAGCTGTCAGTGAGCGATGCGCAAAACAACCGAGCAGTGCCTTGTAGTAAGCGCTGCAATAAGGCAGAGGGTTATCAGTGGCTGCCCACTAAAACAGCGCGTCTGTGGAGGAGAGTGGCAGGCAATCGGCAGAATTAATTCATGAAAGAGAAAGCCCTGCATATTTCCTCAGCCAGAAGAGCAACAATTCAAATACAAGCGGCCGGAAATGTACTTACAGTTCTGAGGAACTGAATCTCATCCTCTCCTTCTCCACCTTCAGCCATGGCTGCAAAGGAGCCCGTTCAGACCCCGCTGGCTCCTCTCTCCTGTCGATATTAGCATACAGCTAATCCACGGCCATACAGTGGGGACAATACCGCAGCATGTATCAGTCAAGCCCCTGTGCTCACGCCCCGCTCATCGCCCGGAGGAGGTGTGTGTGTCAGCATCGGTGGGCTGGAGCAACTGGGGACGGCAGAAGGAGCCGAGCGCTGTGGCACAGATACGGCAGCGGGGTCTTTATCTTCGACGTCACCGCCGGAGCTTATTAATACAAACTTGAAAGCGCCAATATTTGAAAGATTAGCGTGCTGGGGAGAGCCTCGCCTTGCTGCGTGAGGATGCTTCGTTGGCCTGCCTCTCAGAAAGGATGCTGAAGCGTAAACGGCGCGTTACCAAAGGAAACGCTGATGTTAACAGCGCTGGTCCCGGTCAGCACCATGGTCAGCGCCCGCAGCCTATTCACCTCTCATCTGCAGCAACTTCGACCAGCAGCCCGGTTGCTGGCTGCTACGTGTTCCCTCGCCTTTAATGAAGCCCGTGAATATTACTTTCTGCTGGCTGCATAAGTTTTCATATATTTCTGGACATATCATGCATCATTTCCACTGCTGAAATGCAAACAACCCATCATAGCGACACAAATGTAATCCACATCGTCCACAATCATTTATTTTTAAAATACATATGATTTAAAGTACCCCTGGTGTGCGAAAATAAATGTTATTTAAAGGTTAAGTAACTATTTTAGTTGGGTGTTATTTCACTTCACAAAGAGATCTCGTTAAAAAGCCATTCTCAAAAAGTGACGTGTAATTGTACATGTACTTAACTATTTGAAACAATGAGTCATGGTTGAATTATTAATCAAATGAGATTAAACTCGGTTAAACATTAATGAATGCATATAAAGGCTTCATTTTTCTGTGATAACAGACATCATACTGATATGTAATCACTGGTTGCTCAAAGGTTGTTCACGTTATCAAAGCACAATAAAGTTCACTCATTTCCCCAATTACGCTTAACGCTAAATAGATGTTTCTTTGAACATAGTACAATGCTGCCCTCTAACGGCAGAGCTGAAAAGTGAAGAGAAAAGATTGTATTTTGTCTACTTGGAGGCAATCTTCCTTCTTCAACACTTCCTCATGGCTTCCTTCCCATATCCTTGGCCATTCTCCAGTCCCCTCCAATCATGTTATATGTTCTCCATTTGAACTAGCCTCTCAAAGTGTTTCTTTGCATGAAAAAATGTATATTTTTAGTGAAATACGTATTTTGTTAGATAATGTCTTTAAAAAAAAGATTGGAGATGTCTTGGAGATGAATTAAGAGTGAGTATATTGAGAAGACAAATTTGGACAAATAAAAAAGAGCAATAGCTCTTTTTTATTTGTTACTTTTTCATTTTGTCAAATTGAATTGGTTGGAGCTGACAACCAGTGCCTGGAAAAATCAAAGATGAGAGTTCTGGATTTGGTGAGGGATGACTAAGTGTTGGTTGATGTGATCAAATGGAATGCAAAAGGCAGGGTAAGATGGAAATATGGTGAAATCTGTTGTACATATGTATGTATGTATGTACAGTAATTAAGACAATGAAATTCATTTATGGTTCTTTTTCCTTTGTGGAATACTGGATAGGAACTCTGTCCACATATCAGATCTCTGAGTAACATGAATAACAACATCATTTATGTAGGCTGTCAGCTTTCTTTGATTCTTTTGGCAAGTTTAATTTTCCCACTTTGAAATGGAGCACTGCGATGAACTGGTGACCTGTCCAGGGTGTACCCCTGCCTCTCGCCTGGGATGGGCTGGGATAGGCTCCAGCAGACCCCCGTGACCCAGAAATGGAACAACGGGTTAAGAAGATGGATGGATGGATGAAATGGAGCAGGAGAGATTTCAAACAGCAAGTTAACATGACAACAAACTTAGTTTCTGATTTAACTGATGGATCATTCTACTGCATTTTGAAGAAATGTGGCCTTCCACCACGTTCAGTTCAAAAACCACAGACTGCTCAGAAAGCTAACTTTTAGATAGCAAAGAATATCTAAAACACAGTCTGTGATTTGTGAAACATTTATTCCATTTATGAAATTTTATTGACCTGTTATTGGTCAAAATATTAAAGCTATTAAGTAAATCCAGATTGTTTTTGTTTGAAAAAAAAACATTTTTTTCAGATTTGTTCTTCTTCTTCTTTGTTTGTATAGTCATTTCATATTTGAACTCAATATGTTCATATTGAGGTAGTACATCTGTTAGTTGGTGGTGGTGAAGTAATCTTGATGAATTTTACTGGGGAAAAAACAACTATTATTGGGCAAACAGTGTTTATGAAATATAGGTTATTGAGAAGTTGTGGTTTAAGTTATTATTTAAGAATTCAAAATTAAGAGCACTTCTGGTACAATATTAATATTCAAAACCCTCCCTAGTTTATCAGTGACTAACAGATAATGAGGGTGTTTGGTTCCTCCTGGAGACCCCAACAAATTTGTTCGAGGTAGTTGTAGTACCCATCTCAGTTGTAGTACCGTCTCAGTTCTAGTTTCTGTCGAGTTCATGTCTGACTTGTAGCACCTGTCTTAATTATTTCTGTATCAAACAGTCTGTATATTGTGGTTTCTGTGTGGTCAGTGAAATCTGCCAAACAAAAACTCACAGCCTTGGCTATCCTATCTGAGGTGATACATATCAGAAGCAAAAGCTGAAGAAAGAAGCAGGCTATTCTCCACTGGACCACCTCGAGTATATAAGAATCAATCCACCCATGACTGAGACTGAACAATACCACCCTGATGTTTATGTCTTGCCTCTAGAACTCAGATAGAACTCAGAACTGAACACAGAAATCTCACAAACCAAGAACCACTTACCGTAACCATGGCAGACGTCCAAGACAGAGTCTCAAGTATGAAGAGTTGGGCAGCACCAGGCCTGGACATGATCCACACCCACAGGCTGAAGAAAACGACTGTTCTCCACAAGTGGCTAGCACAATAAATAAACCAGTTACTAACAGATGGGAGCCACTCAGCATGGCTAACCCAAGGCCACGCAGTACTCATCATGACAGTCCTTCAGAAGGGGGCAGTCTTACCAACTATCACCCAATATCCTGTATTAATTAGCCACCCATGACTAGTTTATCAGTGGATGCTAAGTCCCATATTCCTTGTTCATTCTTTAACACTCTGGTGGGAATCTCCCATTTTGACTCAAAGACCTCCAGTTCAATACTCACAACAGATATTCCTTGACATTATTCCATCTACTTGGTTGCAGTGTTTCATGTACGCACCTCCTTTATCTTACACTTTTGTGTTACGTGGCTGGTCTTCTCAGAGGCATCTTTGTTCAGTATCTACCTGGGGATCTTGTCTAATGTGGTAGACCCTGGCCTCTACTGATCCTGTGTTCAAGGCCTGTTCTTGTGCTGCTATGATTAATGCCTCTGTACTTCCCTTTCAGAAAAGCCTTTTCTAACCACTGGTCCTCTAGTTATTCATTCTGCTAATGACACATGCCCTGCAGCAAAAGCTAAAAGAATAAGCAGGATTCTCCTTTCTTGATTGTACCTCTATCTACTTCTCCTACTTAGTACTTCATCACTGGAGGCCATTTTCCAGATGCACATCTGGATCTTTATTGTTTCATCCTGGATGGTGACTTAAACACTCACTGGTCCTACTCCTTCCTTTCACTTAGTGTACACTTTCAGTGTGTTGGACTGAAAGTGAAAACCCTCCATGCCTTGTGGGGAGCTTTCTTGTCTTGACATTAGCAACTTCCTCATTAAACAAAAGTCTCAGAAATCCATTAACAAGTTGTTTTATCAAAGTTTAAGTGATGATCCATATTTACTTTTTAGTCTTTTTTAAAAGACAGAAGCAGAAAACACATTGATAATGTTAAAGGTAAAACATTTGATCAGCTGTCTAATGATTGGAAATTTTTAATAATCTGCATTAGCCACAGAAAAAACTCACATTGGTCACATTTAAGACATTAAGACAAGATAAAATCACAAATTATTCAGAAAGAAATGATTGCGAATGCAAATACTATGTCCAGTCTCCTGCAAAAGTAAGAACAGGTTTAGGTCAAGACAAATGTCAAATTTATTTATGTAGCAAATTTAAAACAACCAGGGCTGACCAAAGTACTTTACATGTAGACATTAAAAGATTATAAAGGAACCATATTAAAACAAATTGAGTATAAACATAACTAAAAATAATATAAAGTGATAAGGTGTCTAAAGCTCAATCTAAATTAAAGGCCAGTGAGTAAAAATGGGTTTCAGAAGATATTTAAATGTACCAACAGTTTGAGCTGCCCTTATTTGTTGAGGAAAGTTAGATCTTTTTAGGGAGACTGTCCCACACAGAAGTTTGTAATATTATTATAGAATCCATTACATAAAATTCTGCTGATTTATCCGTTTGTTGGATCTTGTTAAATGCTGTGCTTTTTAAACACTAGGTTTTGTTTTTTCTTCTCACTGAGTTTTTCCAATGTTGTATGCTACTTTCTGTTGTTCTAGTGTTTTATGAAGCATTGTACTGTACTTTCCACAGGTTTTTTTTTCTTTTATTCAGGTTGCCCTTTTCCTCCTTGTTGTATAAGGTGAACAAGCATTACCATTACATTGGTACATTTTCTAAACTATCAGTATCCTTTTTTAGACACTGATGTTTTGTGAAATTTTGTGATGTTTTTGTGCTTTCACCTTGAAACAGCCCTATTTTTCAACTTTCCTTCTGCAATTTTCCTTAATTTCATCTCACATCTTTTTTCATTTAGTCGTCCTTATTTTTTATTAGTTTATTGTATTATTTGTGATTTCCTGCTCTAGAAAAACACACAACAGGATATCAAATATAAGTAAATAAATTCGTTTATTTTTTAATGTTGGGGGGAGGGGGGAGGAATTCAAGGACAATACATACATGTGCCGCTAGATGGCTCTGTTTCGTGAGCTAAACTGGGACATCGGCCTGTAAATATCAAGCATCCTTGTCTCTCTGTTAGCTTACATAAATTACGAAGCTAAGACTCGTACAAGAAACAGCAGAAGTTGATAAGACGGTTACAGCAACTTAAACGTAGTCACACTTTCCTCTGCCTATAAAGCTGCCACCGACTGAAACGAAACCATCACATGTCCCACCTGCAAAGTCCAGCTGCACTGACTCAAACTGTGGGCGGTGCTTACGTACCAAACAGCCAATCAAAGAACAGCAAGCCAGCGGAGCGTTTTCCTATTGGATCAAACTGCTGTCGATCACGGCAGAGGAGCCCAGCGAAGCAGCGGTGAGTTTTGGCTGGCTGCAGCACAGAGATGAGGGGGAATTTCTTGCCTTTACACCAAATAGGGTAAGTAAGTGTTTATTTTTTGCACACTGCTGCATTTCATCTGCTGCAAGTGTAGCGAACTATAACACGCAGTCAGATTGTAAGAAAGAATACAAGCACATAATCTTGAAGCTTACAATAGGAACAATAACAGTTTTCATATATTCAGTTTTAAATGATAATGCATACGAGAAAAAAAATAGTCCTTCGTTTCACTTGTAGTGTTCGTCAGCAACTCGAAAGCATGAATGTTAGTGTAACTATGCTGCCATCTTAACAGACAAATATACTCGTGGTTGTTGCAAGGTGACAGTACCCCCATGAGATCATGTTATGGCACAAACAGCTGTAGAGTTTACCGTTTGAAGCACTTGTAAAATGTTTCCCTGTTATGCTTGTAAACATCTTTGACGGCGGACCGACGTGGACTCTGCATGTGTCGTCACCCTCTGTGACACCGGCTGCGGCAGCTTGAAATGTTGATAAAATCCGCTTTAGAAACATTTTATGCACTTATAGAAAGGTTTTGCAGAGGGGAACGGATGTGAAGTGGTTTGGAAGGTAAGTGTGTCCCGGATTGTTTCATCTGTGCAGTACTGTTTTTTTTTTTTTTTTTTTTTTTGTTCTAGCTGAGATATCTGGAGGGCCCCTTGTTGTGAAAGAAACAGCATGCATGAGAAAATTAAAAGCTGCTCCTTAATGTGTAGCTGAACTTACACAACAGCACAGGAAAGTCTGGGATTAGGAGGTGATGGATGTGTCCAGCCGGACTAATATACTCTGAATCTCCAGTCAGATTTCTCTCTCTGTGCTGCTTTCTCTTTGACAGCATCTGTCCAGGTGATGAATAGCCTGAGATTGTCCACAGCAGTCGGAGCCCACTCACTCTGTCTGCAGGCTGACCACTTACTCGCGGTGCTCAATGGATTAACATGGCACCCATCATGGAGGGCAGACACACCATCTTATTCCTGTATACACCCATCCGGGAGCTAAGCAACATCAGCCTCTACTTTCCCAAGAGGCGGGCCCCGAGCTTCAAATACAAGAGCCGCACCTCTCATTCAGAAAGAGCCGGTAATGACCATGACTGGAGGAAGGAGGATCTCGCAGCGTCCGAACAAAGAGGTCAGTCTTTCGACTCCTCGGGCAAACTCTTCAAATCACAGCAGGCAGCAAAGGAAGCAGTTGCAGAGCTCTGCGTTCTGGCAGCTGATCACCACCAGTTGCTGGCGGATCTATTATTGCTCTGTCGGGAGTGTGCAGACAAAGTCAAGATGGGCAACCATGATGGGAAACTCCAGGATTACATGGAGGCTGAGGACGTTCAGCTAGGAGGTCAGGTTCTCAGCAGCATCTCCATCACAGAGCACAAAAGAGGTGCATCCAAGAGCAAAAAGCTGAAGAAGCTGGGAAGCAAAAGACTTGACAATGTTGAGGATTTACTCCACAATAAGATGAAAAAGAAAGTTACCAAAGGACGTGCATATGAGGAGCTTCCAACCGAGAACAAGACGACCGCATCTTTAACTTCACAGGCAGAGCAGATCCCAAAGTTAACAGCCTCTGACCATACCTCTGAAGGCCCCGCTACCAGCTCTTATGTCAGTAATCCCACCTTGCCAACGGAGGAACCTTTCCAGATTGCTCCCGAGAGCTGGGACTTAATGGAGGACACCCAGACATTTGACCCTGACATGGATTTTTGTAATGACTTTTCCGAGTGTGATGGGGAGCTGGGTTATGAGTCATCTTCTTGTAGCCTGATGGAGGGTCTGAACAGACGGGAGAGTGGGAGCAACCTCCGACCAATTAAAAGGTTTGATTCTCCCATTGAGAGTTCATCGATGGTTAAGTCTGCTCAACACCTTTTGAGTGAAACCAGGCGAAGCAACACGGTGGTCAGAGTAGTTGCCAAAGTGCAGGATGTGGAAGGGAGAGTCCACCATGTCAGCCACACAAGTCCAGAAGGGTCTGTGCCAAATCCAGGGACTAGTAAATGTCAGAAGGAGAATGGAAAGGGGACGGGGTCAAATGGAAACCATCTGGTGGGAGTCGGTAAGGAAAAGACATTAAACAAACTCTCAGATGGGCTACGGCTGCCCCTGTCCCACACTACGGACCCCTCAGTCCCAGCCAGACCTCATTCAAAGAGCCCCTCTTCACCTTCTCTTGCTGCGGTCTTCAACACATCTTTCCCAGCTTCGAACAGTCTCCAGAGCATGTCCCCGGTGCTGTCTCCTCTGTCTTATAAGCAGGGGAGCCCACAGCTCAACCACCGTATTGTGTTGCTCTCAGATAAGGACGAGGACCTCGATCGAGACAGCTCCAGTAACACAGATGATCCCAAAATCTTTACGGAGGACATCGACAACAATGGCAACAAGAGGCCTACCACTCGTCTGGACCTGGACCTCAGCAGGCGGCCGAGTAACTTCAAGTGGAACTCCTCCAGCAACTCCACAACAACAGGTGAGTCTTTACAGATTACACTCCCATGCTCAGTCTTAGTTCCTTGATCTGAGTGTAGATATCAGTGCTTTTATCACACACACACACACAGCAGAATAAAATGCTTGTCAGAAAATAAAGGCATCTGGCATCAGTGATTCTGGGTTTCAAACAACAAAATAAGAAAAGAGATGACTTGAAAAGAGAAGAAGTCGTATTTGTGTGCCTGTTCGATTTAGTGCTTGAAGTTTCTTGAGGTGGTCTTTATTTGTTGAAATTCTACAGCAGTTACTCTGCAGTATATGACTCGCATTTTCTGCATGGTACTTTTAGTCAGTAACTCCATCTGGCATCAAATAATCTGGTTTGTTCAACCTATGGTGGCTGTTTTCCAGGATCTTTTGCTTAGAGTGTGACTGCAGCGGTTTTGTATTGTACACGTGACCACAAATTAAAAACTCTCCAACAGAGTTGTGCATGGGGCAAGCAGGGCCTGAGAATGGTCTCGCTGATGATCCATTTTAACTCGGGCGACGCTGCAGGGAAGGTAGAGATTAGTGAAAATGTCCCAGATCAAAGGCTTAGAGTTGACTCAGAGTTCGACCTGACCACTGTTCTTGTGAACACAATGGGAACTGAAGCATTGGCAGTGAGAACTCTTAGGGATCTGTTGTCTGTCCCATCCCCTTGTTCCATATCCCACCCAGGTCACAGGAAGCTGAAGCTTGAGGAGAATCCCGGACTCTGTAATCAAAACAACAACAACAAAAAAAAAAAAACCCCGAAAGTAATTCTTCTTTTATTCTTACATAATCTTGTCTGATGCATACAAATCAGACAGTGGCACAGTAAATGGATACGAACCAATACAGTGTGCTCTATGTAATCTCTGGAGCTCCATAATGATGGTATAAGCTTAGGTCTGTGATGTCAGAGTAGCTTTTCATCAATGATCAGCAGACAGACTCTGTTTTGCTTCCCGCCTTGTGTTTAGCACACTTGGTCATGCCCTCCTGTGACATTTTCCCCTTTAGATCAGAAGAGAAGGTTTCTGCATCTATTTGAAGTAACTTCAAACCCCCCGCCCCCAGGAAACAGTTTTGACTTTTGGTGCTATTGTTTCAGTTCTGATGTTCTCCTTTGACTTTGTCTAAGAAATGGTCTTTAATTGAAAGCGCTGTGTTTGGTATGAATTCTGGATCATAGAGTTATACAGCGTGGAGGAAAATTGCAGAAAATATACTGACGTACCACTTTGAATGGGCTGTGTGTAAGGAGCTTTTTCTTGCACTTGTTAAACCTTGGGAGGTAGTAACAGTGTGGGAGACGAGCACTGTGTTAAATGACTCCAGATTAGTTTGAGTCAGACTGAAGGTCGTAACTTTGATTACATGTTCTTTGATGATTTGTGAGACATAATTTGTGAGACATGGCTCTTACTTAGACTGAAATTTCAGAGTTTTAAACTTCTGGGGCATTCATCTTGTAGCTTGTAAAATTTAAGCAGTAAAACCATCATCTGGAGTTTATAGAGGTCATGTGAACATTTTATCTCTGTCTTTTTTTATATTAAAAACTATTTGTTGTTCACTAACATTTGATGGTACAAAAGCAACTTTTTTTTTGCATATATTTATGAATACATTTCAGATGAATGATAGCGTGTTTGTTAGCACTGTGACTTCAAAGTGAGAAAGTCCAGGATTGGAATCCTGCAAACATTTGTCATTCATTCAGCCGTATTATTATTTGGCAATTGACTAAAGATGTTTATTTGTACATTTGAGCATGTGTCATGTCTGTGTAAACAATTTTACCTTTTTTTTCTTTTTTAAGAGAAAATGCTTAAGTATTTCAGTTGTTACATCACAGACCAACATGTGACTTATCCAACAATACTCAACTCAGCAACAGCTGAAGGAAGAAAGTCACTTTGTGTTGATCAAAGCTAATGTGCTCCAGAGCCGAGATGAAATGGAAGTCGCGCACTGATGCCAGACGCATAATCTGCATTCTGAGGCTACGCTTGCGTTTTTTATTCATCAAGCTCGAGACCCCAGATAACCAGAGTTGTCTCTTACATCACGCTGTCCTCTAGCAATGTGCTGTAAATCCCCAGAGTAAAGGCTTGGACTTTTAATCCTAAACAGAATTCCCTTTCTCAGTTTAGCTGAATCATAGTTGTTTAATTGATTGCCCTGGTAATGCTTGATAATTTGATGCACTTCAGATGCTACATGGAGATAAATGAACATCACAGGGCCCGGCTAGAAAGAAATGGGACAGTGCAAAGCTTGGCCCTTGATGATTTGCAAAAGGTCGAATTAATTATTGCACGGGCTCTTTCATCTGGGCTCTATTATTGAGCCTCGATCTTTATTAATGAGTGTCATCATGCAGGCAGTGATGGGGATTTTCAAGGACCAAATTCTCTTGTTTACTTCATATGCTAATATATTTGCACTACACTCTGCAGAACAGAAACCTCATGCACTTACCTAAGGTGTGTATTGTATTTGTAGTCTACATCTTCACTGCATGAAGCCAAAAATGCAAAGATACTAATTATCCGACTGATAAAGTTCTGTATGTGTCTACAAGGAACTCTTTTTACATCACATAGTCATGTGATGACATTATTATCATGATGAAATCAGGCATTATACTGCACGTGATGTATCTCAGAAGTAGCAAGTACATCAAAAACAAAATTAGTCTTAAACTTTAATAATTTTCTGTTTACTTTGTAAGTTGTTTAAAAAAAATCAGAAACAATACATCCAATTACTGCACAGGAAATTAGACTTTTGGTTCTGATTTTTAATTGAATATCAAAAATTCCTTGTTTTTAATCAAATGCACCATTATGCCGTCTCCCTCTCTTATAAACTTATTGCTGATAATTGTCTTACATATGGAAATCAATACCATAATCAGATTACCTAATATCTTCTAGCAAGGTCATGTGCAACTAATCATTGCCTCATCCTTCTCTCCCTGCCAGCTGTCATTCAGCACAAAGCCATGCAACATTGTTCCAACCAGTGAAGACAATGATGAGCTCTATTCAGATAATGAAGTCTATTCATTACTTAGGCTATGAGAGCTTCTCTCTCAGTCCGTCTCTCATTGCTGCTCTGTGCTGCTAGCAGGAAAACAAGGCCCAAAGGTCCTTCGCTCATAATACGTAACCTGTTTTCTTTAATAAATAACTTAGCTCCGCAAACATCTTGGAAAATGTCAGCTATGTTCCAACTCGTGCTTTAGGAAGTTGTGAATGAGCAGCTTCGGATGGTCGCTCCTCAGTGGTCCCACTAGTTCAATCTCACAAGCGGAAGTCAACCACATTCCCCGTCTTCTAGTTAATTCATGCCCTGCCAGATGTAATAAAAGCACTCTTATTTCACGTCAGCTATGTACAACCCATTAACCTCAAAACTGCATCTTGAATGGATAATGTCTCGATGAGCATAACGTCATGCTGTGTTTCTGTTTTAGCTTTAAGGTAGGGTACTGCAGTGCTCCTCCTCGGTTTCCACTTGTGGCTGCCTTTTCATGAACCTCAAAACCAACCAACTAATCAGCCAACCTGACATTTGTGCATACCCACCAATGCTCTTTGGGAAAAAGAAGATGTAGGAACAGTTTATTCAGAAAAGTCAGTGGCTTGGTTTAAAGTGATAAAAGGGATGGAGGCTGCCAGAAGTATACGCTCCAAATATATTAATAAAGACATATTTTATATTATCAAAACGATCAGAATCATTATTTGGTTCTATTTCCAACCAAACAAGATGCCTTTGAGGGATTTCCCTTCAGCGGTGTCTTGTTTTAGTTCACAAGAATCTTTCTGACCACTGGATGAGTGATGAGCAGCTGATAAGAGTGGCAGGCTGATTAACGTGACAGCAGATCCCAGCTGCCACATTCAGCTCTAGCATCCTAGATTTAACCACAACATAGATAGGTTTATCATTAAAAGTAAAATCCTTACACTCTCACAAAAATGCCAGACTAATTGTTTTAGACAGCTTCTCACTCACAAGATCTGCTCTGTGGAAACACCTGTATTCACCACATCTGTCTGAGAGACATAATTCAGCATAATGATTGTTTAGCCCTCTTGCTTCTTTCTTTTTTTTTTTTGTAGAATAGAAAGGCTGACATATATCAAATAATGTTTTAGTCTCTATAGCTGGTGGGTGGAATTATCACCAAAAGCACTTTACAAGAGAGGAATTGTACAGAGAGCAGTTCCTGATCAGTAGTTCTGCTCCTTGGCCCGGACCAGGCTTAAATCTGCCTTTGGACTCATCCCAGAATACAGTCAGCAGTTCCCACTGCGGGACCATGCAGCGCTGCATTATCATAATGAATAGTTATTAATCAAATCTCTCTCTCTCTCTCTTTCTCTCTCTCTCTCTCTCTCCTGCTGTAATAGGCTTAGATAACTGCAGAGAGCGAATGCTTTGCTGGTTTATGATGAGTGATGGTGCAAGGATGCTGAAACTGAATTTCTGAGAAGGCTCGTTCAGATTTGTGTTGGGTTCTCTCTGGATATCTTTTCAGAGAGACTTCCAAGTCTTTAGAAGTGAATGCTGTGTCATGTAACACTGTATGTCCTATTCAAGGATCCTCATTACATACTGGAGTTATGGGATATTTTAGCTTCTTATTGAACAGGAAATGAGGTGCATTTCCCGATTTCTACCTCATAAAACAGGTCAAGGCGTTGTCTTACAGCTGCAGGAAATTGAGCTCACCAAAATCTCAGTAAACACTCTTCTATCCGACATTTTTAAAAATGAATAAAAGCCTAGTATTTGCATAAGTAACATGGTCATTTAAGCATGATGTATCATGTTTCTGCGTCTATAACAATATAAAAGGGTTTCTGTTAAAGGAAATTAAATTCAGTCAGTTTATCAGCGGGCCTGCTTTTTTTCTTTTTTTTTTTTTTTCCTTCTCTTACGCCTGTTGTTTATTTCCCAGCAGCAGTCTTTAGGTTTATGCAGTCACCATGCTGCATGGTCAAGAGAGGGCACTCTTTCCCATTGTAAGTTGAAGTTGACTCCTATTTTTCCACTATAACAAGACCTCAGGAGAACTGAACACAGAGGCCTGTGCTGCTCATATCTTGACAGTTACCTGAAGAGTGCCAGCTCACAACAATGCTTTGTCATGTCTGCTTACAGTGAAGATGTCATGAAATGCAAATCAGGATCATGCAAAAGCACTTGTTTTAAAAACTATTGCTCTATATTTGTCTTTTTCTTATTGTTATGGTGATGTGGATGATGTGAACAAGGCTGGTCAAGTGCAGAAACAAGTATCCGCGTTCCCTCTACCGCTCAGCAAGGGTCTGTCTTGCTGTCTGTGGGATGTTTCAAGATTCTGACGTAGGCTTGGTTGCTTTCTGCCTCATAACATTGTTGCTCTTGATAGAAAAAGAAAAAAACAAGTTGTTTCAGCCAGAGGTGTTTAGTTGGCTGTGTTACAGACAGCCTTACCTGCTATGTTAGCTTGGTTGGTAATTAATTCAGGCTTTGTTGTTTGTGTAACGCGCAGTGGAGCGATAATTACCCTGAGGCAATTTTTTTTTTTTTCTGTGTGTGTGTTTTGTGTAGATGATTCGCTCTTGCGTCAAGATGATATTTGGATGTTGGATGACCCTCAGGAGCCCTTTTCCCATGCGCCACGCCCCGATCACCTGGACTTTCTACGCATCACGCCACCTGAGGATGACATCATTGGGGATACACCTTACTACCCCAAGCTAGAGTGCACGGTGAGACCCCTTAAATATCAGCAGCATAAACACTTATGGCTGAAGCTGGCTGCAACACATTGTTTTGTGTTGGGGTTTTTTCACAGCTAGTGCAGTGTGTGCATGGTTCTCTGTTCTTTCACCCTGCTCAGGGGGATTTTTTTTCCATTTGGGCATTTAATCACCTGATCATGCTTAGAAATGGATTAGCAGGTCATGGATTATCATCTGTGGACCAGGGTCCTTAACTAAAAGTGACAGATAATTCAAGCAAAACTCATTTTCAGTGCAAAGAGGAAAAAAAAATCCCCCTTTTTTCCTTTCAACTATTTAAAATACCACTGTAGGTATGGCCTTTGGAATGAATGATAAGAAAATGTTTTTAATAATGTAAAAAAGCTGCGACACAAGATTTCTCACATAAACAAACAATACTTCTCTAATGACAATCCTTCTGTTATCCAGTTCAGTTCAACTTAAAATACTTTATTACTCCCCAAAGGGAAATTATTTACTATTATCTGTCCTACAAACTTTGCAGATACTATGAAAGAAGCTGACATTGTGTGACGAACCTTTACACTTTTTCTACAGAAAACAATTAGCTCTTTCAAAGTAGGTATCAAGTATTATAAATGGATAAGTAACAATCCACTGAATGATGTGAAAATTATTTAGAAAAATGATGTAAGGCTGTCCACATTCCATCACGCTATGTGGTTTGAGCCCTTCATTCTTGTCATCGATGAGGTAGATTATCTGGGTGTGGATTAGGCTGGGTGGTGTCAGCGCGAGTTATGCATTGTTTTTATGCGCCTAAACTTCCCTGGCTGTGATCACTTAAGATAACAACACAAAGGACATGCTGTACAAAAGCACTTTCAGTGTGTGTACATGAACTGTAACCTTTATAATATTAATGTCACTATAGCAATAATGTGTATCAAATATCAATTACATGTCTATCATGTTTGTATTAGTTCACTTTGTTTGGACAAAGTGATGTTTTAGCTGAAATTATCAGCCAGATAAAAATTTTTTTGTAAAACGGAATAACATTTTTTTTCAGTTACATTTATCTTGTAAAACTCAGCAAAACACATTTCTGTAGTGTGATTTTTAAAAAGCAGCAGTTGGTCTAGTTTACACTGTGTTCTTCCAGGCAAAGTTTGCTTTTAAGAATTTTTCCTTTGGTTGCTAAGGGCAACCACTGTTTGAATCTTTCCTTCAGCTCCTTTTTTCCTTGACATTTATTAAAAAGTCTATCAAACAATTGAAGTAGAGAGCAGGTGCAGTTAAGATTAACTATCAAAATCTTTTCTTTTTCCTCCCATTTCACTAAATCATAGATTTATAAACTTTAGCTAGCATTAGCATGCAGGTCTTTAAAATCTCTTTAGAAACGGCGTCCTTACAGCTAAATTTCCAGTTGGAATATGAAGGTTACCGTGTGGAAAGCAAGTTGACGGTCATAATTAAGGTGGGTGAAGCGAAATGTTATTTTTTGTGTATTTGAATTCAGCCCTGCTGTGTGTGTTGCTGGGTCTCAGGTTGCTAATCACACATTAGCCACTTAGCATATTAGCTCATACTGGCTATGGCCAAGGTGCCTAATCACCTTGTCTTAAGCCCAGGGTTGCAGCAGCTCACCACTTTATGGTGCAATGCTGCATTAGAGGGCCTCCACACCTCTCTCTACCTGATCACAGCCTGACTCCTCCGGTGTGCTTGCTCCTTTACCTCCAGAGCTCATTCACGGAAGTGAGCAGAGGTAATTGGACACCTGCGCTTTCTGGCTCTTCAGGTTCCCTCCCAGGAAGGGAGGGACCCGAAGAAAGGCGTCTCCAGACTGGGTAGACCAGTGAAACTTTTTTTCATTTCTTTTCAACCTGAGGGGATTCTCTCACACCGAAGCACACAAAGTTTTCCTGCAACGTGAGACCGACACGGGAATGAAGAGAGACTAACTGGAAGTCAAAGATCCCAGGCTGCACGCCGACATGTTGAGAAATACAACCAACAACTTATCGCTTACTTTTGCAAAAGAGTTCAAGAGGCTTTTGTGAGAGGCAGGTGAACTCTGGTCTCATGGGAGATTACAGGACATATTTCCAGCCACTGAGCAGCCTGAATTCATGGGAAGCTTGTTCACTGGGAAAGGACTAAACTGCCACTGACAACACTCAGACTGAAGTTCTCTTTAAGTGATGTTGTGAAATTCCACCATATTCAACGTGTTTGTGAGTCATTAAACATGATTACAGGATGTTTTTTTTCTTTTCTTTTTACTACCAGCCTGAAGCAGAAGGTAAGAGGAATGGGGGAGATTTAGTCTGTATAAAGGCTTTTTGTTCCCAGCCTGTGGAAGAAGTGAAATAGGAGCAGCTTGGATAACTGGAAGTGGGGGTATGAACCTTTTGTGACTTTTTTCAATGGACACTGACAGTACTATCTGTTTGGATTTGCTTGTTTGCTCTCAGCTGGAGTAAAAATGGACAGTGCAAGTAATGACTCAAACGAACTGGGGAAGCAGCCCACTGGGTCCATCCTGAATGCTTTCACCAGTTTCTTCACACGGGATCAAGCTGTCTCTAAAGATGCGTATCCGGCCGTGTTGACGTCTTACAAGGAGCTGTCAGATGAAGGTGCTAATGTGGCCGAAGGTGGTGAAATTACCAGTGAAAACAACCTCCAAGGGAGTCTGTGTGTTCATCAGGGTGATATGACAGTGAAAACAGTTGAATCGTCCATGGAGGATTCTTGTGAACAAGAGGGAGTAGCGGCTGGAGCTACAGTTGACCCAGATGTGGTCCAGGTCACGAGGGTGGAAACGTATAGCGATACAGAAAATGATGAGGAGGAGACGTCCCTTAGCAGCACAGGTCAGCAGGAGAAACCTGACAGTTCTCGTAAGTCTACCGTACCTGAGGGGGGTGAGAATACAGCAGAACACGGCGATGGAGATGAGCCAAACGTTCCTTTGTTTAGAACACACAAACTGAAAGGAAGATCACGTGTAGAAGCTCTTTTATTCTCGAGCAGATTTTCCAGTAGGGGTAGCTCTAGGAGTTCTCTGGTCTCTCCTGGGTCGAAACACGGAGACGACTGCAGTTCAAAGGAGAGTAATACAGTGACATCACGTCCCGAGGAGAACACCAAGTTGGATGTGAGAGCAGACGAGAATGATGAGTATACTGGTATAGATTGTTCTCAGCCTGTTCCCTCAGTCATATCCGGGCAACTGATTTCAGAGGCTCCAGATCATAACAGTGATGTGGTCTCTCCATTAAAACAAACACAAACCGATGAGACGCTTGAGGAACAGGCTGAGGCAGGGACTGAGGAGACTTGCTCCGATCAGATGTCCACTTACATTCCTTCCAGCCCGAACATCCCTAAAGTCTTAAAGCAGTCCAGTTCAAAAACTGCTGCTTTAACACTTTCAGGGTCTGAGATGCATACATCTCCTTTATCTGCACCTGAAGAACCCTTAAATGACAGCCAGGAGTACACTAGCCCGGTTGCACAGTGCACAGCAGATCCAAAGACACCAGAAACAAGTAAAATGCCACCAGTTTCATCAGCTGCTACCTCCTCCAACTCATCCTCATCCAGCACTACACCACTCTCTTCCCCCCCTTCCTTCCAGATGCCCGCTCTCTTCAGTGGTTTACGGGTGTTGAAGAAGGGGGCGGTGGGAGAAGACAGGGAGGTGCTGTCAGAGATAAAGCAAAGGCAGAAGGATGCGGATTTGGCCCTGCTCAACCTCAAGAAGACAGTTAACAAAGCCAAGCTTTCCCCCGAGCAGAAGACAGCCTCTCTTGTTAAAAAGCACTTTGAGCCCAAATCAGTTTTAGAATCTAAAAGCGCCGTAATGGGGCAGCTCAGTCAGCTGCTCGACCTGGACAGCCATGATGACACTGCTGAGTCAAATCACAGGCAGGAGGGTGAGTCTGTTCATGGCAAAGAAGAGTGTGAGAATGGACAAGAAGCTGCAGGAGATAAAACTCTTATCTCTGAATCTCCCAAATGCTCTCCTGAGAAAAAGAAAACATCAGACATGGCCTATGAAACCTTCAAGAACATTTTTGGCCCTAAAACTGTCAAAAAGGAAAAAAGTGAGGGTGTGGATCTGGAAGCAGTGAAAAAGAGAATCAGGAATGACAAGGAAAGTCTGCGGTTGATTTTTGAGAGAACCTCCAAATCTCCTGGCAAAGAATTGACAACTCCCACAGAGACAAGTGTATGTATTTGCAGTGTATGTAAAATAAGATTTAAACAAAATTATGATCTAGATTAATATCTGCTTGTATGTTTTCTACCTACAGACCGAGGTCACGACCCCTACAGATAGTGAGGACCGGACTCCAGGGCGGCTGCAGGCCGTGTGGCCGCCACCCAAACCTAAGGATGAGGAGGAGAAGGTGGGGCTCAAGTACACCGAGGCAGGTAAGAAGCTCAAGCTTGTGGTTTTCGACACCATCGCCCGTGTTTACATTGAAGACGAGGAATGCTGACGGAGGACATGACAGTTAAGCCTGCACTAATTAGCTTTGTGGATAACAGCAAGAACCATTATCTAGTTCTTGAGATTCCCTGACATTTCACAACATGCTCGAGTCCTGACAGTAAGGGTCAGCTGATGACATAATAATTACAATATGAATTGTTTTAAAGTCACTGCCCACCTGCAAGCAATTTTATTAACTTTCATTGATTTGTCGCTGGGTTTAATTTAGTGATAAGACCAATTTAAAATGACATAATTTTTCTCTCATCTTGACTGATGATTTATCTGTGTGATAAATATCGTACATCCTTCATAACCAGTATTAGTTTTGGGGGTTGTCCCAGCGCACAGAGATTTCTCCAGATTCTTAGAATCCTTTGATGATATTATGTATTATGTCACAAATTTTAAGTCCTGACAATTTTAGTTTGAGGAACAGTATTTGGAAATTATTTAATCCTTTGTACACACAGTTTTTGGCAGATTGGTGAGCCTTTGCCTATCTTTACTGGTGAGAAACTCTTGTTTCTCTAAGATGCTCTTTTTATGTACTGACCTGTTGTCAGTTAATCGATTGCAACTGTTCCTCCTGATTTTTTTTTTTTTTTACTTTTCACAGCCTCTGGTTGCTCATGTATCAACTTCTTTTGAAGCACAGTGTTAAGATTTTTCATAAAATGGTAGATGTCTTTCTATTTGACATTTGATGTGTTTTCTGTTGTGAATATGACATTTTAAAATGATTGCATTCTGATTTTTATAGTGCATTTCACATAGTATTTAAACTTCAGCATAAATCATTCTGAGTATCAGGAGCAGTGTAATCATATTAAAAAATATAAATATATGTATAGGTTGCTGCTTTGTGGCACAACAGTGCAGCCCTTGATGGTGTTATTAGTGGGATTAAAAACATTTCATGGAATCAGTTTCTTTGGCCAATCTTGTATTCTGTGGGTATAGTAGCACACAAATGGACTACAAGCACACACAGTTGATTAAATTACAAAGTAAAATGCTTTTCTTCCAGGGTCTGGGTCTGGTGTATCTAAACATGCTGCAGTGGTCCAGCAGCTGCTTCATGTTCCCTGTGGTGCAGATTTTCGGGAGAATAGATTAAGATGAGCTGATGTGGATTAGTTTACTGATCTCTTCTCCGTGTTTCAGCTTTACTGTTGCCAAAGAGATCAGAGTGTCAAATGTAAAAAGCAGATTGTGTGCCATAAAGTTAAAAGTGACCATGCCTCTCTGACTCCACATTAGTGTGCATTAAGAAAACTTCTTAAAGTTTTTTTTTTTTTTAAATTAAACCTGATTCTTTGACTTGCAGTAATCATTACTACAACACAATATTAATCGTCTCTTGAAACTGCCTGTATAGTTTGCCCTGGGGCATTACTTTCTGGCAAAATCACACAAGAAGATGGCCAGCCAGTAAGTTTTTACTGTAAAAGGAAGAAAAGAGTGTCGGTTGCATAAATGAGAGATAAATTTATACGATCAGATCCTCCAGATTATACTGAGCGCTGTGGTGGCTGAAAAGCTCTGCACAGACCAGTTGCGCGAAACCTACGCACACAGGAAAAAGGTCTGAATTAAGAAGACGAATGTAAATGCAAACGTACACATGCATTCAAACACAAGCGTGCACTGCAAATGGCACGGGTGATAAGCAGAAGTCTAAGAACAAAACAAAGAGGGACATGATGTTGACGTATTCTCTCAGATGTTCTTGATGGCATGATGTTATTACAGATATGTGGTAACTTAGCTTTAGTCTCATTATTATTACTATTATTGTATAGAAAGATTCCTAAAAAGACACTGCTTGTTTAGCTATTGCTATATAAGCCTGTCAATGCTGTGCTTATCCATTGTATCAGCTGTCAAAGTTAAGAGCTGATTTATGTGTGTGCAGTCTGAAAAGCATATTATGTTTTAATCTGACTTTATTTGCGCCAAACAGATCTGCATTTCTGGTTGGTGCTTTCACCTTACAAAATGTTTTTTTCATTTAGCTAACAGTGTAATCTGAAACTGGTTGGTTGAGTTGTAAGGCCTTTTGTACTCACAGTGACCCACTGTTCTGCTGTAATTTACCATTAAAGACAAGTTGATGACATCACTCCTAAACTGCCAGCAGTTTAATAGTAGTTCAATATTTCATGGGATAATGTGTGGAAGCTTAATTTTATCCTGTTCTTTTTTTGTGAAACAAAAGTGCAAAACACTAATGACAAGTTGCAATGAAGTGAAAACACTCGCTCCAGTGTATATGTAGTCCATCAGTGGTGTGAACTTGTATTCTGATGTAAATTGTCTTGGTTGTTTTCAGAGCACCAGGCTGCTCTCCTCCAGCTGAAGAGAAAGTGCAAAGAAGATCTGGAAAAGATGCATGTAAGTTGATCGTAGCAGCTTTGGATCACTTGCTGTTTTTCTCAGGATAAACTACTTATGGAGCTTCAAAAATATTCCACTGTGAAGATTCATCACTGAATAGTTAGTATGAGAAACAGGAAATGAGATTTGAGGAGTACATATTTGTTTGAGCTGAACAGCAAAGTTGCAACTGATGGCATTGACCACAGGGTGGCGCTAAGTGAGCGTATAATATTCAGGTGCAGGCGACCAGTAGTGCAAAGTTCAGTTACAGAATTGTAAGTTTTTATATATATATACATATATATATATATATATATATATATATATATATATATATATATATATATATATATATATATA
>JAOWBL010000015.1:10050299-10060426 GCA_028564865.1 Zenarchopterus dispar
ATATATATATATATATATATATAGAGAGAGAGAGAGAGAGAGAGAGAGAGAGAGAGAGAGAGAGAGCATTTAATATATTTTTTGTGGTTCATAATTTATTCTTTCCATTTTTTTGACACACAGGACAGTCTTGCATATAGTTTGCCACATATATAACTTTGCGCTAAGTTTTGGCGAAATTACAGGGATCTGTTTTATCAGTTCATGTCTCTGCTCAGGCTTATTCGTCACTGTCCATGCTTAAAAGGCGGCTCTCTTGGCCCACGATTTTACCCATTTTTATAAGACTGACTGTTTACAATGACTCTCTTTAATGTCTTCCTTGTCAGCTGTGCTTAATGTGGACAACTCTGTGGTGGATTTGGAGACCATTGAGGCTTTGTTTGAAAATGTAAGTAGCTGTGTCATAATTATTAGCAAGTGGTGAGAAGGATGAAGCTTTGTGAAAGTTTGATTTTGTGTTCCTCGCAGAGGGCCACCAGTGATGAGATGGACAAAATAACGAGACATTATCAGACCTCCAAAGAAGATGAAGTAAAACTGCTGGACAAACCTGAACAGTAAGATTATTTTTTTAATACATGAAGGTTATTTTGGTTCAAAATGTATGATGCTCTGGTATCAGAGGTGTAGTGGTATCAAAACAAAATTTGCCTGATATTCCTTATTTATCATTAATTCAGCTGGATTAACACATGGCTCCAGATCCATAGTCATGTTGTGTACTGGAAAAGGGGTGATGTTTTCATACAAGCACAAAGTTAGTTTTTATAACATGTTTGCGCGCACATGCATTAATGGAGATCGCCTCAGAGTGAATGTAGTAGTCCAAGCCAGCTAAAAAGGTTTGGACCCAGCGGTGCCGAGCGGCCTGGCCTACCTATTTCCATGTTTGACCAGAGCTGTCACTAGAGCTGCCTGAGTCATCCTTACTCAGTGTCTGCCTCCATCAGCAGGGGCTAATCACACAGGATGTTACCGCTCAGCTCCCCTCCGACACTGCACTGTTTACATAAGTCGTCCCGCATCAGGCCAGAGCTACCTTTGATCAGTCTCCATGCGCCGCTCACTGCTTTCCCTCCACCCGACCCCGTGGACCTTTCAAACCCAGCCGAGCAGCACCGCTCATGACTATCAGCTGCCCTCCCGCCTGTGAAAAGCAACATTGACTCAGCCGGCCCGTTTGGGGAAGCTCGGCCTGCCAAGGCCCCAAGATAGTTCTTCCTGTTAGACGTTTTGTTTAATTCTGTCATAACACATCACACCCCATTCCTCCTCCCTCCGCTCCTCCTGCCCTTTTTGTTTTCCAGGTTTCTCTATGAGCTCTCCCAGATTCCTGACTTTGCAGGCCGAGCCCACTGCATCATCTTTCAGTCAGTATTCCTCGATACCATCTCCTCCATACGTCGCAAGGTGGAGATCATCTCCAATCTCTGCCAAGTAAGGGTATCACGTAAACAAGCAAGGATTCATAGGTGTCAATAAGCCACATGAAGGGTTACTGACCCAAAAACTACTATGTGTGTGGGTTTTTACCTCAGGAGCTGCTCGAATGCGATAGCTTGCGGGATGTAATGGGTCTAGTTCTGGCCTTTGGGAACTATATGAACGGAGGGAACAGGACAAGAGGTCAGGCTGATGGCTTTGGGCTGGAGATCCTCCCTAAGCTAAAGGATGTCAAGAGCAGGGTAAACATCACTTAAAAGCTTACTACAGTGCCATGTTCTGGTGAGTATTACTGTAATGGCCTCAGACATTTACTTTTATCTTCATTGTCCATCATTTCTTCTTCAGGACAATCGCATCAACCTGGTGGATTATGTGGTTTTATGCTACTTGCGCAATTTCGATAAAGTATGTAAAATCAGTAAGACAAAAAGAAGTTTCCTACTGTTTAACCATCCAAGACTTCACTTTTATAATTTTTAATGTATTTTTTTTTTCTTTCTCCAGCATGCTGGCACAGATAAGAGTGTGTTCCCTCTGCCGGAGCCTCAAGACTTCTTCCAGGCTTCTCAGGTCAAGTTCGACGACCTCGCCAAAGACGTCAGAAAACTGAAGAGAGATCTAGCTGGTGAGGGAAGCCCCGCTGGATAAGTGCTTTTACGTTCACAGAGACGACAAAAGGCTTAAGAATGAAACCAGATTGAATTTTACTGCTTTGGTCTTTTTTGTTTTATTCCTAATCAGGCACCGTAATTGTATACATTCGCATCTTTCACCAGAGCAGTTTGAAAAATAAATGCGTTTCCCATGGACCTGTCCCGCCCTCGCTCAGAAAGGTTTTGAAGACATTTTCAGCAGATTTTTTTTTTTCCAAGTTTCCTAAACATTTTATCCAGACTGCTGTCTCATCATAACACCAAGCCTCTCCTGTTTTGGCACCGATGGCAAAACATTTAGAAACACCATTATGTATTTGTCTCCAGAGATTTTTCTTTTTAATACATAAAGAGGTGAATAAGCTCCAGAAGAAATGACAGTCTTCCAACATCACAGCAACAGTTGGTGGATTAATAAATAAATAAACTTCGCTGAAACGCTCTCGTTGCGTCCAAGCCACCAAGCCGCTCAGCAACCCAGGCAGCCACTTAGTCTTCGCCGGGGCCGTGCAGAGGTTAAAGGCGATGCCCCGCAGTCCCCTGGTGTCTGTGGTTATTTAAATCAAGCAATAATACGGCATATGAAAGCAATTAGATATGCTCCACATTGCTGTTAAAGCCCCTCTCTTCTCTGACCTGAGGGAGAAATACAAAGAGTCTACTAAAGTACCCAGACCCACCTCAAGCTGTCACTCATTTATTAGGAAAAATGGAAGACCTGAAGACAATAAATGCAACATAAGGGCCCTCGTATTTGATCTCTGCTGCAGCGCAGTCTGGCACAGTAGTCCTCGGGGGTATTGGCGTCGCAGGGTGAGCATTGGATTCTGGACGTTTGGTGAGTTCCACCTATGACTCTGACCATTTTTATCCTCTCCAGCCGCCTGGAATAAATATTTATGCCTGGCTATTATAAACTAGTCTAAAGAACCCAACTGGTCTTAATTATAACGCTAACACAGATCACTTCCATCCGCTACGTGAACGCTGTCTGACACTGAGAAGCTAGCACTGAATCACACTTTGGTTTACACGCGCTGTTTGACTTTGGCGAGCGAGGCGGCCTGCCCCTCACCTGATCCTGAGGTGGCGACTGCAGTGATCGGCAGTGTCTTGCCCTCCAGACTCGGGTCAAAGGTCAGGAGACTTGTTGCCAACAGTGAGGAAGTCATCTTTTCACATCGCCACGAGACAGTTTCCACATGTGCATCAAGTACAAATCTCCTGCAGATACTGTATTTAAGTCTGCACACAAGTGCACAAGTGGGAGTTGTGACTTTCTCCGCTCTGCTAGTCACCGGTGATGCTCAGGGGTGCCGTCCGCTTGGCTGCCCTCTTCTTCACTGGCCTGTGCAGAAACATGATCCTCTTTTGATGGGGCTTCCTGTTTGGGGAGAGGGTGATGACCTCTCTGCGGGCTCCACTCGGGGGAGAGGGATGAGCGAGAGGCCAGGAGGACCTACTGTAGCACTTTGCACCGGCGTTTAGACAAATGTCTTTCGTTTGGTTTATGTTACATTAAATACGAGCATTCGGCATTGTCAGTGCTAAATCCTGTTCCAATTAAAGCTACTAATTTTTCTTTGTTACTTATTTAAATTGACATGTTAAGACCGGTAACAACATATGAAAAGATTCCTTCAGCTACCACGTAATTGGAGCAGACAGACGGGCAGGGATGCAACTGAATGAAATAGGATCAAATAAAAAGAAACAGTCAGAGCTCATTTGCTGCTCAGGGGAGTTTAGTGTTTCACAGAAGGCCTGGCCCGGGTTAGGTATTCATCACTGTAGCAAATCAGACAGTGTTCTGATTTTAAATGGCCTTTAATGTCAGGTTCAGGCAGGGCCTTTAGCCTGAGGTCTGTTTTACGATGGAGGCTCCTCTCAGAGCAGCACGTGTGAAGTTGGCTTGCAGAGGTATTGTCACCTCTTCTTGCTACTGAACGACACAAAAATGATGTGAAATTATGAACCGATCTGTCCCAAATCTTCATGCATGAAAAAGATTTCTTTTTTTTAATTTGATTGAATCTGTAAATATTTCTGCCAGTACCTATCAATCTTTTAATAAGTTTGTAAATTAGACTATTTTTCAATTGTTAATTAGGACAAATGTGGATAAATGCAGCTGACTGTTGGCAGGAAATATATATATATTTTTTTTTACTAATCCTTGGATCCATCTTTAAACCAGAGATGAAGTTTGAACTTTGAAGTCATTGGTGGAGACTTTTACCCACTAGCAAAAAAGTGAAGGAACACTTGTAGTTATTTGTCTAATTTAAGGAGGACAGACAGCAGAGAGAGAAGGTCTTACTTTTTCCTTGCTGAGGCAATTCTTGGCTGGCCTGGCTGAGGGGATATAGTATTTTCTGTCCCCCAGAAAGGGGAGTTCAGACTCTGCTGGAACCGAAGACATTCGGGAGTCAGTAAAAGGATTCAATTTCCAGGTATAAATAACTCTGCAGGGAGCAGACCTCTGTAATGGTTTAGCATCTGAAAACGAAAAAAATATATTTGCCACAAGAGAACACAGATGATGTGCGGTACGGCCCCCCTCCTCCTCCCCTGTAGGTAGCTGTCATTTGTTTACCCTCTCACTGATGCATAGCTTCAGGGATCGGAGGTTATTGCCACATTTTGCTGCTAAATTCATCCATCAAATGGCTGGAGTGGAGATTTTTGTGGTGTTTTGCGGAGTCTTTATGTATTTTTGGCAGTTTTCTTTAAATCACTCTTTAATTTGCCAGTAGCTGCAGCGGGGGCCTCTTGCTTCCTCCCTGATATGTTGAGAACATATTAAAGTCGCCTTGGCCCATATAGCAGAGATGTTTGGCTGTCTTCCTTGTTTAATTCCACTTTACCCGCAGCTGTTGACATGTCACTTCACACGTCACACAGCCGATGCGCCACTTAGATTCGGTGGGGGGTTTTTTACTGTTGGTCTGGGAGAGGAGCACATTTGCAAGTATCTGTTGAGTGTTTTGAGAATTTTGGCACATGCATCATATTTTCAGTGTTTTTCTGTAAACTGTAATTCAAATCACTCTCAGGGAACAGAATAAAAAAAAAAATTCTCTGGTTGGATTGTTTTAATACAACCCATAAAACTTTGGCTGGTTTTGTTAATGATTTAGTCACGAACAGAACCAAATCTCTCTGTTTATTGATAGCAGTAGAATGTTATTTATAGATTTTATTAGCAGTACCCATCCCAGAACTGCTGATCGTGTTTTTCCTTCTTGGTAACACTGGAAGGACTTTAAAGATTGATCCCGACTGTGGTGAGAAATGTCTCCCCTGTGGCTTCATGAGTGGACAGAGAGCCTGTTAGGACACAGTGTGCCATCAGCAGGGCGCAGCTGCTCCTCTTTTATACTTTTTTATTGATTATTTTCATTTTTTTGAATATACTGTAATGCAGTCCAATCGGTTTGATCGCTCGAAGTTATTCATGGCATTTACATTATATGATATAAGTACACTATATAGTTTGTATTTTGGTCAATGAGTGTTAATCTTTCCATGTTTCAAGGATTTCATTTCATTTCATGCGTCTCTGAATTATTATTGTTACACTTTAATTGAATGTTTTAATAACACAATTACAAGATTTATATTAACCTAAAGAGGTTAGGGTTGATGAATCTGCATGAAGTTAAAACTGACGTTTGACACAACAATAGACTAAAGCCCAAAGTGAGCATTTCTTTTCTTTTTTTTTGTACAACTATTGCTTTCGTCCTTCATCCACTTTTCAGAGTATTCATATTAATATACTCCATTTTCATAAAACAAAACCCTACCTTCAGCCAAGGCCTGTAATGTTTCAGGTCTTCTGTCTATCCTGATGGCGTCACTCAGCCACTTAGAGGAGAATCCTCATGTGAGCACACTTTAAAAAAAAAAAAGACAATGTCTCAAATTGAAGCTTTTAGTTTTTATTCTCAACAGCTGTTGTGTTTTTGCGGGCTTCCTCCTTGCGGCCTTCGCTGTCTGGACCACATTTGGAAGCGAGCTGCCTCTAAATTGTAGCCTTGCTGTTTTGAACACTGTTTTAATGGGCCCGTTTGAGTCGGGGGGATTTCTGCTAAGGAAACGTGGTTTATCCAAACAGAGTATGCTCAATGCTGTGTTTATATGGTTGCTGATTTCTGTTTTTTATTTGGCAACTGCCGGCTCTCGCCGTATTTAAAGGGTCCTGGCATCCAGACCGCGTGGCTGTACCTAATTACTCCTCGATTATAATGCTTGCGTGTCATGTTTCCCCCCTAAATTTAAAAAGACATCTAATAAATAAAAGATGTAATAGCGGAGGTAGAGCGTGTTGCAGGTGCAGCAGCTCTCCTGCAAACATGCCAGAGACAAACCGGCATCTTAAAGCAGCGACAAAAGCGGCAAAGCGAGACGGGGGCCAGCCCAGACCTGTTAACGTTGTTGTTCTGTTATAGAACTATTTAGCCATGCAGTCATAAGCAAGTCGAGGTATTTATAGCAGCCATTAATGAGTTACAGGTTGGACGATTGTGCCAAAGTTCTTTCACCAGGCGCCTGTGTGTGTTTGAACCCGGGCTTACAGTGGAGAGGAAATGGGGAAATATTCGGCTGGAGCTCGCTCAGTCACGGCTGTTTCCTCTGAGCCCGTGCGAGTTGGATCATTTGGCACGGCAGCGAAAAACCCATCCACAAACCGCAAACACATCTGCCGCGTTCACGTGCTCAGAGGGTACTTAAGGATGGAATGAAACGCAGTCGGAGCAATCCCGCTTTACTGCGCGGCGCTGCGTAAAATGATTTTTTTTTTTTCATGAGACCATAAAGGAATCAGAAACTGGAGGAACATGTTGAACAACTTACTAGTTGTAAGACATCTAAAGTTTCAGAGCTGTTAGTAGCAGGTGAAATGAGCAGATAAAGGGAAAAAGTTAGATTAAATAAAAAGAGGGAATTCACTGTTTAAAGAAATTCCTCTTTTGGATTTTTTTTTAAAAACAGCAGCAACAAAAAAATAAAATCAAGTAAGCTTCAGAAAGAGAAAATAAAAACATTGGTTTTTAATTTTAGCCCTGAATATCTTTAACTTTTCCACTAAAACTTTTGCAGAATTAACAAAAATGTGAAGAAGTAACAGCTCTGATAAGACATCAGAGACATCTGTATTTAATGTTGCAGGTGTATGACTCTGAAACGTACTTAAATGAACTTGTGCAGCATTTAACAGCTGGTGAACTGGGTCCATTTGCATCAGTTAGTTTGGGGTGAATAAGTTTGGTCATGTTGTAACAACAAAAAGTGGACCGTAAAACAGCGCAGAAAATAGGAAAAAAAGGAAAATAAGCAAAACGAGAACAGTCCAGTGTTAAATACCTCATTCAAGGCTGAATTTCAAAAAAAAAAAAAAAAAAAGAGGGAGGGGAAAAAAAATCCTGAATCTAGATTAGGATTTAAAACCTCAGGCAAAGAATTTAGTATTTCCACTGTAGGAGGATGCTCAAAATCATACAGTTGATAGAATTATTTGCATTTTTTTCTGACAGAAATGGGGGCGATTATTATCATATCATTTAATCATCAAGGGAAATCCTAATCCCAAAAAAAGTTTCCTTTGTACTCTGTCGAACTTCTTCTGGGTTTTGTCGCAGCTTGAATTCATTCAGGCATCAACTTCACTAATAAAATACAATAATTTTCAATCATCTTCATTAGCTGGGTTCCATCTTTGTTGGAAAGCCGTTAACAGAAACTTTCAGTTGGATCTAGATGTGGATTGTATCTCTAGACGAGATTTGTATTCTTAATAAAAGTTTAGATGCTCTTTCTTCTGTATCAAGATGCATCATCACCAAACCTACTTTCAGTTGATTTACTGAGTAAAGCAAAGCGCCGTCTTTTTTTTTTTTTTTTTTTCATGCAGTATTCTTTACATATCCCACTGGACATCCACCAATAAAGTTTTACTGCACCACTGCAGATTTATAATTCATCACTGAATGTTACTATTGTGATAATGATGATTTACATTTGGCTTTTCTCTGTGTAAATATTTCCCTCGGCCAATTTCTTACAGCTCAGTCGTAAACATCGACTCCTGTTTCTTCTTATTTGTTTCTTTTCTTGCACATTTTCTAATTTCAAGGCATACTGCTTTGAATTTTCTGTCCTGGCAAATATTTGTTTCCTTTTGTTGTGTTTTTTTTTTTTGTTTGTTTTTTAAATGATTTTTTCCAACCTTTCCATTTTGTTTCAACTCGCTCCAAGTGTCAGACACAGCTGACTGGGAACAGCCAACGTCTTTTGTTGCAGTCCGTGCTGAATTATCTTCTTGAAGAAGTTTTATAATGCTTTTCAGATTTAAGTGACGGCTCTCTTGTCAACTTTTCTGTCGGTCAGCGAGGTGCAACACCTCCTAAAGATCTTCAGCCACTCATTTGCATGTTTAGAATTTTGCAGTTATTTCTTATAAAAGTGCAAGTTACAAGGTGTTTTTTTTTTGTTTGTTTGTTTTTTTTCCCCTCAACTTGATCTGAAAAAAAATTTGCCGTAAATGACAACTTTATCTTTTGTGGTGTGTTTTACAAAGCCAGACTATTCAGCCGTTTTTAAATGAAATACATTTTTTTGTGACTTGTATATTTTCTGTAAAACAGAATATCTAGTACGTGTCAAAGCGTAGCGGCTCCTTTTTTTTTTTTTTTTTTTTTGTCGACTGAACTGCGAATATATCGCATATGGGAAAGAAATCTAGCTGGCAAAAAACAACAACAACAAAACAAAGCTTGTTTGTTACTGCTTGTTTTTCCTTTAGAGCCAGATAAAGTTAATGAGTCGTCTCGTTTTTATCGACATCTGTTTTTGATGTGCAGTTTATGATTCCACAACAGCAACAAGATTAGGTGCTTCACCAGTGAAAAGAACAGAAAATTAGCACTATGTGTGTCCCTGTTTGCCTTCTGTTAAAATAATAAACGATAAGACAGATCTCCTCTCGCGGTTGCGACCTACAACCAGACAAACAATCACATTCACACAAAGTGGAGTTGAGATAATTATTGTGGCCATGCAGATGCTGACAACATCTGCATCTGAATGGTCTCTTACAGAGTAACAAGTGCTTCTGTCTCCTTTGACAGCAAACCGCACCTCAAGAATGTTGAAACAAAATTTTTTTTTAATATATTTAGCTTCTTTTCGTTATACTTTTTGAAAGGCAAAAGAATACTGTTGATGAGCAGGACTGCTGGTAGATAGCTCATTTCATTTTAGTGTGGATCTGTGACTTAAAAAGTCCTGTTGGCTGGCTAGCAGCATCGTCCAGCAGAGAATTTGGATGTTGTAGCTGCATCTGGTGGGATCTGTCCGTATGTCTTCGTCATATACTCAGTACCACAAATACACATCCACAAATAACAATTAGAGTACCTTCAGCCTCTCAGAAATCACAAACAATAACTCACTACACCTTTTTCTTCTCGTTGCACCTTCACTCTTGTTGTTTCTGCAGGTCAATAATCGCCTCCCCTTTTTTTCTTTTTATTCCCTCTTTACCAGCCTGTGAGAAAGAAGTGCAGAAAGTGTGCACCAACTCCTCCGAGGAACACCTGCAGCCGTTCAAGGAAAAGATGGAGGCATTCGCATCTGCTGGTACGTCAGTGGCAAAGTCGGAAGTGTTACTGCTGGAACTTTACTCATCGTTTGGTCTTTATTTCCTAAGCTTTATTCTTGTCACTTAAGTTATGGGAGTATGGAAAAAAAAAACAACAGAATTTTCTCATAAAACACCTGACATAAGTTGTTTTCTTGTGCGTGAAAGTTGAAGCCATCAAAACATAAATCTGCTGGAAAAAAAGGGGGAAAAAAATCAGACATTATCACTTCAACACAGCACATTAAATCACTGCTGCAGCTACAAGCTGCCAAAACTGCTATAATGACTTGTCGCCTTGTGTGTGTGTGTGTGTATATATATATATATATATATATATATATATATATATATGTGTGTGTGTGTGTATATATATATAT
>JAOWBL010000015.1:10060526-10080175 GCA_028564865.1 Zenarchopterus dispar
ATATATATAGGTATATCTATATATCTATATATATATAGGTATATGTATATGTGTATATATATATATATATGTATATGTATATATATATGTATATGTATATATATATATGTATATGTATATATATATGTATATGTATATATATATATATATATGTATATATATATATATGTATATGTATATATATATATGTATATGTATATATGTATATGCATATATATGTATATATGTATATGCATATATATATATATATATGTATATATATGTATATGCATATATATATATATATATGTATATGTATATATATATATATATGTGTATATATGTATATGCATATATATATATATATATGTATATGCATATATATATATATGTATATATATGTATATGCATATATATATATATATGTATATATATGTATATGCATATATATATATATATATGTATATATATGTATATGCATATATATATATATGTATATATATGTATATACATATATATATGTATATATATATATTCTTTTTTTTTAAGTTTATGTAATCTGTCTTGTTTTACTGATCTTCATCACTAAATAATCTCTCCCGCTGAGAACACTGGAGAAATGTCATTCAAAATGAAGGATAAGCCGTTTTCATCCCTCCCACTCCCCCCAAATCATGCACAATGACACTCTCGCGTCCGCGCCGTCAGATAGGAGTAATGGATGTTTGCGCTCTGTCCCGGGTAATCTCGTGTGACGTTGCTAAGAAAACTCTGTGTCTTCAAAGGTTCATTTGGACGGAGGATTTACAGCGGAGGGGCTGGTCATGAAACGGAGGGTGCGGAGCTAGAAAAGGCCCCGTTTTCACCCAGACTCGCAGCATGAAACCTTTTAAAAAAAGAAGGCGATGTAATTGTTTTAGACAGTCCAGCGGTTGGTGGAGAAGCTGAGCGAGGGCATCTCCGGGATGATGACGGAGGTCTTACAGGCCTGTAGAAAGGATCACATTGCCCCTAACGTGGTTCTCATGTACTTGCAGCTTCCATAAAGCTGGCAGGACATCTCTGGCTGTGGCCTTGTAAATGCTGGCTGGCCTTGGTCCATCACTGCTGGGGACCACCGTGACGGGAGCAGAGATTTTCCTGAATCGTCTCGTTTGACTGTCCGCTTTCTGACCCGGACACCGGCCATCTCTTGCTGCACCGTCTTCCTCTTGTGGTCTCTGACAGTAAACGCGTAACACGCTGTTAAACCGCGCAGCCTGTTGAGTCACGATTTTCTTTTAGCGCGCATTCAGGTGGCTCTTGGGTTCGTGAGAGGTCTGGAAAAACAATAAAACCTTTAGAATCAATTAAACTAAGGATTAAAAGGCAGGTACGATGTGTGCTTAAATTTTGAAGGTAACTTTGCCTGCTCTACTTAAAGTTGTGCCTCATTTAACATCAAAGTGAGAGTCGAGAAGGATTTGTGACTTAAACTTCAGATTTAACCTCAAACTGGTGCCTCACCTCTTACAAAGCATCCATCGCCACTCAACCTGCTGCAAGACAAAGATCACGAGAGATCATCAGTTCCTTGTATAACGTCAGCATTTCACATTTCTCTCGATAGTATCTTCATTTTGACACGAGTGAGATGTATTGTTCACAGATCTTTCAACCAACACTGTGTGAACAAAAATAGACCTTGAGTATGTTGAACTTGCTTTAAAGTGCAAGCCACAGTTTTGAGAAAGTGGTGCCAGAAACTGTCAGTCAACATGGTTCTCCTCCTTCCACCTCTCCCACATGTTTTCCTGCTTGTGACTTTTGGGGAGGAACTCTTTAGAGTTTTGTGCTCGAGCTGCTGATCCATTTGGATCAGGAATCCATCAGCATTTAAAATCAGGAAGCACTAAAGAAATGCATTGCTTTAGTGTCTTATTAACTTCTGTCAGTGTTGCAGTCCATTTGAAAGGCTTTAAAACCATAGTGGTCACTGCTGGCTACGGGACCACAATGACACATCCAAAGGGATGCAAAAACAGTTTTTCATCAGTGAAATTCCCTGAACTGTTGCATCCTGCTTTGGAATGAGCTGTGTGTTATATGCATTTGTGATGACTCCGTTACTTCAAAAGATAAAAAAACAAAGGTACCTCTCTTACATCAAAGAGCAGCTGAGACTATTAAACTGTGACTCATCACTGGACGCTCCGATCCATGTGTCATGCACATGATTTTATATGTTGAAATGAACCTGTAAGAGAAAAAAATGCAGAGTGGAAGTCTCTCTGGTCTTTCCGGTTGAACAAATACAGACTAAACTTTGTCCTCTGAGCTGTGTCTCAGGGTCCTGCAAGTGAACCCAAACACCCTGCTCTCTGGCTCTTAAACTTGCCTGTGTGATCTCTCCCAGATCTAAATCCAGTGATCTATCCTCTCCTGCTTTTTTTTTTTTTTTGTCTCTGTGTTTGCTCCAGGGTTTGCCTTTTCTCTCGTATTTGATTTGTTTTAAACGGATCCGCTCTAAACTCATTGTCTGGAATGCATCGTCTCTTTCCCAGTTTGTTTTTCATAACACTCTTTATTCTGAACATTCTCCGACGTAAGGAAAAAAAAAAAAAAACCAAAAAACTCCCAGATGACAACATCATATTTAACATGTCTCATCAGCCACCTTCCACTCTCTGAAACATCTGGGGACACTTGTATGTTTTTCATGTTGAATATACGGCATGACTAATTGGAAGAAAAATCCTGCTTTTAATCTCAGCTTGTCACATTTCACTAACTTTCCACGGAAAATACTTGTGCATCATCACACATCCGTGTGCTTTCATTGTTGCCAGTGAGTCAGAACAAGCAACCAAAGTTCCACTTATTTAGATGACGAGGAATGACGTACGTGAGGTAAAATGTGCCGATAATAAGTATGCAAAGGAAGCTGTTTTTGATAAAGCCTTTGAAATGCATCTGTGTTCAAAAAAGAGGTGAATGAGGTTTTTTTGTTTGTTTTTTTTTTTTTTTTCCAATGGAAATGTTAAGCATCCCTCATAGACTGCTCCTCATCTCTTTGTTATCTGGCTGCTGGGTAAAGCGGCAGTTTTGTGGAAAGAGTGTCAGGGTTTTAAAGCCCTAATTTATTGTCCCTCTCAGCATGCACGTCTCATAACTTTCTAGTTAGCGACTAGTGGTTTCATGTTTACACGTGGAGCGGAGGAAGAGAAAACTTCACACATTCTCTATCTGGACTGCTCTCTTTCTTGGAGCCTCTCGGCTCCTGTGCCACCTCTGCACAGTCGCACCAGAGGGGTACCTCAGGCGCCAGCCCGACCCCCACTGAGACTAACACCATTGGTCACGGCCCCTCTCCTCCCCCCCACCCTCCTTTTATACCAGACATGGCCACCCCCCCCACCTTCATTAGGTTTACCCAACAAAACGTGTAAAAAAAAAAGGAGCAAAAGTAAAAGGGGTTGTTGATCGCAGGCTTTCGCTCACCTTCTCCCAAAAGACCCCCAAACCTGCCTTTGAACAATTTTTTGGAGACTTCCCCCTCTTAAATCTTCAAGTAGGAAAGGTCCCCCATCATTGTAAAAAAAAAAAAAAAAAAAAAAGGATGAATCTGGAAAAATGCAATAAATCTGAGATCACAGGCACTCTCTGGCCCTAGATAAATTCTTGCACCTCAGCCTGGCCCGCCGCACACATCTGCCTTGCATTTAGACACTTTTACATGGCAGGAGTCCACGGAGCCTCCAGTTCCCAAGCCTCTCTGCTTCGGCCGCAACACTTGCATGTATGTCAACACTCGCACAGCCCCACGAGCAGCCCGTCGCTCCCCACCCCCGAAGACCAGGCGTCGCACGCTCGCACTTCAGAGCATCAACACACAGAGGCACGTCAAACTTTACAACGTGCTCAGCGGTCACTCGAGTGACGTGTTGAACGTGTCCGTGACGTCTCATCCCCGAGCTCCTCTTTTTCGCCCCACAGCTGATAACTAATAAGAATAGCTGTCAAACCCGGCGCCCTCCCGTGGAGTCGGAGGCCGACGTTTCAGGCATTACTGTCATATCCATCATGTGTCATGATCTATTCCACCTCTGATCTGTGTTGTCTTTCTATGTTGCAGCTCAAAAGGAGCATTCTGCTGAAGAGGACCGGCTCGAGGCGGCTCAGAAGAGGTAGGAAGCCGACGACGTCGAGAGCACACCAGCAAGTGCCGACTGAAAATGTGCTTGAGAGAGATAACACGGCGGCTATCAGACTAATGTTGACTGTTCATGTAGCTGATATTGGCAGCGGCTGATAGCGTTTCCAGGAGGATAAAGGAGCTTTCTTAGAGTTTGTCTGCTTTGATGAAAGAGGGAGCTTATGAGTGGGCAGGTACGGGATGATTTAAATCTCCCATCTACATCTCTGCTAACATCTAGACCTTTTAACATTTACAATTAAGACAAATAAACGTCCACCGAGCTCAACAGACACAGCAGTGGGCTTCCACGTACACACGTAAGCCTGCACGCCTTGAATCTCCTCCCCTCCAATCACTCTTATCTGCCATGTTTTGTGCAGAAGACTCCCAGGAGTTTTGTGAGAGGATACTTGATTTATGGGCGCGAGACACGCTGGCAGCCGCTGAGCTCTCTGTCCGAGCGAAGTCATATCTGGAACGTTTCATATTGGAAAAAGATGGTGGAGCAGACAAACAAGGCAAATAGATTATTTTTTTGCCTTGTTTGGATAGAGAGCAGAGTTGTTTGCTTTATATCGAAACGCTCCAATTTCCAAAATAAATCATGCGAGCGCATAAAGAAGAAGGGCTGAAAGACAGCGGACACAAGAAAATGAAACCTATAAACAATTATAAAGCTGATTGCTTTAGACAACGTCATAACTCAGCGAGCAGTTCTGAACTGTCAAAAGAATCGCCGAAGGAGAGCTGCAGCTCTCAATTTCAATCTTAACCATCGAGTGATGTTGCTATCACCCGGAACCTGTGTGTTCGCGCGGAGGCGCCCCGTGGTGCATGAGTGACACCACAATAACGGAGGTGTTGAACTTGGAGGAGAATATTGATCAAAAGACCCCACAGCTGACAGCACCTTCACCTTTAATGAAGTTTTCCTTCAATTTCACCTAAACAGGGGGCTGCTTGAGTGGCGCTAGGTAAAGCAAAAGGGAGGCGGAGGGGATGGGGGGGGTTCTCCCGCTCAGGTTCCCACAGAGCCACCTCATAAAAGTGACACGCTGTTGATGAATACGGGCGTCGGCGGGCTCTCCGGGCCCTGGGTGGGCTCTGACATCTGTGCTGGATGAGGGATCCTCACACAAATAGAGGTGGCAAGAGCAACGCTCAAAGAAATGAGCAGCACATCCTGAGTGTTAGCGGATACCTCCACCTCAACCTGCACGTCCACATTTCTCACTGAGCCACGGCGGCGGACATGAATCCGGACATTTGAGGAGAGCTGAAGCCAAGTGTCAAACCTCAAGATATTCACTGTAAAAAATGAATTTCTGACATCTTGCTTTAAGAAAGTTAAGACAATTTCAGACTATTTTGTTAGTTTTAAAAACTCTTGTCAAGAAGGATTTTCTTACCCCACATGGAGAGATAGTTTTGCTTAAGATAAGACCATTTTGACAAGATTTAGGAACATTAGGCTTATTTCTAGAGGGACAGTTTTTGCAGTGTTTTCATGCCACAGTAAACAGTTATTGTGCTACAGTTTGCAGTTACTTCATTATTACTTTCTTGATTAATGTAAAATGTGACAAAAGAGCAAGACACTGCACAGTACTGGATTTAAAAGACCAAAACACAAAAAAAGTAGTTTTTAAAAAAAAAATCCTATTCATAAAAATCTGACATGAAAATGATACAAGTAAATCAAAAATCCATTATTTAAATGGTTGTAGAATCATTTTTTATTCGTTATATTCACCTTTAATATCAAGAACTGAACATTTTAACAGTGTCTCAGTGGATAATTTTTATACTTTTTACTTTTAGCTTGATTTCATTCATTTTTAATTCAATATTTTTTTTAATCAAGTATGATTTCCAACATGATTTCATCTGTTTTGATCATTTAGCCTATTCTTGATCGTTTGAATGTTGAATGTGTTTTTAATTTTTTGTTTGTTTTGTTGCTTTTTTTTATGTTTAGTCGTTTAAGAACGACAGATCACCTTTCAGAGACTGCTATAGTTTTTTTCCCCTTTTTTTTTTCAACAATTCTCAACATAAAAGTATTAAGAATTTCCAATTTCATAATCTAACGTCACAAATTGGGATAAACAAGGCTTTAAACGTGCAGTTTAAGCATCATAATAAAACCTGGACCCAATTACGTTCTGGGAATCATTGCACAGACTCTGGAACACATTTGAATTCATTGATTTTTCCATTGGGAGATTAAGAAAGTATTTCTGAATCAAATTTGAACTAAAATGAAAACCCCAGTTGATCCCAAGTCTCACAAAGTTAAATGCAGTCACCGTCTCTGGGCCGGGACCCATTTAAGACCGACTTAGCTCAAGTTATCCCTGTAGTAGTTTCGATTAGAAATTGACTTTAAATTATTTGCGAGTCACTGAATTCTGATCCTTTTTCCAACAGATAGTTGCCAGAAACCTTTAGGAAAATGTGAGATCATTGAAACTGGAAGTATTTCTGTTTCCGATTAAACATTACGACCGTTTTTACAGCTGAAGTGTGATGAATCGACTCTGCCATATATGTGAGGCTGTTTTGACATTTTACGAACCATAACGTAGCTAGATAAGCAAATGGCGAACACAAGATTCCCAAATTTATTTCCACTGAGTTCAACTGTGAAGCATTTACAAAAACATGCAACAGTGCCCAATTACAACAAAATAAAGAAGTGAAGAAAAAACTCCCATATGAAATATCGGACACCCGTCCGAAGCCATTTCAAGCTTAATTGTAGAGCACGTAAAGAGAGTTACATGTTCAGGAAGTTCATTTCCTGTTTGATCTTTACCTGGCCTTTCCCCCAACATGCACACTTCATTTGTCTGCTTCATGTTTGGGTTCCACTGAGGATTTCTGGTTCTGTCTCATTAAGTTTTCTTCCCTCCCATCACGCTCAATTTCATTTCGCCCGAGTGCCCCGTCCGCAGTGGCCCGACAGCCAGCCGCTGCTTGCTGCAGACCGGTGTATTTTATGATGAAAACGGCCGAATCAGCCAACAACGTGCACTTTGCTTCTGTAATATTTTTACTTGGGAAACGTAGGAATGCAGAGTTGCTTGTCCAAATATTCTTACGATTCTCACGACTGTTCGTGGTTTTTTGTTTTGTTGTTGTTTTGTTTTTTTATGTAGCTGTCAGTGAGGAATGCTGGCTCTGGGTGCTGCAGTAAACCCTCTCACGCCAATGGCATCACAACATTGATTACAGAAGTCGAGGTGTTTGCGTGCGTGCAGGCCCGATCGGTCTGCGCTCGCAAATGAAGAGGAGGGCAGCTTGATTTGTGTGCCTTGGTCTGCATCTGTTTCGAGTGATGCTCGGTGTATCGGCTTGTTTCACATGCTCGGGGGGGCCAAAAGGAAAAGTTTGTGGCTTGATTTGTGCAAGCTCTGACTTGATGACCCGGGGTCAGGAGAGGAGCTGACGGAGGAGAGTCCCCCCGTTCGTCATGCCAGACCACGCAGCTGCAGCAAAGCTACCTGTGACGGCACGTCTGCCTGGTGGATCGAAACATCTCAGTCCTGTTCCCCCGACTTCGGCAGCGTACAGAATGATCTACAGCGGGCTCCTGTTTTGAGTGCCCCGGCAATATGGCGCATTGCTGGGAGATGAGAAGCAGGCTCACGCACAGATCCCCTTTTTTCTAGCTGGCCGTCTGGGCACCATTTACTTCCACGTGAACATGTCTTAGATTAGCACTGCAAAAAGCCACCTAGCATCTGGAGGTCAGAGCCTATCTGGGTGTCAATGGGACAGAGAGCATCCTGTGAATCATGGCCCCCTTTTATCAACCTTCTGACAGGCACGGCCAGAAAATCTCTTTCATGTTTGGGCTCTGTGCTCTTTGAGCTGTATTTTTGAGTCCTACAGTTATCCGTGTGTGTGTGTGTGTGTGTTTGAGAGGGATATGGTGCGTTTGTAGGAGCAGCTGCCTGCTTTTGGCCGTCTTCGTCTCCTCTGGCAGCGTTCCCCCTGCAGGCTGTGGAGGTCAATGTGATAATGGAGTCGCCGCTACTGGCTCTCCCCTGTGGCCCAGCGGGGTGGACTCTCTCCTTCCAACTCCGTTTCTCGCCTCTTACTCCAACATCCATCAATTTCCATGCCTGTCCACGTTTAAATTTATTCGTCTTTCATTTATCTGTGTGTTTCGGGCCTCCTTGTACTCATTGACGCAGTTTAAAATCCAAAGCTGCTCACCGAGACACACTTCAACTCGAGTCTCTGCTGTTTCTTCTTCCAGTTTCCAGGACGTGGTGGGCTACTTCGGTATAAAGCCAAAGCCTGGGGAGAAAGAAGTGACCCCGAATTACGTCTTCATGCTCTGGTACGAGTTCTGCAATGACTTCAAGAACACCTGGATACGACAAAGCAAGAACATCTCCAAGGAAAGGTGAGCTGGATTGGAGCTCAGTTCCAGCATTAATTTCTCTGTCATGGAGATTTAGTTTACTCCTCAGGAGGAAAAAATATCACAGTTATCTAAAAAATTTTTATACAAAAAGAAGAAAGATTGATTTTGGCAAAAGAAAGAGAATGATTCAGTACTTTTGGAGCTTGAACCCACACTGGAGCTTTAAAATTGGGCTATTTTGGCCTCAGCTGTGTGAAATTCAATACTTCTTTTTTCAGAAGTTTCTCTCCTCGTTCTTGTGAATCTCGAGTTAAAACTTCTGAACTGTTGACTTGTTGCTTTAATGGCCTCTTTTATTCAAAGCGTGTAATGTAAACCAAGGCCTAGCATTCTAAAGCTACATTTCTCATCTTTGTCAGCTCGGATAGGTGCTTAACACCTCTGGACATCATGTCAAATTAGCACTAAGTGCACAGAGGTGATGTGCAGATGCTGGGTTGTAATTAAAGCGAAGAGGGAGGCCATCAAAGAGGAGGCAGATGGGAGTAGCTGAAGCCGTGGTCCTGTTTCTGAAGGACCGGGGCCTGAATTTATGATCTTTCCTCTGACCTGAGGCGTCACGTTGGGGGGGAGGCATTCCACCGAGGGACTGCAGACCCTCCTGGCGGCCGCCTGGCTTTACTGGCGAGCGGACAGGGGCCCGTGGCTGTTTTTTTTTTTTTTTTTAAGAGGCTGCGCATCAAGAGAGGACTGACGAACACTATAATGATGCTGGACGAGCAGCCCAAAGGGAAGGAGGGCTGCACGTGGAGAGACGACGTGTGGCTCTGGGAATGCTGCCGAAATCCGTCGATGTCCAAACAGACATTTTGGCTGCGGTATTACGTATCAAGCAGTGCTTTCGTGGCCCTTCGTCACACTCTGACAAAAAAAAAAAGAAAGTTCTTTGTCTTCCTCTGGGATCCCGCGTGCATCTCCGCACACATTCTCAGTAACGCAGAGGATTTTCACCGCCCCGCCGAGGATCCACATGCCGTCCTTTAATTGTAATCTTGTCCCGCGTTACTCACAGCTGATTGTGCTTATGTACAATTACCTTTATTTTAAATACAGTTTGCGCTGTCATAAAAACCAAGTGTTTTTTTAAAAGCTCCCTCATTATCTCATCAACCCACTGTCATTCTCTGCTGCTTCTCACTTTAGAGGCTTTCACTGACCGCAAACTGCAAACGATCTGCATGTATGTGTGTTTAACTGCAGTGGGATACTTGAATGTCTCGCTCTTGCAAACAGCTTAGCCGTCGAGAGACCTTTCTCTCTATATCTGCGATACATAACCAGTTTTTCCGTGTGTTCTTCTGGTTTTCTTTCTAATGCAAAGTGTGGGTGTTTTTTTTTTTCTTTGCATAGGTTGAAAGAAGCTCAAGAAAACATCAAGAAGATCACAGCGGAGAAGAGAGTTGAAACTAAAAAGATCAATGCCAACAGTTTGGTGAGTGGTGCTCTGTTCCTCTTTATTATTTCAGCACTAAAGTCGGCATTTTTGTTTACTTTTTGACTTTGGCGGGGTGGGGGGGGGGTTTGCCAACAGAAAGAGAGGCTGAGGCAGAAAGAAGCCGGTGTATCCTCCAGCTGAGCGACTCGGCGACCGACAAAGCGGAAGAAGAAGAAGACTAAGAAGCTCGCAGGCCCCGTCCCCGCCGCATTTACCACCTGCCACACAATAACATAATAAATCCTCACCGGACTTGTCATATCTCTGCTTCACTAACACCACCGGACACCACCACCACCCCCTCCTCTCCACATTACCCTACACTCCACCACCTCCACGGCGAGGCTTTTCTTTACAACCCCTGCAGGGAGGATGCATGGCTGACACAGCCCTAGTGATGGGAGTCTTAAAGGCCAAAGGTTGACCTCATTCATCCAGCGTGGCGTGACCTCTAAGTGCCCAGCTTGTGAAAGGTCTCTGGGGTTCAGCGGGATTCTCAGCAGTGCCAGCTGACACGTCAACAACGTTCCCGCTGGATCGTAAGAAGCTGGGGAATTGCTTCTTTCCTGAAATCCGTCAGACAGGATACAGTACGTGCTGAAAATACTCCAAAATAGTCGCGCTCGGCCCGTCGCAGGAACAGATACGGCTTCCTGGCGGTGTCTGCTGAAAGGCAAATCCCTGTTGACAAAACAGATCTCTGCCTTAAAGCAGGAAGTTAGCAGCTCCCAGTGTCCTTTTGCTGCAGCGAAAAGCTTTTCATTCACCACGGCTCATTAGAAGTCTTGTAAATATGTCACGCAGTAGGATCAGCCGGCGCTCCGCAGCTTTGAGGAATATGATACATGATGTACAGTTTAAGTGCTGATGACGACGTGTTGAGTAGGAATTGCTGTATATAAGTCATGTGTGTGAATACGTGGAGGTTTGAATGCAGTGTGTGTGTGTGTGTGTGTGTGTGAGTGTGAGAGAGACATCTCATGGGTGATGGCCACAAAAGAGCAGAGGGCAGGTCCCGCCACATACACAAAGCTGGACCAAAAACACCAGTGGAACACAGCAGGCGTATGCATGTGCTCTATGATTAAAAAAAAAAAAAAAAGAAAAGAAAGAAATTGCACTTCACGCCTTCTTGTGTCTCGCAGAGTTTTAAGCACCTTCGCACTCTTGTGGTAGCTGAACACCGTAGCACGCTGCAAACCCCTCTCTCCCGTACTGCTCACCGCGCACGTTCATTTTCCAGCCGTCTTGCACTTTTTTTTTTGTACACCGCTTTTCCTATGCAAGAATATATTTACTAAAAGATGTATAAATTGTATTGCATCATGATGAAATCCTGTTAGTTTTATTTTTAAGACAGAATAATAAAGTTGAGTTTTATGTACAAATGTGCAAATGTAACTGCGCTCCTGTGTCATTGACCCAAAGTCTATTTAATGTAAAAAAAAAAAAAGAGAGAGAGAGCTTTATTTTAGGTCAAAAGCATTAGTCCTGTTCATCTTATTCTTTCTTTTTTTTACCTTTTTTGATTTTTAACTGAGTTGATTAGGAAGCATTCTGATGATATGTATATATTCTGGCGTGTTACTCGACTGTTGTGGAGGTTTGAAAAGGACATTTATGTGGGAGGAGGGAAAGAGTTGCCTTATTGGGCTTTTGAGCTGTTTTAGGTAACGAGAAGAAGCCATGTAAGATGTGAAACCTCAGAAAGACTACGCATTGCAAGATTATCCACAGAACTGCACTTTAAATTACTTTTTTAAAAACCCTCAAAGTTTTTCAGAGGTGCAATTTTATTTTATTTTTTTTATAAAAAAACAAAAACTTCAAACTGCTATACTTTCCTCCAGTAAGGTTGGAAACCAGAAATGAGCTGATTTTGACTACAGATGTGTTGCAGCCTCTCCCATGTGTGTGTGTGTGTGTGTGTGTGTGTGTGTGTGTGTGTGTCTGTTGTTTCATGTAACCCACAGTAGTAGCGGTCACGGAGGTGCTCTGTGACTTTATTGAATTGTTTTACATTTCAGAAATAAACTACTGGGTGCCCAGGAAGCCATTTGGGTGAAGACTTGCACTTTGAAAGATATTTAACCTGTTTAATCTGTTAGGCCTGCCACATGTATGTCTGATATTTATGTTAAAAGTCTGATTTGTCAAAAGGGGTTTAAGGATTCATAAAGCTGCTGGGCAGCTACCTAAACTAAACACCAGAATCAAATCTAAAAGTCCAGTCTTGTTTTGGGGCATCTAAGCTTATGTCTGGAAATGTCCTGAAATAAAATCGATCATTTGAACGTGAGGAATTTCTCATGGTATTGCTTTAACAAAACTAAATACTAAGGGAATGACTTTTGCTCCATCGTAAAAATACTGTAAATACTTTTTTTGGACAAAAAAGTTTGACTTCAACAGATTTACACACCTGTGGCATTCAGGTAGTAATAATAAAATTAACCTTACAAATAAGGGGCATAGGATGAAATTTCTTGTAATTTCCTCCTGAAATTGGGTTGGGTAAATATATATTTACTAAAACGGACTACTTTTAGAATAAATTCTTTGTTCCAAGCTTTTAATACACAATCAGTTCCAGATATCCACAATATTCCAGCATCACTTTATTAAGCTTTCATATATAATTTAAGGAATAAACAAATTGGTTAAATCAAAAGATCATTTTACACTTTAAAACAGTTTATTCAGTCTCCATACTAAACCGGCTCTGTACATTGTCTACAAAGTAACTAAGGAGTATTTTCTCTCTTTAGACTATTTGAATAAAAAAATCAAAGAAACAACAAAAAAATGACTGATCAGTTTCGAAATTCACAGAAATCAGTTAGGTTAACCTTGAAAGATTCTTTAAAAGTCGAAATAAAAATCACATTTTTTCCCCCCATTTTTAAACGTTCATCCATAAAATTCCACACAGTGGAAACATCCAGTTCTACAAACAAATGCGTTAAATACAGGATTGGACAGGAATGTTTCCCATTCACACAGTGTTTAGAGCAGGACATTTTTACAGAAAACCGGAGCTCAGGTCCGTCTCTCTGCGTCTGTGGTGGGTGGCGAAGCCGTGCGTAAAACTGTGCCAGTTCCAACTCTTGAGTTTTCCGTGCAGTGACGTGCGTGTTTTGTTCACACGTTGAGTGGGTTAAGAAGCGTGTTTTGTGTTTTGCGGTGCGCGTCTCCAGATGGAGACGGACACGTGTTCTCGGGACTCTCTCCCCTACCAGCGATCCTGTCCAAGAAGAATAAGAATACAGATTTAAAAACAAAAAAAACAAAACACGCACGCTCTTGAGTGCTGTGTGTTTTAATCCAGGTCTATGGAAATGCATCGGCACTGCTTGACGCGCTGGATGCGCTTCTTCTTTGTGGGCGGCTGCTGGTCCGGACAGTTCAAAGTAAAAGTCATGGTGGTAAAGCGTTTCGGTTTGCAAAACGAGCAGGACTGGAAGGCACCTTCCTCCCTTCGGATGTGTCTGGGGATGTAAAACGAGTTGCACTGCCCGTAACAGAAGCGGTTGATGATGGTGCGGCTCACGCAGCCATCTTCGTGGATCGTCTGCTTGAGGGGCTGCGTCTTGCACCAGTCCCGTTTCAAATACTGGCGCTCCGTCACATGCAGGGCTTCTTGGCTGGACTCCAGCACCTCGTCAGCGGGTGAGGATGAGCCCGGCCTCTGCAGGGACCCGGAGCCCCCCTGCGGGGGCTGCGGCTGCTGCTCCGATTCGTTTGGGTTGTTTTTGTCTGGATGAGGAATGGCCCCTTGCGTGCCTCGGTTTCTTTTGGAATCCACGTTGCAGGACAGCAGGCTAATGATGAAAACCGTACTGCACAAAATGCGCGCCGAGATGGCCATCCTTAAGGGAGAAATAACAGAATTAATCAGCTGTACACCTTTCCTTTCCAGAGGCGACGCATCCTGAACTTTTACGCAGCGTAAAAACGCAAAGGTTTTACTTTAGCGCAATTTTCATGGAGTTTCGAAGTGTAAAAATTTTGATTGATTTGAATCACACATTTCTCTTTAAATGAGTTATGCTCCAGAAGTATATCCATTAACTCAATTAGAAGACAAAAGTAGCCAGAATAAACCTACAGAAAGCAACAGTCGGAATGCGTTGTGCGTATCCACACATGAAATAGAAAATAAACACGCGTTTTTTAATTAACATGTTTAAATCACAAATCACATGGTTCAGATGTAAACTGTCGGAGATAAAAGAGGTGGTTCAAGATCAAAATAATCCAAATTCACTCAACTGTGCGAGTCTCCACTCCGACAAGCGGGATGATGCGATCCTGTCAGTCCTCTGCGTCACCTCTGGAGGTGATGGGCACCTACGGCAGTCGACTGTGCGCTGGTGGGGCTGCGGATGGGTGGGAGACTGAGCGCTCCATAGACGGGGGCCAGGGGGTTTAATACAAATTGCTCCAGCGCCGGACTGTCTCCCTTTTAAATGCCTGAGATGTGCACAATAGTTATTGGCTAAGCACGACGTCGAGAAAATCAAGACTATCCGCCCCCTCAACACTTCCCTGAACTCACTTGAGGAAAGCAGACAAGCGTGGAACAGCGAGGTTACGCAGGAAGGGAGGAGGAGGAGGAGGAGGAGGAGGAAGGGGCCAGACGGACTGAGGGTGAACAAGCCCTACATTTTTTTTTTTTGCGCATGTGGAAAAAGTGAAAGTAATTCTATTAAGGCTGTCATAAAGCAGCTTAAAATGTTATATTTACCACTTTAAAGGAGTCGCAAATACAAGTTGAGAACAGAACATCACTTCATCAACTCTGGAAGTCATAAGTTACTTTCAAAAGTTTCCTAATCATATAGATGTGTTGATCCCGTCAGCTAGTCCAGATTCATAAATATTTATCTGGAGAAACTGATATTGGCCCATTCTTTTCTTAATAACCCATTAGTGTCTGTTTCAAAGAAGATAAATTAGGAAAAGAAAAAAATAAAACCTGGCAACCCAAATGACCTTAATGGCTTTAAGTGGACGCATAAATCTTTTTTCTGTGTGTGAATATATAAAAGTTATGACATGTAGGGAAAATAAATGGTACGTTATCTTTCATTACAAAACCCGCGTTCCTTATCAAGCAAAACAAAAAGTCAGTATGATCCCATCTGGGCAGCAACTGAAGATCTAATGATGATAGTCTCATCCAAGTCCAATCTATCCTGAAGCTTCTGTTTAAATTGAAGAATAAATCTGTAGAGTTCGTCTAATATTTATAAATCAAATGTATATCACATGTTCAAAAGCAGTTGGGAGTGTTTATTTTACCTCTGTTTGGTCTAGATTTTTTTCATATTAACAGAAAAGTTTGTTTTATCCTATAAATAAATAAATAAGATCTGGATGCTGATGCATTCTGCACAAGAAATTTGTTCAAGAAAATATGCTGCAAATATCTAAACATTATATATATATATATATATATATATATATATACACACACACATCTAGTACCTGATGGCAAACAGATTACACCTGAATAAAAGTGCAGCAGTCTTGTCTGAGCACTGAACTTGGCTAGAGTACATAGGATGGATTTCTGGCCCTGTTAGTTTCAACCGGAGCCCAAATAAACTTCGCTAGAAGTGGCTGTAGGACGCCCCCTTGTGGCTCGTTGAAGTCACTCATTCATCCAAACAAGATTCAACCACCAAAACGTCAACTGTGTGCCAGTTTATTTTGTCTGAAGCAGCTCACAAAGCAAACCATGGTACTGACTGGAGGTTCTGAAATTAATAGACTGCGAAAGATGATCTGTTCACACCGTTCAGCTTTCTTTTCTGTTCATAAAATACATTAAAAGGCGCATTTTTTAATTCTTCACGTTGCAGGTTTTCAAGAAAATATTTTGTATTAAAAAAAAAAAAGGCAATGGCTTCCATTTTTAATTCTATTTTTTTCTCTAAACATCTGCATTAAAAATAGCTGTAAAATGTATAAATAAAAAAAAAGCGTTCCCAGTCATACCATCAATCACATTTAACATAATTTGGCCTTTACACCAGTCTAAACAAGATGAATTGTGCCACATTATGGACCGATGTGTCAAAGTTTAACTTTTGTAAGTTGTTTCAACATCTCCCAATAAGGTCTCAAAACATCACCATCAGCATCTAAAGTTGCTAAATAATAAATTAAGACCCTGAAAATGTATGAGTTGGAATGTTTAATATTTTGTAGTCTTACCAGAAAGAAGCTGCTTATTAAGAGAAAAGATTAAAAAGGAAACAAAAATAAAAAATAAAAAGAATAAAAAGAACAAACATCCACTACAAGTCAATGGGTTTGGTGGCAGACAGCAGTCTTCCTTGGTTGAGAGGGTTCCTGGGAGAACCTCTGTAATGGCTCATGTCGTTCTCCGCAGCCTGCTGCACAATACACTTCTGGGCTCCTGATGGTTCTGCAGCAGAGAAGTCCATTTTGGCCTTCGGTTGGACCTTGTTCGTCATGTCGCCCAAAGCAAAGGAGTTGGGTTTTCGAGCCAGGTTGCTTTGCTTTTTCGGCGGGACTGGAGGTGGTTTCTTCACAGGGCAGGTGCTGCTGCGTAGTTCCACTTGCGTCTGTAGCTGCTGAGGCTGAAGCTTTGGGTAAGGGGAAAGGCCGCTCTCCAGACTCACAGCCTTCGCCACATGACTGCTCTGGCAGGCACTGAATTCCGTTCTTCTGCTGGGTCTGCTGCTCTCTCCGATGAGGGAGTTGATTCTGCGGACAGTCTGTCGCACAGGGGTGCGCTGAAATTTGAGCGGTGACCTGATTTGTTGGGGTTTGGGTCCTGAGGGAGAATAAAGGGTGAGCTTGTTGAAGTGTTGAATGTGTTCTGCCACCCGGAGTTTTTCGGCCCTCCGGCTGCGCGGTGAGGGGGACTGTTTGTTTTGGACGTGGCTATGAATTTCTGCGGAAACTTCTAACTTCTCCTGTAATTTCTTGACTGTAGTACTCGTTTTAGTTGGCGTTACAAGCTCATCTTTGAGTTCAACACCTAGTCTGCCTGGAGTTGACTGCAGTCCAGGGCAGAGTCCGGGTTTGAACTGAGCAGGACTCTGGATGTCCAGAGCATCGATAAGCTGGCTGCAGTTTTCCTGTTTTGTCTCCCTCTCAGGTTGTCCCAGCATGGTACCGTTAACGCTACTGAAGGGAGCAGTTCTGCCATTCTTACCAAGTGGACTACAGGTACCACTAGACTCAAAGATTACACTGTCAATATGCAATGGGGTGAGCGCGGCGCTTTCAGCTTGGCCAAAAGTAATGTTCTGCTCATTAATAAATCTCTGCTCAGTCTCAGTGTCCACATTCAGAACTCTGACTGTGGGAGTCGCTAGCGGACTACAGTAGATGCTGTTTGAAGATTTTATCACATTTTCCTCTATGAAGCTACCACAGTCCAGTAGGCCAACCTTGAGGTCAGCGCCAAGGTCTGTGGAGGCCATCCTGACCTTTAGCGCAGTTGGACTGGTTCGCCTCAGAGTTTCAGTGATGGAATGCTCGCTTTCAAGGCTCTCTGCACTAGAAGCACAACACAGCTTCACTGCTGGAGACTTGGATATGGCAGGCTCAGACATGTAGCTGCTCTTGAGACACGGGTCCACCCGAGTGTCTGTGAAAGGCCCTCTGCTCAAGGACTTGGCTCCTACAGGGGTCTCCCCACTCCACAAGGTCCGATGGGCACTCGTGTCACACTGGGGCGTCAGCAAGTTGTCTTCAGACTTGCTAATGTACTTCGAGCCTGGAAGACCAAGTGGAGCATTAGTACGAACATCCATTTAAAACATTTGTAACAAATAGTGAGGATGTACGGTTGTTGTATTCGGTACTCACCCTTGGATTCCGTTCTTCTTGCAAAAACGGATGGACTGAACTCCATCTCTTTGGTGAAAAAGAAGCTGGTGGTGCTCTCCTGTGAGGCAAGCCGCAAGCCAATGGACTCAGATCCCTTCACCAGTAGCATGAAAGGAGAAAGGAAAGATGAAAGAACCTTCCAGGAGGATTAAACTTTAGTTCCCTCTTGTTAAAAAGAACCCAGCAGAATTATCCCAAAATGCAATATTAATATGTTAATACTGAGTTAGTTCTTCATAGGATGATATAGTAATCACCAAGAAGAAATACAAAAAAAAAAAATCGATTTTTCAACACCATTTTATTAAGTCAGTGACATACATGAAGCTTTCGTGCATCTCAAATAGCTCATCCATGTACCCAGAGACTTTTCAGTATTTTTTCCACTTAATGCATAATATATGAAGATACTTGCACTTGCTCAGTGTAGTAAACAATAAAAACTTCACACAGGAAGTATCTTACACCCTTGTGCCATAAGGAAGTATAAGCAGTTTATTTAGAAACATTATATAATATTCAAACACAGAACAGATTATTTTTAAAAACCCTGCATGCATTACTTTAAATCCATTGAGTGAAGGTAAACTTAGATTGTTATGCAATAACAAAGTGCTGCCGTGTACCATTCTCATTACAATGTGTGTGCAAACATTTGTTTTTAAAACAGTTAATTGCATCGTATGGCTACATGCTCTTAATGATTCTGTTTAATGTTGATCACTGTTTAATACTGATCCAGATAAGTGGTTGGATTTTATTGGGCCGCCACACTTACAGCATCTTTGCTGCTCTTCCCCAGGCTGAATCGCTGTCGGAGAGACTTCCGCGGAGCTTCTTTTTTGTTGATTTTAGGAGAAAAGCAACCAGATCTTCCAGATTCAACTCTGGAAAGGATTAAAAAAAATCAAAAGGACAGAAAATTAAATCAAGGAGTTCCTTTTATTACTTTAGAAACTGTTCTTTCTTTAAATGAACCCTTTAAGATCAAATGCAGTATATGTGGGGAAGTACTTCACCATGTAGCACAGTATGTTTGCGTTCTTCTTTTTCCAAATGACAATCTTTAATCTAATGTTTTTGTGTGTGTCACTGCACCGGGAGTCCAAGTTATTCCCCTGAATTTACTGGGGAATTCTGTGAGGCACTTCCTGAAGACAAAAACTTCAGAAAAATTCTGAATGCTGGAAAACAAGACTACCTGTTAATAACATGTCTGTTGCTGTGCCTTTTGCTCCTCCTCCTTGCAGAGGTAGCTGGCTGCCTTCGAGATGTCCCCGCTGATGACAAGGTATTTTGGGAAGAGTCCAAGACCCCTGAAGCACTGTGGACTGGAGCATACAACAAGAAAACGTGTAAACTTAAACATAAGATTTACAGAAAACGAAACAGTTGATCAAACATTCATCAATACCTGAGCCTGGAGTGGAGGTCCCGCTGAACAAAGCGCTGGGAAGTAATTCTAACCCGAGGTTCTTTTTGATAGATCTACGCTTCTTGTTTGAAAACCCAAAAGAGTGGACAGATTCCAAAGGAAGTTTTCTCTTGGTGGATGGAGTTGCAATCACAGGAGTTGCAGAAGAAAAGACTGGAAAAATTACAAAAACAATTAATGCCTTCATACAGTAAGAATTTGGACTTTTAAAGCATTTTTAAATGATTTTTCTGATCCAAAGAACAAAGAAACAGCCTATTTTCATTTTTGTGGAAGACCGTTCATGCATGACAGGAAAAAAACAGGCAAAGAA
>JAOWBL010000015.1:10080275-10091564 GCA_028564865.1 Zenarchopterus dispar
ATCGACATGCTTCTTAACATAAATCCCATCTCATGTGACCAGGATACCTACCAAGACTGTCTGTCTGGGTGGCATTTTAAATCAAACAAATTGATTTTATGGTGATGGTGTTACCTCCAAAGCTGCGTCTGTGTTTTCTCTTCACACCCACATTTGAGTCGAGCTCTTCAAGTTCATTGTGTGAGAGAGACAGAATCCCCGCTTCGCAGCCCATCATGCTGGGAATCTTCTCCTGAAGAAACTGTGGTAACACACCTTTAAAGACACAAAGACATGGATTCAGCACCACAGTTTAGACAGACACATGGACGAAGAGCAGGCGTGACGCTTGAAGTCATACCAAACTTGGGAGCATTCTCTATGAAGCATTGCACCGTGGCGGCATGGAGTTTGAGCCGTTTCTCTGTGGCGGCGTTCATCTTCTCTGTAGCATCTCCAGAGTGAAGGAGGTTTGGAGCCAAAATTACAGACAAGTTGCTGCTGTCCATTTTATTTTCTGCACTCCTGCAAGCAAGGAAATTGACATCCTTACAAATATAATTCAATTTTTTGTGATAAAATATAAACAGATTGTTAGAAATATTTATGTTAAGTCCAAATAATCAGAATATTTAAAAAAATGTAAAGAAAAAAAAAAACTCCAATTAAAAGTAAATACCTCAGAGACACATTGTGGAGAAAGTCAAAAAAGTAATTTAGAATGCAAATATTTCTGTCTGGAAGCACACAAGACAGCAACATGGTGGCAGAGGTTCTCTCCTCCTCTGTGGGAAGCTGCTGGGCTTTGAGAAGGGCGTCCTGCAGCTCTGTGGGTAGAACTGGTTCTGGAAGCTCCCTGAAGAACTGCTTCACCAGACCTGCCACGTCGCAGGGGAGAGCAGTCGACAAGCAGTCCTCTCCGGCCTCCAGCTTTGTCTGGATGGATAAAATATAACCGTTGGTGCAAACAGCCACCACAGAGCCAGCCTCTCACTGCAAGGAGTCATCAACTTCAGCAAACACTCACCCTGAGGGCTTTCAAGCGAATGACGGAGCCCGATTTTCTGAATAGGCCCTCTGTGTCAACATGTGCTAGCAGCTTCATGCATGCGTCGACCAGAAAGCTAAAAAGACATTCAAATATCATTAAATATGAAATGTACAACAGGGACAAGAAATGACTTGTCAGTTGGAGGCAAAAATTAATTTTTTTTCTGCTTACCTTGGCACACTGCCACATTCCATATTATAGTGTGGTAAACTGTCCAAGGCCACACCAAAAACCTTTGCCTAAGGAAATTATTTAGAAAAAAAAAAGCATTAAAAGAAATCACTGTTCAATTTTTTTTTAAAAAAAACAAGAAAGCTACGCATCATAAGAAAAGAAAAATAGAGCTTTAAGGTGTGTACTATGCATAATATATAAGCAGCATTGCATAACTTATGTATTTGTCAGTTTTTTTTCCCCTCTCTAGATCAATATGACCACAAATTCGCTAGCAAAACTTCTTTTGATCACGTTTACAGCCAGGTGCCAAGCATTCCTCTGCATGACCAAGGTTGTTATGTTACTTTTCAACCTCAATAACCATCAGTTCTTGTTTTCTTCAGAGTCTGGGCCAAAGTTTGAGGCAGTTGCTTTTCACTCTGCACCTTTTCTACAAAGCCTGTTTCTCTTGCAGGGTTTATTTAAAAAAAAAAAAAAAAAAGCAGAAGTTCAACAGTCCTTACAAAAGAGAGTCTGTTGCAACAAATCTTGTGACTGCTATGCCCGAATTTCAAAGTTAGAAAGGAAAAGGGACTTTAGTGCTTATATTGAGTTTTTTTTTTAAATAATCACATTCAGCACTGCAAGATGTCCAAGTTAAATTCAGCTGTTTAAAAGCAGACTTTGTATTGACAACCCTAATCCTCAAGTTTAATGCCCTTTTGTAGCTTGTTGAATTTTGCTTTATTTTGGTCACAAAGAAATTGATGGTGTGAATACTCTTTGGCACAGCCACACAAAGCATCTGCAGCAGCTGACTCTTTTGTGGAGGGGGTTGCTGTCAGGAACATGCTAATTCGACTGCAGACAATAGCACGTTCAAGTATAATCTTGCTACAACAGCCAAAGCTTCAGAATCGCGGCAAAATGCAAGATCAATACACTCTGATCATGGATGATCGATTTCCAGCAAACTTACCGAGCTGGGGACTGGTGCCTTGCAGCTGACTGCTTTGTTTTTGTTCCAGTTCTTCGTCTTTATCCCATATGCTGCACGGAGCTGTTGCACAGCCGCGAGACGAGTTACATTTTTCTCTACAACTTTCATTTTTTCCCCCTTCAAACTTGCCTTGCACTTTCCAAAATACGCTTTTTAAAATCGTCTTCCGTCAAACTTCTCTACGGTTTCCTGTCGGGGACAGTATAAAATGGCATTCCCAGACAGTTGAGCCTGGAGCCCAGCCGTACTAATTTAATCACTCTTCAAAAACAACAACTTCTCGCGTGAAACGTGTAACTGCTCGCGTGTCACTTCAGCACGTGAACCACTTATTGGCCTATGAATAAGTTCACAATCCAAAGAAATTGACGAGTTCACTGAAACTACATCATGTAAGGTTCATCTAAAATAGTTTATCTTTGTGCATCCGTGGCAGTCACACAGTTAGCTAGCAAACGTTAGCCACCTACGTTAACAAGTTGCATAATTTTGTTAACAAGCCCCACTCGAAAAAAAAAAAACAAACACAAAATGGATTCGCGCTATCACCCGACTTCAAATCGTTGCTTGACTTTCTGAGTCGCAAACTTCACAAATTACCCTGATTTAAATCGTTAACTAGCTAACTACATTGTTCCAAGTTTCGCTGATCCAAACCAAACTGACTGTTTCCGGAGTACATTCAAACAGCGGCGCTCCCTGCGTTCTGCGCTCTGATTGGACGGTAAACGCTTTCCAAGGGTGTGTGTGTTTTATCCCCCAGACTCGCTTGACAGGGCGGTGCGCTGTTGGAGGACTTAAATGTATTGCTGTGTTCATATGACCCTTTAAAGGAATTGTATGATTTAATCAATTTCAACAGTCCTTACAAAGGTCAGTACGTTATTATTCAAGCCTTCTGTCTTGTCAAAGTTCAAAATTCTAAATGAGGACCTGATTATATAAATCGTGTCACTAAAATTATAAAATCATTTGAAAACAATAACTAACATTGATTTGAATTTAAAAATGCTCTTTGGAAAAACAAAATTGTTCAAAATTATAAGTACATAACTTAACTAGAATTAAAATAATAGCCTATACAAAAAAAAGACCTCTGAAGATAGAAGATGATGCAAAAGCATAATGTCAGCTAATAAATTACTCAGGTATTTTAAGAAGAAAGCCATATCACTTGAAAATTGTTGCTCAAGCCATTTGTTCATTGATGTGAATTCATGGGTATTTGGTGTAATTTGAAAAGAAGAAAAGAAATACTGAAAGAACAGTCTGAAACAAAGCCATAAAAGACATACCTCTGTAGCTCTTATCACTAAACCTTACGTGAAATTATACAATTGACAATGCTATTTAAAGTGAGGTTTCCACAAGTTAACATAATTTCCTTGAGTGTGTTATGCTTTTGTCAAAATAAAATGCAATTGCTCCCATTTCAATAATGAATTTACAACTCTTGTCATGGCAACATGTTTTGTGTGTGGCATTAGCCAGCTCAACACTATCCCATATCCTCACTTCTGCTGGGTTTTCCTTATTTAAGATTTGTCCTACAGCTTCATGCTACCATGCAAATGTGACTTTGGACACCGGTTATACTTAATAACCTCTAAGGTATGTTTTTGCCCCATAAAAGGATCTAAAGTAACTAAGTAGTACATGGTCTGCACTTGGGCTCTCATGAGCTCACACAACACACTAATCTCACTGAAGAAAACTTGAACGTTGCCATTTTCTTCCTGTCTTTATTTTTTTTTAATAATTAATTTTATAATTTGGCCCTTTTAATGATACTTTGTGCCTCATACCATTCACTATGTCTCTGTATCTATGGGTGCCATTCTGTGTGTCATCATAGCCATTTCATGCATGATTGTGCATGATTGTTGAATTAAATTTAATCTCACTCAGAGGCCTGGGGACCAGCTACACCTGCAGCATCAAATCATCCAGACAATTTACAGTATAGCTGAGATCTACCTCTAAATGGCTACATGTTCATTTCCACCTTCCCTTGCTCATGTTTCACGGTGTCTTTTGGTCACAAAACAGTCCATGAGGTACTCTCACAAAGGCTTATCTTTATTACACTAGAGCATATACATATATACACATGAGACAAAGACACCCATATGCATGGCTGAAAAGAGATGTCTGTGTGTTTAGAAGCATTTCCTGTGGACGATGGAGGGGCCGGCTTCATCGTACTCCTGTTTGCTGATCCACATCTGCTGGAAGGTGGACAGGGAAGCCAAGATGGAGCCACCGATCCAGACGGAGTACTTCCTCTCAGGTGGAGCAATGATCTAGGGAAAGAATAAGCATGCTTTAAGTTTTATTGTATTTAAGTACACTTCATTAAATGTAATAACTTAAAACCTTTGCCATTCTCTCACCTTGATCTTCATGGTGCTTGGTGCCAGAGCTGTGATCTCCTTCTGCATACGGTCAGCGATACCAGGGTACATAGTGGTGCCACCAGACAGCACGTTGTTGGCATACAGGTCCTTGCGGATGTCAATGTCACATTTCATGATGCTGTTGTAGGCAGTCTCATGAATGCCTGCAGACTCCATACCTGGTAGAGAACAAGCAAAGGACTTGATGAGTTTGTAACAGAGAGAAATGTTAAGGGATCCAAATAAAAAGTAAATGAAATTAAAGCAGATGCAGAGGCTGAACTCACCAATGAAAGAAGGCTGGAAGAGGGTCTCAGGGCAACGGAAACGCTCATTACCAATGGTGATGACCTGTCCATCAGGCAGCTCGTAGCTCTTTTCCAAGGAGGAAGAGGAGGCAGCGGTGGCCATCTCATTCTCAAAGTCAAGAGCCACGTAGCACAGTTTCTCCTTGATGTCACGCACAATTTCACGCTCAGCTGAGGGGCACAACATTTGATTATTCGCGAAAATTAAAATAAAATAAAATAAAATACACATCTATATCTCCAACAGTCAAAAGAATGGTGCTATCACCCTACCTGTTGTGACAAAGGAATAACCACGCTCAGTCAGGATCTTCATCAGGTAGTCGGTCAGGTCACGACCGGCCAGATCCAGACGCATGATGGCGTGTGGCAGAGCATAACCCTCATAGATGGGGACATTGTGGGTCACACCATCTCCGGAGTCCAGCACGATACCTTTGCAAAGCAGAGAAGGCCAGGAGTTAGTCAGGTGTGCATCTTGAGAGGGTGAGGAATCTTGATGTCAGTCATCTTCAAGTGTGTCTGATGTCATAAACTGCTTAATACTGCTGCCATCATTGTGTCCATACTGTTCAAAAGAGGGATTGAGAGTATTGGAACTCCACAGATTCAGGGTATTATAGGTGAAAATGTTACTGACCAGTGGTACGGCCAGAGGCATACAGAGACAGCACAGCCTGGATGGCCACATACATGGCAGGGACGTTGAAGGTCTCAAACATAATCTGCAACAAAACCAAGCAGAATGGGTTTTTAAAACAGATCTTGACTCCAACCAAGCATGTGTTAGAAAATAAATGCACAAGGCTCTAAGTACCTGAGTCATCTTCTCCCTATTGGCTTTGGGGTTCAGGGGTGCCTCAGTGAGCAGGGTTGGGTGCTCCTCTGGGGCCACGCGCAGCTCATTGTAAAAGGTGTGGTGCCAGATCTGACAGAGGAAAAAAGAAAAGCTGATGTCAGGCCAGAAATAACTGGAAAACAACAGGCAGGTCTTGAGAAATAAAGCAACAAATCTAAAGCTGAGTCTGCTTGTTAAGATGATGAGTAGTCAGGTTGTAAATTCAAAAGAATGCAGAAGGTCAGCTGCCAAAGAGTCTCCCTGTCAACACACACCTTCTCCATGTCGTCCCAGTTGGTGATGATGCCATGCTCGATGGGGTACTTCAGAGTCAGGATACCCCTCTTGCTCTGGGCCTCATCACCTACGTAGCTGTCCTTCTGACCCATACCCACCATCACACCCTGAGAGGAAAGAAACATGAGAGAAACATGAGGAACCCCTTTCATTTTTCTCACACATACCACATTTAAGATGGTTTTTCCTGTAGAGCGTACCTGGTGGCGGGGCCTTCCAACAATGGAGGGGAAGACAGCACGGGGAGCGTCGTCTCCGGCAAATCCAGCCTTGACCAAGCCAGAGCCATTGTCGCACACAAGTGCGGTGGTCTCATCGTCGTCGCACATGGTTAGGTTTTACTGGGGTGGTCTAAAATTTGAGCAGTGAGGGGTGGAAACACATAGAGTAGAGCGTTAAGGCTGGAGAGCAAGAAGCAGCTGTTGAACATGTCATAAAGGCCTGTTGTTGTTACAGAGTCCCAGACATTATCCATGGAGTGGCTGCAAACTTGATGAAATTACTTGTCCTTTCAACACCCAAATGACTGACGTGTATTAACTGTTATCCAAAAAAACTTTGAAGAGCTGCCAACACTATCTGGCATCTCTAGTGAAAGTATTATCCCTTGCAAACACCATTACAGCCCACCTCCATGTAAGCCATTTATCCAGTGCTAATTAAACATGCCATTGGGTGCTATTTTTGGTCCTTAACTTGTACAAGCACTGATAGCATATCTCCACAGCCAGGATTGTTCCTGCGACTTCTCAGAGCTGCTGAGGTAGCACCAAAAACGGACATAACAGAGACATCTGAGATCTATTTTAGGGTTCTGGACCCATAATGTACTTAATGGGATAAAACAAGTGTCACATGGATCTCTAGCTATTTCAGGTCAGAAGTGTCAGACTAGCACCCATATGTCTGCATGGTGATACTTTTGTTTACAACTTGGCTCTGTGCTCCAGCTGCTTATTAACTTCATGCTGTTCACTACTCATAAATATTCACAATATCCTCTTAGATTTTCTGTTCTACTCTGAAAAAAACCAAAAACAAGAAAGTTAAACATTGTCTTGATAATTTCTTAGGGTCACTTTCAAAATGACAGTATTTTCACAGGGCGTGTTTACTTTAACATCACTTTGCAGACAAGTCATCAGTACCAGCAACACCAGCTTGAAGTCTTTCTTGCACGGGCAGAACACCAAATACAGTTTCTCATTCATGCATTCATATAGAACTACAGCAGTTGATTATTACAAAGCAATCAGCAGACCCTCCAGGACTATTCCCAGTAGTTCATAGTGATGAGCTGTGCAACATACTCACCAAGGTATGCTGGTATATGGATGCTTCCTCTGGGACGAAGGCTCGAGGTGAGGGAAGCCCCTTAAATAAGACCCACGCTGGGTCTGGGGGACCGGGGGGGGTGGAGCCAAGGGTTCACACAAGTCCAAATAAGAGCTTCCAGCATAAATCAACAAGCCCCAGGAAAAGTGTGTTTTACATACATGGATGGTGTTATTTCTCTACAAGGAATCTACTAAAACAAATGGCAAGTCTAAAGCAACTAACAAGTTTAAAAGGTTTTGTCTGATCTTTGGAAACAGAAAATTCAAAGTTATATTTTATTAATTCAAGTATTTGCCTCCATCATCCTTTGGAGTATTATTCAATAGCATATTCTACCATGTCTGAAAGACCATAAGCAATGCTTTATGCTTTATGCATGCATGATTAAATATGTTCTTCTAAGTAATCATATTTTCTTTCACACACACACGAGCACACACACACATATATATATAGTATGTATGTACGTACATATATATATACATACTATATATATATATATATATATATATATATATATATATATATATACACATACTATATATATATATATATAGTATGTATGTACATATATGTGCGTGTGTGTGTGTGTGTGTGTGTGTTCCCAGGAAGGAAGTCAAAAGCCACAACCCCTAGAGGTATGACCGTTTCCATGGCCACCTAGAAAGCCCACTAAGTCGGCCCACTTAATGCAGTGTCACTGGTGTCTTGTTAAGGAGATGAGAAGATTGTACATGCCTGTAAACCTGCTGGCATGTGCACTGAGCCCCTTCAACGTGGGGAACAGCTGATGGCAACGCCAGGCGTCTCTTTCTGATCTGACTGTCTGAGTGGTTCACCACGTTGGTGCTTCATCCTGATTGGCCCAGCTGTCTCCATGTATGGTTATGGGGAGCACCCCAGTCATTTATGAGCAGCCACTGAGGTTCCCAAGCTGTGAGTTTGAAAAGATGAGCTCCATATTTGTGCCACTTGCACTGTATTTTCCCTTCATGTGCTCCGTACCTTATGAGGCAATTCTGACATTTCTGAAGTGATTCTACAAATACCTTGATCCATAAAGTTTTAGAAAACCTTAAAAAAAGTTTGGTCAAATCTCTCAGACTGCTTGATGAAAAAAAAAAAACCTTGAGTCATGCCTTCTTGTAGGGAGTGTGGTGTGTAAAAGGTTATATCACAGCTGGTGGAATGTGGGAACATTCTTTTACTCCACAGTGCCTCACCGTGTCCTCCTATTTATAGCTGTATCTCCAAAGAGAGCATTCAGATGCAACATCTCAGAGTTATTTGGATGACAAAAAGACTTTTCATGGATTGTATCGACACATAAAATAATATTTGATTCATGGCCAGCCTTTTCTACTAAATAGGAGTAATAAACAGCATTCAAGCTCAGACTTAACAGAATATGAGGTAGTTTTTGCAGAAAAACAATATTAACGTGAGGATACTATCTAGCCCGAAGGACTTGAGTCGGCCCATGAGAACAGTCATGTGTTGCTGGTAATTGTGTTATCTTGATGCACCTCAAAGTGCTGCAACAGTTTCCTTTGTGAAACCCTTGTGCCCATGCAGGAAGTATACACACACATTTCATATCTGGCATGTCTAATTAGAGAAAAATAAATGTGTGGAGACACAGAAAAATGCATGTGCCTCAGATGCAGCTAATCAGTTATTATCCAGTTTTGCTCTGCAGCATTCTTGATAACACTGAGCATCTGATTCTGGTTTGAAAGACACATCATCCCTGAGCCATGACTGGCAGGAGAATCAGTCACAAGACCCGTAACTGACATCTCTATGCATATCTATGAAAAATCTTTCAGTGAAGGCCAGAAAATATGTCAATGATAGTTTGTACGTTAGCCTTGCATGTGAGAAAAAAAAAAAAAAAACAAAAAACAGGAGACCAGCACTTTCGTTGAGCAAGTAAGAATGTTAGTACAGGTTATAATGGTTTTACTTTGTCGAGCCTGTTTTAATTTTCTAACTACATCTGTGCCAGAGCACCTCAACATCTTTGTTAGCGAGCAAGATCAAAAAGAAATGCTAGAACAGCGCAACTGAATGTCAACAGCAACATAAAAATATAAGCCTTGGGCTTTTATCTGTAAATACATCAAATTAATTGAGCTCATAAAGAAAGCTGTAATAAAAGTAAAGCTTTCAAGAAGTTTTGGGAAAATATCATCACTTGCCCATGTTTTAATGATTCTTACGCCCACTTACATTATTATTATTATTATTATTATTATTATTATTATTATTATTATTATTATTATTATTATTATTAGTATTAGTATTAGTATTAGTAGTAGTAGTAGTAGTAGTAGTAGTAGTAGTAATAGTGGTAGTGGTAGTAGCAGTATAATAGTATATAGTAATTCTGATACTTGTAAAAGTGACCACAATAGTGTCCTCCTCTGCCTCATCATGCCCTTTTTAAAAAAAAAACAACAAAAAAAAAAAACATTTATAGTGCAATCAGTGCCATAGTCAAACTTTAAACATTTCATACCCAACCTTTATATTGTAAAATGTTACAAGGGCCTCTTTTTCCACTCGTATAACCTTTTTCACAATTTTCCATTTCACGTTTGGCCACTGCAGACGTTTATAAAGCAGCTGCTCTGCAGATGTGCGCTCAGCCTCAGTGCTGCCCTCTAGAGGAGGTTTTTTTTTTTGAGAAAGCAGCGTGATGACGTATCACGTGCGACACGCAGATTGCAACAGCCATGCGCCACTTGGCAGCATTGTTGTGGTTGTGGCGAAGCAGAAACTGGTGTGAAACGTCAAGTTTATGCAACTTAGTTGTGGAGTTTTTAATCCTCTAAACTTTAGTTTAGGGAGAGTCGGTGGGGGGTGTGGAGTGCGTGGGGAGCGGAGCGGTTCTCTCTTCCTCTTTTATGACGGCTGAGCGTGGGGACAGGACGGAGGAAAGTGCCATGTAGCTGAAGCAGAAGAATGAACGGTCAGCAGACTCCAACAGATGGGACTGACGATTACACGGTGCAGCAGGAAAATGAACTAGAGGCCCTAGCGTCTATATTTGGAGATGATTTCCAGGATTTGCGGAGCAAGGACCCGTGGAAGGTAGCTAGAAATGTTAGCAGAGTGCATTGTTTGTTATGAGCAGCATGATGGATAAAAGTTGACATTTACTGGCATTAAACCTGCAGTAGGAAGCAGTGACTAGACCAGCCAGCACTGAGGCGCCTGTAACTTGATTTTCAGGTTAAAAGGCCTCCAGAGGTCCACCTCTATCTGAGGCCCAGTGGGCTGAACAATGGACAGGAATGCTACGTGACTGTGGACTTGCAGGTGAAATGCCCTCCCAAGTACCCGGACGTGTGAGTACTCGTCTCTCAGCCTGTGATCTCATCTTAGTTGATTTTATGTGTTTACATAGCTGCATCAGAAAATACCAGGGGTTCAGCATCAAGAACAGATCCATGTTGTGATACAGTCATCATGTCAGAAAAGCTTGAATATTTCATGGTGTAGAAACTAGGTTTATGATGTAAAGAGTTCCCAGAGTGAGAAATTGTGAAGATTAGGAAAACCTGCTTGTCCTTGTGGCAGCAGAGCTGAGTTAGTCAGTTGGAGGAGCTCCACTGATGTGCCAGGACTTGGTGGAGAGGCTGTGAAGGATCATCAAGATTAGGATTATTATTAAGTTTTCAGCTTGTTTTATTTATTTATTTATTTTTTGCAAAACTTTAAAATTCACTTCTCAAAAAGTATCAACAATATTTATTTAAGACATTCTTTACTTATTTTATGATGATCCTTTATGAGTATCTGAACTGGTGGTTCAAGCATGCTGAAACTTGATTGTAAAGTTTCCACAAGGTTAAGCTTTAACAACAAGTATGCTTTTGGAGACCTTTAGATTCATTAACTCTGATAGAAGTGTTTTTTTT
>JAOWBL010000015.1:10107449-10144631 GCA_028564865.1 Zenarchopterus dispar
TTTTTTTTTGATCCTCTTGCCCAAAACTTTTGATGCCATGCCCCCGTCACATTCTTCATGTTTATGTGACAAACTGATCTCAGCCCACTTTGTGTGAACAACCTCGCTGCCACAGCCGCATGCCATCTTTTAATGCCCCTCTTGTTTTTTCCTGTCTGCTCATTATAGCTGGTTGTTTTTTTCCTTAACATTCCACCTTAGCACTGAATGTTTACTTTAATGTTCCTCATTGTGTTTTGTGATGGCACAGGACACACACGACTGGCCGCCTGTATTTCCCCAGAGTCCTCAGAGACAATTAAAAGAGTTTGAGGCTCTCTGAGTGTTTAAGTGGGTTTTTATTGATTATGTTTTCAAATCGGTGCATTAACCAGTTAAAAGTGAGAAATTCTCATTCAGACTTCCTCACCGGACTTTCTGAACCTTTAACACTACTCACACGCTGACGTGCCGACAGATTCTGCGGAGTTAATTCGTCCTCAAGAGATCTTTCACTCTTTTGGCTTTTATTAGCCAAATATGGCCAACTCCTTCCACATGCTGTCAGTCAGGAATGCGAGCTGCCCACCTGGCTCTGAGCTGTAGCTGACCTTAGACGTGATTCAGTTAATCCTTGAGTCTTGTAAGAAGGGAGGAAGTGTAAAAGCCTCCATGATGACAAGGCAAAGTGGCACTCATGCACACAAACACACCGCTGGGTTTGTTCTACATCATCACTCGCCTGTCCGGCTCCGAAGCCAAACTGAAGTTAATTAGAGTAAATTGGGCCTACGTCTTGCACATGTGCCATCGAGCCCCGCCTCCCTGCTCGCTCTGATTTTTCTAGACAGAATAAAAGACTGCTGTAATAGAAGAATCGGTATTGTTGCGTCTTCCTCTCTGTTTAATCTACAAGAGCTTTCGCAGCTAAACCAGGACACTGTGACGCTAATACACAGGAAATTCCTATGTATGTCTAAGATTTTTGAGTAAGTCATGGAACAAAAAATACCCTCTTTATAACTTATACGAGGGTGGGAAGCTGTCAACAGTTGGTATTCTCAGAAATCCCAGGATCACAGCAGCCAGTTTCCTCAAGTAGCAACTGTGAAAGCTGGTACACCAGATTTCCGTTGTATTGTTTGTTTGTTTGTTTTCCTCATATTTTTGTACGTTTAGTCTCAGGAGACATTGTTGGAGCACTGCAGGTTGACGGGCATCACGTGCATGGCCCTCGTCTCTGACAAGGAGGGAAGCTATGTGAAGGTGAACCAGAGTTTGTTTTTTTTTTAAAGTAGCATAAAAGATATATGTAAAAGTACTATAAACTTCAGCATGTGTTAAAGAGATTTTGCATCCTCAGGTAAAGTCCTTTGAGAAGGACAGACAGTCCGAGAAACGAATTCAAGAGTCGGATTTGGTGGACCACATCGTTCAGAAATGTCGGACCAAGCTCTTTGATGAGAGATTCGTCAGGTAGAGTTTGTGTAAACGTGCAGTTCGGATGTCTGTGATGGATGCTGAGATCTTCTTATGAATGTTGTTCTTGTGCCTCTCCAGAGAAATGTCTGAGAGCATGACTCTTCAGAACCCTAAAGGATCACAGGTCAACAGCACAGGTACTGCAGCCACAGCTTCAACCTCTTTGTAAGAATAACATCCTATAGAAACAGTTTTAATACTCTTGGGCTCTAATTTAACTCATAAAACGTGTTGCTCTAAAATTGAGTCCTCATTTTATGGTTTACCCAGAAGGGCTTGTTGGTACTGGCGCAGACTTTTCGACTTAAAAAACATGGTAGTGAAACAAGAAAGTATTTCACGGTTGTCTCTGTGGAAACTGTGTCCAGGATCTTCGGAGCAGCACGGCAGCGGCGGCACCACGAGCATGAACGTGAACGTCATCAGTCCAGAGAAAGTTTCTGCGAGCACGAGACGGCGCTATGAGACTCAGGTTTGAGATGCACAGATTCGCCAAGATGGACGTTTTCTCCCTCCTTTGTTTCTTGTTACTTGAAGTTATTAAATCTCTCTCTTTCACAAACACAATATCTTTATTTTCACTCTGTCTTTATATCCATCATTTCATCCACAAAAACATAATCAGATCAAACCTATTTCCAGGTTTTTAATAACTACAAGCTGGTAAACGCTAATAACTGAAAACTCTTGCCAAAAAGTGGATTTGGACGTCTCGTCTGTAAAGAGAGCGAGGCTTTTCTATTCGTTCCTGATTTGTAGCTGCACCTTTGTGAGTCAGCATCTCTCCACAGCGGTGGTCTTCAGCATTGATGGCTTGTGATTTCTCAGCTTGTGTTACAGCATCTGTGCAGACAAAAGCTTGTAGCAGCTCAGCCAGAGCGAGTTGGGTCCATTTGTTTTCACTTACTTGTTCCTGCTGTAAGTCTCTATAGAACTGCTGTTGGCTGATTTTTAAAATCATCCCCACATGGTTTTCAAACTCATAATCTTTGTTGCAAACCAGATAGTTGAAGTGACATATTACTTTCTTTTTGTTTTAATTTTCTGACGTCCTGATGGAATGTTCCCAGTATGTTTTTGTAAGAACACCACTATGTTAAAAGAACAGAGGCCACACTTATTTAGTTTGCACAACACTGGTAGTCGATAGTCGGTTTGTTTTGACCCCAGAATGTCCCTTTAATCTATTAAAGTATAAAAGTAACAGTATTATTAGTATGTTTCTCATCGGTGGGGTTTTAATCTGGTGTATTATCCACTCCCAAGCATCATGATGGGAAACTAGATAATTACAGTGGTGCAAAAAAATATTTAGTCAGTCACTGATTGTGCAAGTTCTCCTACTTAGAAAGATGAGAGAGGTCTGTAATTTTCATCATAGGTACACGTCAACTATGAGAGACAAAATCAGAAGAAAAAAAAAATCAAAGAAATCACATTGTAGGATTTCTAAAGAATTCATTTGTAAATTATGGTGGAAAATAAGTATTTGGTCAATAACAAAAGTTCAACTCAATACTTTGTAACATAACCTTTTGCTGGCAGTGATAGAGATCAAATGTTTCCTGTAAGTCTTCACCAGGTTTGCACACACTGTAGCTGGTATTTTGGCCAATTCCTCCATGCAGATCTCCTCTAGTGCAATGATGTTTTGGGGCTGTTGCTGGGCAACACAGACTTTCAACTACCTCCACAAACTTTCTATGGGGTCAAGGTCTGGGGACTGGCTAGGCCACTCCAGGACCTTGAAATGCTTTTTACTGAGCCACTCCTTCGTTGCCCGAGTGGTGTGTGTGGGATCATTGTCATGCTGAAAGACCCAGCCATGTTCCATCTTCAATGCTCTCGCAGATGGAAGGAGGTTTTGGCCTACAATCTCATGATGCATGGCCCTGTTCATTCTTCCCTTAACACGGATCAGTCATCCTGTCCCCTTTGTAGAAAAACAGCCCCAAAGGATGATGTTTCCACCCCCATGCTTCACAGTGGGTATGGTGTTCTTGGGATGCAACTCAGCATTCTTCTTCCTCCAAACACGAGTTCAGTTTTTACCAAAAACGTCTATCTTGGTTTCATCTGACCACATGGTATTCTCCTAGTCTTCTTCTGGATCATCCATATACTCTCTGGCAAACTTCAGATGGGCCTGGACATGTACTGGCTTAAGAAGGGGGACACGCCTGGCACTGCAGGATTTGAGTCCCTCTCGGCGTAGTGTGTTACTGATGGTAGCCTTTATTGCTTTGCTCCCAGCAGGTCATTCATCAGGTCCCTCCATGTAGTTCTGGGATTTTTGCTCACCGTTCTCATGATCATTTTGACTCCACAGGATGAGATCTTGCGTGGGGCTTCAGATCGAGGGAGATTATCAGTGGTCTTGTATGTCTTCCATTTTCTTACAGTTGCTCCCACAGTTGATTGATTCACACCAACCTGCTTCCCTATTGTAAATTTGCTCTTCCCAGCCTGGATAGCTCTTTGGTCTTGGCCATGGTTGAGATTGGAGTCTGACTGTTGGAGGCTGTGGACATGTCTTTTATACAGATAACTGGTTCAAAGAGGTGCCAAAATACAGGTAACAAGTGGAGGACAGAAGAGCTTCTTAAAGAAGTTACCAGTCTGTGCGAGCCAGACATTTTGCTTGTTTGTGGGTGACCCAATGCTTATTTTCCATCATAATTTATAAATGAATTCTTTAAAAATTCTACAATGTGATTTCCTGGACGTTTTTTCTCATTTTGTCTCTCATAGTTACCTATGATGAAAATTACAGACCTCTCTCATCTTTCTAAGTAGGAGAACTTGCACAATCAGTGACTGACTAAATACTTTTTTGCTCCACTGTATATGATGTTTAGGGATTTTTATCTGGGCCTGTGATGTCACAGCACGCTGTGAATCCGAATGAGATATTTCTATTTGATGTGGCTGCAAACAAACTGATGAGACTGTTTTATGTTGGATGTTTTTTTGTTTTGTTTTGAGTTGCTATTCATTTCATAGACTCAAATGTGAGCTGTCAAACACAGAAAATGTTTTTATTCTTTTAACTTTTTTTTTTTTAAACTATATTTCCCTGTTTGAAGCTGTGATGCCAGCTGTTGACTGTTTCTGTAACAGAATCTCACATAAAACCCAAGTGCTCATTAATTTCTTATGAGAAGGAATCCAGTTCAGTCTCCTTCAGTACATACAGATGACGGGATTTTTAGAGATCTTTCTGAGTGAGGTCACACCTGTGTTTCTGTGAAGCCTCTCCATCATTGTCTTTAAACTTTGGAGCATTTTGTCATAAAAGTTAAGGTGCCTGTAAATTTGAGCCTTTCCAACGACGTTCTTCTAAAAGGATCCCATATTAACTTTCACCATTTTCATTTTATGTTTTTTTTCCCCATCTTTGTTCCTCTCTAACACCATCTTTCTCTTATTTCAGATCCAGACCAGATTGCAGAATCTTGGTAGTAATTTGCAGAACCGGAGCAATGACATTGAGGTTCTGGCAGTAAGTCTATGCTTTGTTTCCCCCTTTCATATCTCCTAATGCCAGCTCCCTGTTTGTTTTTGTTTTTGTTTTTTTTTTCTTCCTCTGCCACCTTATCTTCTGAATTCATGTGTGAAATCACAGAACGAGGAGCGGGCTTTCGATTACTAAAACAACAAACATCACGGGAAGCGGGCCCATTTATGATCGTTACGTTTAAATCCCCCCCGCTGGTGGTGAGACGGCCGTGAATCGGTTCCAGCCACTACAGAACAATAAACACTCAACAGAAGCCAGCCGCTGTGTCATTCTGGGTCAACGTTAAATGGCTGCCATATTAAGTTTATTTGTGGTGGCTTTGTGCACTCTGAACGTGAATGTGCTCTGCTCGTCTTCTGTACGACGTCGCTGCCCGTTTAAAACGGGTTTTCAGACCTTGTTTGGATCTGGACTGTATCTGCACTGCAGCGGTAAACAAGAGTTAGGGAAACATAATGGCTATAATCATCTAAATGCTGGTGAGCAGTTACACAGGCCCGTGAACTTTCATTTGTGCATGTCTGCTTGTGGATCAGTCAGGCTGGATCAGAACAGAATGAACCCAGGAGGCTATTGGCCTTTTTTTCTTTTCTTTTTTTTTTATACAGTAATAGTTGCACTACTTCCTTAACATATTATGTTCTGTGCAGGTCTTTGTATTGTTACAGTGTAAGATAAGGCTCCATTGTGTAACTCTGTTGTTTTTTTTTTGTTTTTTTGTTTTAATCCTGCAGGTGGACTTGCAGAAGGAAACTCTGATCAACTTCCTGTCTCTGGAGGTTGGTTCCTTACCCGCTTTATCACAAACACAGCACAGTTAATAAAAGGTTGCATCCCGGTGAAGGCTGTTAGTGGGGCGGCGAGGACGGAGGGCTGGAAAGAACAGCCAGCGCAGGTCAATACCCTAGACAGGAAGAGGGAATCCCGTCTCCTTCCTGACAGTCCCGTCTGATGAGGAGGGGATCGAGGGAACTCCCCTGCACTTTTCCATGCACGGTCTAACTCAGTGCCCCCTTCACGAGGCTCACATGCGCGACTGACGTGGACTGCAGCTAACAAAAACACTCTCCGAGGACGTGTTAACGTCAACATTCCAAAGTTCTTACCGAGTTTTTTTTTTTTTTTCTTCACTCATAGAGTTCCAGGTTCATTTCCACAAAGACTAATTATAAAGCGAGGGACACAAAGAAAGCCGAAACGTGCTCGTAACAGTTCACTTATGTAAGCAAAAGCCTCAGCTCCAGACATGAATGGCCCACCTAAACACTCGGGCCTTTTCCCAGCACATGCGTTAAAGACAACACGTTAAGTATATTAAGCCCCTGACAATACACAGTGGATATTGCTGGGAAGGGCTGGTTTTAAATGGGGCAAATTACCAGAAGTCACAAAAAAACAGCAAACTCTGTGAACCTTCTGGTCTTTTCTGGGTTCACTGCCCTGCCACACTTGATGTGAAAAAAATAAGACTTCAATTACAGATGGAAAAATCTCTTTCATGTCCCTCAAAGGCTGCTTGTTTTATGATTTTTAACAATCGTGACTCTTGCTTAGGCTTTCTTGTACATAGTATTTATTCTTTTGTATTCTTTTAACACCTTCTCTTATGTATTTATTTCTTTTTTCCAGTTTGAAAGTGAAGAACAGTTCAATAGCAGCGTCAAGACTCTGCTGTCCCGTCTCCCGAAGCAGCGCTACTTGAAGTCCATCTGTGACGAGATCCACCACTTTAAGATTACCAAAAGGTGCTATTATTCATGTTTTGCTCTAAATGTTTGATATTTTTATTTCCTTTTTGTATAACAGTTCTCTTTCATACAAGGTTGAAAAAAGTTTCTTTATTGCATTTTAGTGCAGTCTTTCAAAATGCACATAAAAAAACCTGCTTGAAGCTCTTTTATTGTGGAAGATAAGCCTTTAACCCCTTCTACGTTCCTCCTGCTTTCAACTTTTTTTTTTAAAGCCACAAGGAAAAGGTTAAATATGTTAAAGAGAATGTTCAAAAATAGAAAGACTTCCTTTTGCAGGCAGCTGACATCCACAAACTCCAGGTGTAACGGTGACAATCAGGCCTTCAAAGAGAGCTGTTAGATATATAACCACCGGCTTGTCGAACATTAAATCCTCAGTTGATCCTACTTCCTGAGGTGAAATCTGGAGAAGGGTTTGCCTTGTTTGGCCTTTTGGTGTCTGGCTCATAACACCTCGGTTGACTGATGTAGGCCGACTTCCCCGTGCCTGAGCTTTAAATGTGAATGGCATGTGAGGGAACCAGCAGATTTTCTTTCGTTCTTTCTTTCTTCTCTTCGAGTGAGCTCGTAACAAGAAAAATCAAAGCATTTTCTAGAGCAGTTGGTTTTAATTTACCGTCTCTGCTTTGTGTTCGAGTTGCCATTTAGGGGGTAAGAGTTGATAAATGAGCATCACGGAGGCAACAATGGATGCATTCAGCATGTGCTTTTATGCTTTTTGTTTAGTTGTTTTCATCAGTCGCACTGATGAGCGAATGCAACTATATCCAGATGAGTGGGGTAAAGGCCTCATGCAACAGTCAATTTACAAGAGCGGGACCATAAACCTAACTTTTTTTTTTTTTTTCTTTGACCCAAAGCTACTGCATTCACGCAAACCTGTGTCTTCACTGCTGTTTCAAGTCTTCCATGGCTCCGCGAAACTGCAGCGTGGGAGTTTGGCCTGAAATGTGTCACGAAACAATTCCACTGACTGTCCACATTCTAGGAGGCGTATCATTTACCGTGTGTCTCATCACATTAATTCTTGCTCATTAGCACTAAACCTAAACAAAAAATAAAAACTACAAGGGTTAAAGGAGATTGGTGTTCCAGGTATTTGGTCATGAGTCAAAGTTAAAGCCACAAAGAAATTTTGGCCGTGCTGGACGCCGACGATGATATAACCCAGTCGAGTTTTCCATCCAGTAGCTGCTGTACTTGATCCTTCAAGTTCTTGAGCTATTTTTGACTAAGCATCATGTAGAAGGGATTTCAGGTTCAAAGTATCAACTTATGTTCCTTCCTGCTGTGAATTATAGGGCTCTGTCTCCCTAGAAATGGACTTTGAATAAACAGGGAAGGCTTCTTAGTTCCTGGAAATCCTCGTGGTTGAATTTCAGTTTAAGAATTTCAATGAAGAAATCCACATTTTCTTCCTCTATTGTTTATTAATATCACAAACACATGTCGTGCTCTTTCAGGGTGGCTGTGGTGGTCTTGTACAGCTATAAGGATGACTACTACAAGATCCTTCTGTGAGCTCCGCATGGACCTGGGAGGTGTTCCACTTTTACCTGAGCTTCAGCCAGCTCGCTCAGATTGTTTTTTATACTTGGATCTGCACAATCAGCCTGAAGATTTGTTGGATTCACATCTTTTTCTATTCGGAAAATGTGAGCCCCCAAAGACAGAAATGACTTTTGTTTTACCAAGTTGAAAGGTAATTCAGCTATTTAAACCAAAGTCTGTATTTTCCCTCAAACCTTTGGTGTTTTTTGGTCTAGACGAGAGGTTTGCTGGACTTCACTGCCTTAATACAACAACAGAGTTTGAAAGAGAAAGGGCTGTTTACCACGGATTATGTGTCATGACTAGAGGAGTGTTTCTTCTTTTCTTTTTTTTGAGTTACCAACATAATGGAAAGAAAGAATAAAGCACCTTTTTCCCTATATATTTTCACTTTCCCTGTGTGTGTCTGTGCGTAAATGTGTATGCAAGACTCAGAAGAATAAACAGACTTTTCAGTCTTCACTTTTTGACTAATGTCTGGAATATTGAGCACTGCCCTTTCAGTAATAGTGGCCTGTTTGTGCATTCAGGAGAAATTTGGGAAAAAACATGAGATAGAAAGTACAGCAATTTTTAACTCTATTTTTCAACAGAGTTTTTACATTTCTGGGTGTAATTTAAAAAAAAAAAGGTTTCTTAGTGGCTTAACATAACCTAATCTAAAATGCTGAAGCAGTGTCTGAAAAGTAAAGTATTAAGTAGCTTTTAGTCACTTTTAACAGCGATAACCTAGTGACTGTTCAGTAATTGTCTTGTTTAAGACATCAGTCTATCAAATCATTGTTGAGTGTTTAGGCCACTCTGTTGACAGCAAAGCTTCAATTTGAAGATTGTTGTTCACAGAGGAGTCATTTTTTTATCATGTAAAAATAATCAAACCTCCAGATTAAATCCTAAAAGTCAACAGTCGAAGGGAATCCTGTTATTAAAGTAAATAACTGGTGGGAAAGAGAGATGGTGTAAATATTCCTCTACGCTGTCTTTACTGCAGAGCGTCCACGTTGCAATAAATAACTTGATGTAAAATTCAACAATACGACATTCCTTCAAATACGAAGTACTTCTAGACGTTCAGTACCAGACTTCCACACACCAAAATATCCTTTGAAGCTCTTCCGCAGCATTTCGATCAGCTTGAGGTCTGGAACTTGACGGGACCACTGCAACACCTTGTTTTTCTTTTTCAGACGTTCTGTTGTAGATTTGTGCTTGGCATCCTTGTTCTGCTGCGCTACTGTTTTTCCATTTTCTTTCCTCAGCCAAACTTTAGATATTTGACAGATGCCCTCATACTTTAGAATACTTTGGTGGAGAGAGGAGTTCATGACTTATTAACTGCAAGTCGAGCCCAAATCATCATCCCTCCACCACTATGACTGATATTTATAAGGTATTCTTGTTTTGTTTTTGCTGCATTATGACCAAACTAAAGTGGTGGTACTTTTTTTCTTATTTGCCTAAACAACTCCAGAGGTTTTGCGGTTTGTTCAGATGCAAATTAAAAAACCTCAGCTGTGCTGCTTTATCAGTTTTAGAGAAAATATTCTGTCATGAACATGATAAGCAAGGCCTGAAGACTCTGAGATGAAGGTTTCAGAACTTTTGCAAGTTCTTAGAGCATCCCACTTTGCAGCCCTGGGGTTAGCCTCCACCCCTGGTAGGATCGGCTACCATTTTGACTATTTTTAACTGTAAAATAATGAACTCCAAATAGTTTGGCAACAGCCTTTTAACCTTCCAAGATTAACAGGCAGCAACGGTTACTTCTCACTAGTATTTGCTGATGTATTTCCTTGTCGGCGTTGTGTTAATACCCACACAAATGCTGCGGACCAGCAAACTGTCAAAGCTTTTACTTTCGTAGAAGGGTGAAAGTAGTACACCCTTTCGTAGAAGGGTGTACTACTGTCAAAGCTTTTACTTTCGAGGATCCACAATGACTGTGGATCCTCGTCGAGTGGAAAAAGGCTACACAAGACTTCCACAGTCGACAACACGAAGTACAATTTGAGAAATTTCACTGACATCCGTTCCAGGAGTGTTTTATCTATGAATATCAAGGTGTGTAAATATCTGGGAGGTCCCAAAGAAACCTGGAGTTACTTCCATGAGAACATCCCAAATGCAGTTAGGCCGAGTGCATAAATATGCCATTTGTGAAATGTGGTGGTACCATCACGCTTTGCAGCCGTGGTATCAGGACGCCTTGAGATGAAAATGTTAGGAAATCTTGTTTCTGAATCTGAAGTGAAAGTGAATAAGTTTCACAAACATTTTATGCACTCACTGCAGCACAAAATACTTTATTCTTTGTTAAAATATCAGCATCAATTTCATTTGAAGGGATATTTGGTTACTTTTGGGAACCATATCCTGAGTTTTGCTGACTCCTGTTTGTGCTTTTGGCAAAAAAACAAACAAACAAAAACAACTTTGGGCTCCCATCTCAGTAGTCTTTTGCACCAACTGCATATTGCTTTACAGCACAATGTCACTCGTCAGCAAAGATGAAGCTAGCTGTCAGAGCTGTATCGGAGGTGACTAAGAGACATATCCTGTATGATGGAGGAGAAAACGAGATGGGACTCAAAAATAGTCCCAACAAATCTTCCAATGTTGGAAAACCAACTTGACTTCCAGACCTACAGGGGTCTTACTGAGCCAAAAATTACATAAGTTCCTTTGTGCTGCTTTAATAAAACTGAGCTTAAATGTTGTATTATTTAAGACAGAAGAGATTCATAATTCTTAAATAAATTAAATCTTTTGAAAGCTTCACGTGGCAGAATCTGGCAAATTGACCTTCATGCTTGCTTTTTTTTGAGTCGACTACTTTTTGAGAACCAACCTCGACCTGAAGTTCCTGAGTGAGCTTTGCAAGAGAAATGATAACATGCTATTATTCAGGCTTTTAGATTCAACAACTACGTGTTTTTGTATCTGCCTCTGTCTTGTCTTTGGCTAGAATCTACATTTCAGATTACCCCGACATCTCAAAAACAACCTGCCTCTACTGTTGGAGCACCTGGAAAGCATGAAACCCAAACCACTCAGATACAGGGGACCTGGAAAATGACAAATTCCCATTTGTAGTAGAAATCCAGGAGCAGATATGTGCAGAACACACGAGTGAAGAAGAACCACTGATACCATCAACGGTCCCGTCACTGCTCTTCAAGGATTTTAAGTTAAAATACCAGTACAAGCCCTTTTGGTTCACACATTTATTTTTCAAAATAAGTATCAATGTTACAGTTTATAATCTAGGAAAACATATTTACAAGATTTGCGACAGTGAAATAAATAAGATTGTAAAGAATATAGGAGATAAAAATGGGAAATGGTCTACAATGTACAGCAGCTTTGGCTACTAAAAGACCATTTTCAAAAAAAAAAATCAAACTATTGTTAAGTAATAATAAATAAAGCTATGTAAAAATAAATAAGGTACTCTTTTTTTCCTACTTCTTTAAACTACTTTTTTTCTTTTTTTAAAACAAATTTTAAAAAAAACTGCGCAAGCGTTTACAGTTACCTCTTCATTTTAAAGCATATTTTTAACTGGACTCAAATGATTTGAAAACACTTCAGAATAAATTGGCTCCTAACCAATTTTGGCATCATTATAGTCTTTGTATTGAGATACTGGCAACAGACTGGGAACGCTGCTCCCACAACTAGGCTTGGAGTTTGTTTCGCAATGCTTCGCGCTGTGCTGATCAGATCAGACGGGCGCTGAGCCTCGAGCTGCAGCTGTGTGTCCACTCAAGTCGTTTCACATCTCTGCCTACTTAATAAGTTTAATAAAATCCCCCATCAGGGCCTTTATCCCTCCAGGAATCCTGTTTCTACATTGGCTCAAAAGAAAAGTGCTATGTCTTTTGAATATACTGTCTTGTTGTCATGTGTACGCGTAAGTCCACATTTAAGAAATCTCCCCTTAACATATGACATTAATGAACCGGATATGACCAGATAAGATCCTGTTCAGGGTCATGGGTGGATTGGTCACCTTTTTTCCTTGATGTTGTTTTTATAGCAAAAACGTTATGAAATTAAGGCTTTAGAAAGGGTTTCATTTAAACTGGTAATGAAGTGAAACACGGTATCGGAGACATTCGTCATAGCTTCAGATGAAGGGTCTGGCACCACTTTCTTTTTCCTCCTCCTGATCCACTGCTGTTCATGAAAATGGAACAGCACCCCACTTCTTCAGGTTGAGGGGGTTATTTATCTGGCCCTTTCACATTTTCACTTTTAATCTGGCCCTACAAAGAAAGGGATGATAGAAGAGGGGGCAAGAACAGCACAACATCTAGTACAAATACTGTAGAAATATACAAAAGCTAAGATAGAAACCACACATTCTAAAGCGGGGGATTGAATCCGGGGGTCTTTGAGAAGCCTGCTGGCTTTTGTTTTGCCTGAAGAATGCTGTTCGTCAGTTTCTTTGGGCTTTCTCCTCACAGCAGTTAGATGCATGATGCACTGCTGGACTGTGCAGGCCATGCATGCTTAACGTCCCCTTTAAAACACAAACCCCCGCGTTTCACATCTTCATTTTGCCCCGAAGTTCCAGTTTCAAAGGAGGCAATAAGAAGCAGTAATATTACAGTGTTTACAGTCAAAGTCTGATTTCAACAGAGGAGCCTCTTGTCTGTTTTTCTAGTGTTAAAGGACACCCAGGGTGTCCTTCATATGTTCGCTTGTCCGTCCACCTCCCAATCCGTCACTCCACCTGAACGTCCAAAAGACGAAGAATATGGACAAATGATAATAATATAAAAGAGTGGTCTCTTGTTTTTTTTTTTGTCTTCAGTAGAGCATCCTTGGTTTAACTATCACAAGAAAGGGGAGGGTGGCGTGAAGGTGGCTCGTGGGTGAGTCACGGCGAGAGAGACCGAGAGGCTCGGGACTGCTCTGATCCACAGAGTTCTGTTGTTGTTGTTGTTGTTGTGTTTTAGCGTGGCGTCCAGTCGTTGCCCATGCTCAGCTTGGCCCTGGGGATGGTCATCTTGTCCGTACAGCCGGAGCCCACATCTGGAGAGAAGTGGATGATGCCGCAGTCATTCCTCACGTTCTGAAATTTGTTCTCCTTGGAGGGCTCCATGTAGACCACTGAGTTCTTGTTGACGTGCTTCTTCAGGATCACTGTCTGTGGAGGGAGGAAGAGAAAAACAGCACGCTGACACCATGATGCAGTTCGTAGCTGTAGAGGGATGACGGCTCTGTAAATTATGCAGCTTGCGTGTGTTTGTTCTAAAAAAGAAGATAACTTATTTCTTTTGGCATTACAGTCTCATTTAAAGGTTAAGATTTTCGGAGGAACATGACCTTTTTCCATCTAAAAAGCACACGGCAAAGAGTAGCTACATTCATCTTAAAGTCATGACAGCTTTAGCACAACTTACAGCAGGAACAGGAAGACTAAGGAAAATACCTCAAGGAGATTTTTTTTCTTCTTTTTCTTTTAAACTGAGATTTCAGCTGGAGGGTGTCTGTAATTTATCTCCATTTTAAACTCCTTCTTCAACTTGAGGAGGTTTCGTTTGCAATTTACAGATGATCTCTCACCTTCTTTGGTGCACTGTAGCAGGACATCTGCACCCACTTCTTCTTCTTGTTGATGAGTAATGCCACGATGAGGAAGATGATGATGGCCAAGAGGAGGCCTGCCAAGATCCAGGCGGCTGATTGGTAAACGAGGGCCATCTCTGTTTGGCTGGGGTAATTTTCACTCACACCTGGCTCAGCTGTGGCAACACAGGCGACACAAATTTTAAACCTCCATCATTTGGCAGAAAGAGTTTGGGAAAGATGTCAAACAGTTAGGATGAGGAGAGGTTCTAACAAGCAGCTGACCTGTTTCAGCAGTGATGGGCGGAACGGTGACTGTGGTGATCCACAGCGTACTCCCGTTTGTGGTGGTGACGGTTGTCTTGGAGGCGCTGGTGGACACCTTCACTGGGACTGATGTTGTCACATCTGTTCAGACGGAAGTGAGATACCATCATGGCACGGTGTTAGGCAGAACTTGCCAGGTAAAGTATGTGTTTACACTCGCTGGCGTCTCAGATAATAAGCTGTGTTTATGGCATCTATCCTCTTAGCTTCCCCACTGGACCACAGAGTTAAAAAAACAAGACAAAACAAAACAAATAGGGCGAGGCGAAATGGCTATATATCAGAGGGAACAATGGATGCCTATGTGGAGGTTTTCCTCTAGAGGAAAAGCTAACATGGAACTTTGCCCTCCTGTGCCTCTGTAGGTGAGAGCGCTGCGGGCCGATCCAGCATGGGACAGGAAACACGTGTGAATGTGCGGATGCTCGGGGAATGTTTTTGCTCTGAGTGGACCGTGAATGTGTCACAAGGAATGTTTAGCTTGTGATCATGTTTGCTTATGCAGCGCCAGAGTGGCTACATCTCACAAAAAGAAGCACACACATATTCCACACACCGGCATGCCCCCTGTTATTTCCTTTTTTTTTTTTTTTAACACATGCTGCATCATGAATCCACAGCATTCCCAACAATAATAAAAAAATTAAAAGACACCAGAAGACAGTTTTATCTTTCCTGCTGCACACAATCCAAAAAACTCACCCAGACAGTGAGGGCAGCACTGGCCCTTGCGTAAAACCGGTACCCTGCAGTTGGCAGGTGGGCAGCGCTGAGAGAAACACTGAATGGTGCCGTTGCTGCAAGCGCAGCTGGTGCAGGCGTTGGCCTTCCAGGAGTCGCCGGCCAGCAGCACGTCTCCTTCGCCGGTGATGCAGTACGCCTTTTGGCTGTTGTTCACGGGCAGCAAGGGGCTCAGCGTCTCCTCTACAGGTGGAAATCAGGTGGAAGTTGGATTAGCAATGAAACAATTGGGGTTCTCACTCACTGTGTGGTATGCCACATTAGATCCATTTTCCTCACTCAGCTTGAACCTGGAAATGATGAGTGAACATCTTGTGGAAAAACAGCCTGCTTTTGTTGGAGAGAACTGCTTTTAAACGACTCCTGCTGTACAACATCTCAATTCTCAAGAGTTATTGGGCCTTAAGGTCTGCTTACAAGATAAGACACTTTTCAGTATGATAAACACAAAGACAAGTGACTCCATATGTCAGCTGTCAGCTCAGTCTCAGACCTTATCTCCGTCTTTTTCATCACACCCCCACAGGGTTAAGATCTATGGCCTTTTTGTGACCTGGGGGGGCTTCGTTAGTTTGTACCCACTGCACTTTCCTACTGTACTCGTACATCACAGAGCCTGTCAGGGGGATGTGTTATTCCCACATTCCTGGTGACCAGACCCATACATATATCAAAGCCTGGACTTTGACAGTCTGCTTTTGTGAGGGGAGATGCTATGATAAGGCGGGCCGGCATTCCCAAGGAGCAGCTCTCAGGCGCAGTCATGCATTGCTCATTTGAAGACCTCATGCTTGGGAGTGCTTGGGGTATGTTGTTTATAAATGCGAAAGAGATACTAAAGTGTTTGGGTTCAGCTGTAAATACGATATGTGCGCATCTGGTTTTGAATTTGCCTATGTGTGCATTTGTGTCAAAGTGTATTCTCATAACCGGAGAAATGGCAAACATTTGGCATAATTAAGGTTTTTGTTGTATGCCTTTTTCAGCAACCTGAGACTTGATGAGCCTCTCATGAGGCCAGCTGGGAAAAAAACGGTCCACATGTGCCACTGCTTTCCTGGAGGGTCTTTGTTTAAACCCATCCAGTCTTGGCTGGGGTTTTTTTATGGGCTTGTGTGCCTAATATAAAACAGTTAAACAGATCAACATGGCTACCCTTCCCCATAGTTTTTATTTTTAATTACCTGGGCACACATGGCAGCAATTGTCCTTGTTCCTGACTGGTGTCTGGCAGAGGGCCGGGGGACACACCTCGGTGTCACACAGGACGCGTCCCTTCCTGCAGGTGCAGCGTGTGCACTCATCCAGGTTCCAAGTGTCCCCTTCCACATAAAACTCCCCACCAGGTGCTCTACACACCACCATGTCCATCCCCTCTGGCTGCCCACTGCCCGACTCATCTGCAGCAGAAAAAGCGGGGAAAAAGAGAAACAACATCAATATTTGCAAGTGTGCATAATTTCTAAAAGTTGTTGACACTCTTTTACTCCAGAATATTTGAACAGGCAGCTGTTTCACGCCTTCATAAATATAAAAATTTCAATAAAACTCTGAGTTAAAATCCAAACGCTAACAACCAGAAGTGACCCGTTTTTGCAAATAGATGCGTACCCTCACAGGTGGGACAGCACTGGTCGGGTTTGACGACGGGATGAGAGCAGCTGGGCACGGGACAGGAAATGAGAACGCACATTTCCCGCCCGGAGTGACAGAAGCAGTCCCGACAGCCGTCGTGCCAGCTTTCCCCTTCCTCGTAGCGGTAGCCATTAGAGGTGAGGCAGTAGCTGGGCATCGGGACAGGGACCATGGTGCTTGGGACATGGTCACTTTCTGGAAACACAAACATGGAAGGTTTAGTCATTAATGTGCTGGGTGATGACATTTGGAGAAACTCAAAAACTAATGGGACTTCCTGTGGTAAAGAACCTGCAAATAAAGTCACTGGGAATTTTTTCATTCACCTTTTTTAAATTTTATTTTCTTTGATCAGCTATGAATGTATATGTTGTCTTTAAGATCTTGTGGCTTTTATGGGTACATTTTTAAATAGTTTGATAGGAAATTGGGGCCAGCACCTGAATGGTCATTTTTAAAGAATGGCTTTAGGATAAGTCATGAAAATCAAATACACATGAGTCTCTAGCATTCAACTTCCTCATCATTTATCTAAATGAGCCTCAAATAGTATGATTAACTAGGAGAGCTTTTGCACTGCTGGGAATGGTGCTGCAGATATAAGGGATTCTGAAGAACGGCATCGTAAAGTTTGGAAAGGAGGAAATTTGGAGAATTTGACCAGCTTTCGTCATACCTGTCACTTTCAAACTTCTGGGTCATTAGGTCTCGCCTAACCACTTAGTTATCTTCCTAAAATATAATCCAGTGCTCCCAGAGACTTTATTTAAGGGGGGAGTCCAACTGTCACAACTCAACTTGTGAAGCTTGAAAGGATCTTTGACAAAGTTAAATGCAGTGAACCGCACAGACTAGGAGGATTTTCTGATGTTCCTTCTTATTTCTCCTCCTTCCTTCTTATCCACTTATTTTTGTATCTTGAAACACAAGTACATGAAAAACAAAAACTAAACAAATCATACATTCAAAAAACAAATTAGAGACACCAGCTCAAGAGTTTCGAAATCAGGTAAACAGCGTTGGTCAGTGTGTGGAGAAGAGGCGAGAGTTTCACTGCCACTCTTAGAACTGAAGGAAAACTGTGTGGAACTGAAATATTTATATAATACAGCTAAACTGGCAATATAAACTCCACACATGAAATGTAGCAGAGAGTAAATACGGCTCCTGAATACCAGCTTTGAACTCATGGGCTGAGGGAATCTAATTGCAGTTGCACACACTTCCCTTGTATAAAGCTAAACATCAACAAGGATCAAAACAAGCATACTGTATATAAAAAGTCTCACACCAGAGCACCCAAAAAGTCACTTATTGCCTCCCTACTTCAATACAACTTATTGTTCAGACAATGCGGTGGAACTGCTGTTAATTATCGAGCTGTATCTCCACGTGGCATTTCAGCGTTGGAGAATCTCTATTTTATGTCATAGTTGTGTTGTGATTAGATTTACCACTGATGAGGTCATATAAATGCTGACCTAGTGGTAAGGGATCTATGAAAATCTCATAATATAAAGCAGGGCCCATCCATGAGTGTTCATCTGATGACAAAAAAAACTTTGATCTCAGAGTGGTTTAAAGAAATGCTAGCTTCAGTGATTTTTTTCCCTCCCTCAGGGGTTGCCACATTGATATGGCATAAGTTTTACATGTCCTTCCTGACACACTCTTCCAATTTATCCTGGCTTGGGAGCAGCACTCTGAACGTTTGGGACAATGGAGGGATTCAGTGTCCTGCCTGGAGATGCTTCAGTACAGGACCAGGCAGCTGACTCTACCCACTGCTTCACAACCACACCCAAATGCTACCTAGGTGACAAAACTGGGAGGGGAAAAAAAAATCACGATCAAGTAAATTTCAGATTCAAAATGTTCTCCTAAAACTTGAAGAAAATATAGAAAAGTAAATATAGAAACTCAATCTGGCATACTTGCATTTGTTGTGGGGTTTTAGACAATTCAAAACCAGCGTCACCATTCATTTATAAGGGTAACCAATCAGTTACACAACTTGCATAGCACGTCATCTCACCTCACATTTTTTTTCTGTTATCAATGAAGATGTTAACTAAAGAAAATTATAAAGTTGTTGGTTGGTGGTTGAGGTGCACTTTAAAACAATATTCAGGGTTTCCGTTCATTTGTCGCTGATAATAATAAGTCTGAAAATTATGTAACGTAATATGTGGCTCAAGGGATTCTCACACCACAAAGAAGACTTTGTTCAAGGACAGCTATCCAATTCTGGATTGTACCCTAAAATGAAAAGCCACTTTGATGGCGACTCTTGCATCCATCATCTATACCTACGTCTTCCTGTTCGAGGACGCAGGGATCTGCTGGAGCCTATCCATAAGCTCTTCAGGCTGAAAGACATGCCACCAGTCCATCACACCCCTTTGGACAATATACAACCACTAATTAGCCGTAAAATAACAGCCATGTTTTGGGAGGAAACCGGAGTAGCTGAAGAAAATCCATGCAAACATGGGGAGAACATGTAAACTCCACACAGGAAGACTCCAACAGGGCAACAGTGCTAACCATCGAGTCACTCCAACTCTCCATGCCAACACTTCTTCAAGGTCAAATTACAGTTTTATTTTCAGCCACAACAAAAACATGCAGATGGAACCAATCATATACATCTACTCTCAGTTAGCAAAGATAGTAAGACTAAGTCTAACTGAATGTGCAGCCAAGACACATTATGGGACGGTATGGTTTGACCCTTGAAGGCATAAGGAACTAACTGCAACACAACCACATCGATTTTGATCATTTTAATTACTCATTTGGAAACTTATTAACTCTCTGGCCACCTGACACCGAAGCATGTAACTGTGATGGGCGGGACCCTCTTACCTTTACACATGCAGATGGAGCAGCCCTTCCTGTTCTGGCGATAGCCGTTGCTGCAGTGCTTGTCACAAGTGAAGGGCGGGCACTTGACGCAGCGACACATCTCACATCCATGCTTGTTCCTCCTGCAGGGTGACAAACGAGCGCACAATGAAGCACACAATGTGAATGAAAGCGAAGTTCTGCAACGGCGTGTCAGGAAGTAAACAAAATCAAATCAGACTTAAATATTGCTTCAAACTGTGGATTTCTCCAAGATCTCTGCATCAACCTAGTGTTGTGACACAGCGAAACCCAGATGCTGAAGTCAAGATTTATTAACATCTGGACCAGCTTTACCCTCTGTATATTAGCTGCCTTTGAGGAACGGCAAATAAAAGGCCAACATGTGACATGCCTGTGGTTTGCACATCATGCCAACCTTAAAGAGTCTGAAAGAAGCAATCTAAAGTCAATTCAGATGCTTTTAATTCCCCCCGCTGCCATCTTTATTGCTCCAAAAGCCTCTGGTAGACATCGAAAAGCACAAGTGAGCATTGTCTGATAAGGGCTAATGTTGATAACCGGGTTTGTAGACGTTTAAGAGAAAGGACAGTGGGAAATATGCATCACCAGCGACCATTACTGATGGCTGCAAATGTGACTTTACTGATGAGGAAAGAAACTTAAGAATGGAACATTAAAGAGGTACATTTACATTTACATGAGGAAAGGGGGGCATAATGAAGCCCAGGAGGTGGAAATTGAGCATTTGGATCCAATTATCTGCCTAATAAAACATGGATGAGCTGCAGGTTGATAAATTGCGAAAACCCAGATGAAAGGATGAGCCATGTCTCCAGTCCTGGTGGTCCCTCAATGTCTCATTCATTCTCACCCAGCCTTCCTTCCTGACTTTCTCTCCAGGTAAATGATTAGTCCCATTTTATACAGAGGCTTCATTAAGCCTGAATAATTACTCCATTAATCTCCATCTGACAAAATTAAACAGACTCTCAACCCAGAGTTGCGTCCCATAAAGGGGACACAAATTTCAGGCCCGGGAGAAGACCCCCACTTCTGCTGGGAAGATAAGAACAGCTGCAGATGCAACACGGAGAGGCTGACCACTGTACAAATACAGAGACAGAGACCAGTGACCTCAGCAGGCTTTGTTTGAAGACGGTGTGTGGATTTCCAAGCAGCACCCTGGGCTCCATGGGGATACAGGAGCTTTAGGAAGACATTGGGGGGCCCTAGCCAGAAACTGCTAGCTCTGCACTATTTCCAGTGATGGCCAGAGAAATGACATTCATGACCTGAGCCGTCAAAGTCAAAATTCTGATTGCAGAGAGTAAAAACGCTCCCTTTACTTGCAATTACTACCCTGAAAATACACTTTTCCTCACCTTAAATACTTCTGAAAACTGTTCAACATTTCTACATTCTTCTTGCTTTGAATATGCACATCTTTGTACTCGCAGCAGTCCCGTTTGAAGAGACAGATCTGCGCTATGAGCCAGACAAGCTCTCAGAGGATTTCAGACTTCTGAGGCGAGACCTAAACAGCTGCTTATGAGGGATAAAACCAGGACTTCCTGCCCCTCTTTATCCCCCCCACAGGATCCTCCACATCCTCTGTCCTCTCCTCTGCAGACATATCGAGCTCATCTTTAGCTGTGGCTCCGGAGCGCACAAGTTCGGATACCTTTCATAAAGGCCGCTTTTGTCCTGATGAATTTTTTTCATCGTTATTTTGAGACAGGATGATGATTTATGAAAAGAGAGTGGGGTCTGGGAGACCACGTACTCCAAAACAAAGCGCTTCCAGATGTTTGATTGGGTTAAATGGGATTAGGAGGAGAGCAGTTGCTGGGTAGCTGAGAGGCTAGTGAGGACCTCACAGCGACGTACTCGCACACAAACACTCTCACGTGGATTAAACCTGGAAATGACCCACGTAGTGGGTGGGCTCTTTGATGTCGTATGCCAAAAATCTATTATATTAGCTACTGAACAAGCACTGGTGGTGAGGCACCACCTGATAGCATTCAATAACTACTGAACCATTATACGATGATGGCAATTTACTGTATACACAAGATGTGGCGGGCAAATTGAGATATTTTACTCTAATGTTCAAATTAAACACGAACAAAAACACGTTAAGGAAAAAGTTAATAATCATCTGACAATTAATAGTGTAGCCTTTGTTGTTACAAATGACAGCTGTTTCATGTGGTAGCTCCTAACTAAGACGGGACAAGTCTCATGAGGAATCTTAGTCCATTCTTCTTTAATGACAGATTGTTCTGGCTCATTCATGTTGCATGTTTTCCATGCAGGGGCATTAACCTTGAGCTTCCTCCACAGATTCCCAGTACGTCTGAAATACTGGGCTCTGAGAAGGACAGCTCCAAGGCCTTGACTGTGTTGTACTTCATAAAGGTTTGGATGAATTTGATGCATTTTTTGGGTCAGTGGGATTTGTTGGAAAACCCGGCAGCAACTGAAACCCAGACTGTCAGCAGATTTCTTTGCATTATTTCTTAGAGTATTGATATACTCTTTATTTGTTCTGGTACTGAAGTACTGAACCCAGTGACTGAAGTAGCATTACGCTCCCACCACCGTGTTTCACTGTAGGAACTGGACTTTTTGGGTTAAAGGCCTCCAACTTCCTTCATTAAAAGTAAAAGCAGCCTCCCTGCACTTACAAAGTTCAAGTTTAGTCTCATCTGACCAAAGGATGGACTTCCATGTTTCAAAAGATCCTTGGGGGGCTTGTCACTTTTACTTTCACTTTTCCTCATTAAGAAACTGATCAACTTTCACTGTTATAACATTTAAAAATATTATAACCAATGTAGTATTTCCGGACTATGCTAAAGGGAACCAGTATGCCACATTACTGACAGACAGAGATGCCTTTGAAAGCAGCTGAAACCACGCATAAGAAAAAAGTGCAGCTGGACTTGAGAGATGATAAGCCATAGTGTCAGAGGGTGTACTTACACATATCCATAAGGGCAGGTCTTTGTGCAGGTCAGAGGTCGGCACTTGGATGTCGGAGTGCTGCACTCACACACCTCACAGCCAAAATCGTCCCTCTCATATCCCATGGGGCAATGCAGTGAACAGTATTTTCCCAGGTCGGGGCAGGAGTCATCTGAAAGAGTGGAGAGAGGTCATCCCATCGCGGGCACAGCAATCCGTCAAAAAGCAAAGATACGATCTGCCATAAGGCTGATGGGAGGAACATTCCTGTGGCAGCTGTAAAGACGCAAGTACGTTGTGATGAATATCAGCATGTCTAGTCAAAACCAAGTGGCTGCCAAATTCCTTGTGACACCGGTACTATTACGGGGAAACTTACGTGCATCAGTTCTCGCTGCCTCTGAAAATCAGTTTAAGAAACAAAAAGTGAGAAGAGAGAACTCACTGTTGAGGCACTGGCAGAGGAGACATCCATTTTTGTCTTGGTAGAAGCCAAAGGGGCAGTCATTCACTGAGAGGGAGCAGTTTTCCAGGGGTGGGCACAGCATGGGGCTGACTGTTTCATAGGAAGGCTCTGGAGAACAAAGAGATGATGGAGAGAGGGAGCTGGCATGAGGAAAACTGGAAAATGATCCTGTGCTTAAACAGCACCTTCTTAACCTTATCCAAGTTCTATAAAGTACTTTAAATTGCATTTTCTTTTTTATGCAAACACAGCACTTCTATGACATAGTCACTGGATACACACCAGTGCTTTAATTTTTACCCTCATATCCCAATGAGCACATCAGGGCACCTGCAGGGCTCAACTTCAACAAGGAAGTTGAAACTAGGAATTGATCTGCTGATCTTCCAGTTAGAGGACAAGTAACTCTACCCACTGATGCCTGGACAGCCATCTGAATTCTTTCCCTCTTGAATACAAGAATATGTCTGGCTCCTCTTTGATTTTCAGTACCAGCAGACACAGAAGAAACTATTTCTGAATGGCATTGAAAAGGTGTAGCACCAATTAGAGAAACAAAACTGAGTAGTGCCCGATGGGAAGTTGGTGCTCCCTCCCGAGTCACTGTGTAAAGCCCAGTTGCAATAGGTCCGGTACATTTAGTACCGGTAGAAATAGCTGTGACATAGGAGGGGTAAACACCTATGTCATAACAGAGAACTTTTCCAAAGTGAATGGGCATGACTGGCCCCAAATTTCATTCAAAAAAGGTACAGAATAAAGGAGTGTTAAAACAAACAAGAATGAATCACTGTGAACAACAATTATCTTTTGTGTTATAAACCCATGCCTGCAGCAAACCAAACTGCTAGGAAACCGGTTGAAAATCCGCTGAGCTACAAGGATTTCAGTTGTGACTAGTCTTCCTACTTTTCATCAGCCACAAGTTAATAAACTAAAAACTTAAAAAAGACTGCAGTTTGACTCCAATTGTAAATCTCTCAGCAGTAAATTACTGATAGTGAGGAACACTTTGCAAGGCCAAACAGTGGACCAAAGCACTGTGCTTAACCATCTAAGTTTGTCAAAATCCTAATTTTTGGTTTCTGTAATTTGCACGGACACTTTTCAGTGCATATTATAATACTTAGATATAAAGCGTGTGTGCTTAAAGCTCCTCAGGTGTGATGTTTCATCCATACTTTTTGTGCCAGCTGTAATAGGTACCAATTTACACCGATCTAAACAGTAATTAAAGATAAATGTGGAGCAATTACAGTGAGGTGGGCGTCTCTGTGTGAGGGATTATACTCCTCTGCCTTCTTGTGCAGGACTGTCTCCCATTAATAAGTAGAATGTGTCTGGCTCATGTAAGAGCTCCGGGACTAACAGTGAAGATGAGGGAAGCCTCTCCTGGGCTGAAATGCTCCAGACCGACTTGAATTTGTGCCAGGATCATTTTGAATCCACAAAATTGAGGACAGAACAGTATATACACACACAGACGTGCACAAGAACTGGCACTGCCCTCCCTTGAACGCCTCTCGACACGTTTCTGTGGGTGGAGGGGTTTGACGAGCTGTAACTAATGAGGGAAAAACAAAAAGATCCACTTCAATTATGCCACCTCCTGCTTCAGCAGCATGCCGTAACCTCGCACACACAGGTGGGTCTCATTTTAGTGGGCAAGGGTAATAAAGCAGCACAAAGAACCCTGCGGCTTGAAGAATGCTCTGTGGCCTCCCCTTTATTGGGCCCACGCCAGCATGGATCCTGTTGCAAAACTACAGAGCCGCACGGGCCTCTACGTGGGCTTCGTTGGTTAATGTGCACCTCATATCAATGTTTTTCTGCTTTACAGCTTTAATAAACATAGAAGACGTGTGCTGCTCGGTCTGAAAGCCTCTTACATACCTTCACAGAAGGGACAGCACTCTCCGGGGATCTTCACAGGGTTCTGGCAGCTCTGTTTGCAGGCCATGGCTGTGCAGTGAGGGTCTCCGTCCACACACTGGCAGAAGGTGCAGTCATCCTCTTTCCACTGCTCCTCGTGAGCTCGCAGCTTATTATTCACCCAGCAGCTGGCCTTGGTGCTGTCCATCGACTGCAGCTCCACATCTAAGAAGGGAGTAATAGAAGAGGGAGGTGTGCATTGCGGCAGTCTTTGGAGGGAAGCGAGGGAAGAGGAGGCTCTTTGACCCGACATGTATAGCTCTGGTTAGGTAAATGAAAGCTACAATGCAACGTGTTTTATACTGCATCCTCCACTGGGACTGAATAACATGATACAGGGCGAAGGGAGCGGTTTGAGAAAGATACTACACAAGGGAAATGACAAGAAATGGAAATTTTGACCAAGAGCGAGTGAGAAAACCCAGTTGAATTCAGATGACGTATTTACATCCAGAAGTTGGGAGAGGGACTTGGCTTTGTGACAACATATGTATAGATTTAAGTTTAGGGTAGTCTTGCGTCTCGACCAGGGAGAAATAAGCTAATTGGAAACACAGAAAGGCTGATCACTTTCAGAATTTCTGGTCCCCAAAGTGTCCACTTGTGGTTTTAGCAAACGTTTGAACTCATCTCATGTGAGTTTCAGCTGTGACCCTCTGATTCGGTCAGTAGCCTGAAAGCAAAAGTTTTAAAATCTGATGCAGCTTAAAAGCCGACCTGAGAAGCTTTTTTGTCAGCCTGAGGTTATTGATGGTGCCTGAGTCCTGCTCAGATTAAAAAAAAAAACAAAAAACCAAAACTGTTCTTGTTTTCAGCTTTACTTTTTTTTTGGAAGATGTTAGAAGTCAGACTCAGCTTATTTTCTGCACCACTGTGAAACAACACACATTTCTGTGTGTTCATATGTGTGACAGGAAAGTTGATGTGTATACTAACATATGAAACGTGAGCATCCATCCATGTGGTTGAACTTAACCTAAACAGGATTTATCTTTCTGACTCAAAGTGTACCGCCTGCTGTGATGCACATACTCTTATAATGACATTCAAAAGGTTTATCCCCTTATAGTGTGTTAAATTAGGCTGGGAAACATGTCAAAGGAGAGGTGGGAAGCGATGCAGCATAGTTTCAGCATTGCATTTGTTCTACAGCACTGGACCAGCTCCATAAAACCCTAAAGCATACCCTTCCTTTGCTACAAGTTATTTGCATATTCAGAATGGATTGATTAAATCATTTCTTTATCCAGATTACACAATAAATCCATCATTCTCTATTACGATTCTTTCAGTAGGAAAAGGCATCTTTCCATAAGCAAGTGTCCAAGCAATCTAAGGTGCTGGAAACTACAAGGTGTACCTCAAACACAGCTACTCAGCATTCTTGCTCTTTGTTCTCCTCCCACTCACAGGCAGCCATTTAACCGCGGCCACGCAGGCAGAGGTCAAAGCTGGCTATCATCTCCATCCACAGGCTCCCGGTAAACTGTAATGTGGCTGCCATATGTGCTGCCAGCCGCTTTTCTGTTAACAATGCCAAATACACATATCAGAGCTGCCTACCTGCCTTTGAGCACATGTGTTTTTGAAAGAGCCTCCCCATTAAGCCAGATCCAGATCTTAAAAAAAGCCACGTGGAAATGAATCTCTGGCTGCCACGTATGTTAACAACTATGGAAGCTGGTTATAGAAGGGAGCCATTAATGTAGGATCATAGGAGAGTCACTTTCAGGAAGGAGAGATTTTGAGGGTTTTTTTTTTGACACCTTAGGCCACGTCAGCTTTAAAATCCAGCATTTGAACAAAGTAATTTGATTATCTCCGTTGTCACATTTAAAGAAAATGACAAAGTGAGTGTGTGTACCTCTGCAGACAGGGCAGCACTCGCCCTCAGGAATGTAGAAGTTTTCACAGTCCAGCTCAGCACACTCCGCTTTGGAGCAGAAGGAGATTCCTCCGCGGCACTGACACAGCCAGCAGGGGTCCATGCGGTACACCTCTCCCTCTGAGAACTCTTTTCCGTTGTGGACACACTTGGGAGAGACTGAGGAGAGAGAAAAAGAAAAAAAAAGGAAAAATAGTCAGTCTTAAACTGAATTACATATGGTTCAATAAGTGTGCACTGCTCCTGAAATTATCACAAGAATTGTCTCCTTATGACCATATTAGAAGAAACAAATCTCAAGCTCCATCATAGAAAAACTTGCGTGACTGCATGCTATTAGTTAAAAGCATTTAAAAACCTGTTTACATTCTAATACAAATGAAATTATATCAATAAAGTCCAAGCGGAACTGAGGTGAACTCTGATGGGTGAGGTCAGGGCTGCGGGATGGAATTGGCATTCATCAGACAATGAAACTGGGTTGGTGGGGAGGAATTTCACAGGGATCTATCAGGTCTTGAAGTGTCTCTGGACAGTTGCAGCGCAGAGTAAAAAGAAAACAGTATGGGTCTGAGACTTTGGCAGAATCTGAGCTCAGTCTGCTGGTGGCAGGAGGAGTGAATCAGCACTCTGGCCTGACTTTCCCAAAAGCATCCAAACTTTTAGAACCTCTTTCAGCTGATTTCTCCCAAATGAAATCACAAAAGTGTTGTTATGCAATTTCTGAAAAACCAAAGTTGATCATGGCCAACAACTGGCAAGGTGTCTGAATCCATTTACATATGCATGTGTAAAAATGGAAGACAGGATGGATTGAACTGAATGGATTCCCAGTGGCACCTGTTCAAATATACCTGAGGGGTTTAGGTACCTCAGCATGATAAGAATTTCAGCAATCACACAGTACCTTTTCATCAAGTATATGAGAAAAGTGAGCCAAAGTGGTAATGAAAGAAAGTCTCCGCGCTCACGGAGGAGTACCCATGCTGGCTAGGTGAAAAAATGTACTGCACAGATGGAGGGACATGAGGGGGCACTGGTTTCTATAAATGAGAGCAGAGGTTACGGCAGCATCTGTACGCCATACCGCCGAGTGCAGACTCAAAGTGTCTGTGCCAATGACCCCATGCCTCCCGACAACCAGCGCTGCACCCTTAATACAAAGCAGGTGCTGCAGCCGAGTTGAAAGTGAAGCGGGGGCTTTGCTGATCTTTTATTCTCCTCCTCGCCATTTTCTGCCATATTTTTTTATTTCTACCCCATCTCATAGTCTTGATTCCTGCTGTCCCGTTTGCATGCAGCAAAACCAAGCAGAGAAAATGCAATAAGCACTTTAGCTGGTCGAAATCAAAAGGCGAGGGAAACGGCTTTTTAACGCTCACAGAAGCAATAGGAAGTCACATGAGGGGATGCTCACATGCGATTTCCGCAGTGTTTGTTAATGGTAATCCCTAAAACAACTTGCGGCACAGAGTCTAAATTCCAGTCATGCTTTTTGATGTTCAGTCTTCTCTAAAACGAGGTGAGGTTTGGATGTGAACGCGGAGGAGCTGTTAAAAACACTTTCCAAAAGTTCATCTAAATCATTCATAATAAACTGTCAGCCTGGCGTCTCTTGTGGTTTACAGACATAATAAGCAAAACTAGAGTGAGAAACCTCTCCCAGGGATGAAGGATGATGGGACTTATCAACATGAGTTTAAAATATGAGTTCGGCTCATGACACCAGCACAAGCGGTGAACATCTGAGAACATGCCAGTTGTTGGCTGCGTGTTTACAACACACTGAGCTCCCTCTGAGAATGATTAGTGTGGTGATCTCAGCCTTCGTTGCCTAACACCGACATAAATCTCAGCATGTGCAGCGCTGAAGCAAATTCTCAATTCAACCCTGATATCAAGGGGACATATTCAGAAATCAAAAGTGTTGATAAAACGGGATCAAACGGGATAGTTTGGGACAGCAGATGACATCAGGTCTGGATTGTGCTGCCAGATCTGTGCTACCACAAAGATACAGCTGCTCTTTCACCAACAGTGGAGTCGATAGCAGATCCAAAATACACAGGTGGACTTTATCATCACTCCGCACACTGACCTTGACTAAATATCAGCCCCTCCAGCCAAGTGGGCAATGGAAACAAATTAATCAGTCCAAGTTTCACAAAGTGAGACAATACAAGGTTGGAGGACGATGGTTAGTGAGACTTTACAAGACGCAGGAAGACTGGAGGAGCTGACAGTGGGGCCCAGTGCGTGTCCTTGTCCATGTCCCCGTTTGTGGAGCTTTCTAACGCAACACGCAGTCATGCGGGCTTAACGGACAGTAGAAGCGGCACAAAAGCCATCAAACCCCAGGTCCAAAGAGCAGCAGACACTTGTTATCAAAACACTGATCCCATGGCCTCCACTACTACCATTCAGCCCCCCCCGGCCTGCCGGACTCAATTACCCTCCCCACTGGCAGACTGGAGCACATAAAAAGCATTCCCATCAATGAACTGTTGAACCTTTTCCCTTCTGGATGTGTGACCAGACAGGAACCCTTTGACACTGCACTTCTGTTGAGCAAATTCGTAGCCTAAGCACTTTTCTGGTCACTGGGTTTGTTAAGTCCATTAATTCCAGGACATGGCCCTCGTTTATACATCTGCAGGGGCCAGAATGGGAATTTGTTCTGTTGGTAAAACAGCGAATATTTGTTGGGTGTGCAGAGCAAACAGGCCGATACGGCGGGTCCCCTCCCTGCTCTTATGTCTCTCCTGGCTGCTGTTGAAGTTTCAGCATCTGCTCTTTTGTATCTTTTTCCTCTGCATTTACTCTACAACACGAGAAAAACGGTACACTGGCTCATCGGAGACCAGATTCTTCTTTGAAAGATCCTCTATTTTATCTCTTTGGGCAATAGAATAATTTGTGGTTGCAACTCTGGAAAAAAATGTCTTTGAACCAGGATTCTTAACCCCGGAGTACACTGACTCAGCCTAGTAAACAGCCAAACAGCAATTACCTAATCAGCAACTTTCGCTTTTCCTGTGGACATTTCTTCAGTTGTCTGACTGAGAGGAAAACAATTACCTCCAGTTGAACAACGTACGCAATGCAACGGCTACTCGTAGTGGGAGAGCAACCAAAGCGTGGAGTGTGAAGTTGAGCGCAATCACCTTTCTGGCACTCGAAGACATCGCAGCAGTCCCCTGGCTGACCGCCGGCCTGACGAAGCAGGATGGGGTGCTGTCCGCTTGGACACTGCTGCTTGTGGCAGGCACGAAGGTCACAAGTACACTGGGGTAATATGGAGGGGCAGCAGCCAGCAGGGGGTGTGTAACTCTTGGTCAGAACTGAACCCTCGGGGCAGGAGGGCACCTGCAGAGCGGGACATTTAACCCCAGCACACGACAGCTCCTCTGCAGAAAAAACAAAAAACACACACACCCAAGGATACAAATTAATGCAAACATATAAGGCGGGTGTGCAGTATACAACTTTATGCAAACATATACCATGAAAGGAACATTTACAGAGTGGGCTTCTGTTTTATTTTTCTCTCTTCCTTTGGGTAACACCTCCTTCAACTGCTCTGGGCTCTGACAGTGCAAACACTGTTCTCCTGCAGAAAGGGGAGTCGGGGTGGGGGGCGGGGGTGTTGCTGTACTCCCTGTGAGTGCATGTGTGTGAGACGGCTGCCTGTTCATAGCATCGGTTGAGCCACTTTAGAGCGATGCTCCTCGTGTTACGGTCCAAAAGCTGAGTTCACACACTCGCCCAACACAAACTCTGCACGCGGTCATCAGATCCCCACTTCGGTTCGTGACAGTTTTACAGCATCGTGTCAGTCAAGTGAGAGTGCTGCTCTCTCTCGACGCGACAAGGCTCACCGCATATCCTGCCGACGCGACTCTGATCCCACTCAGCCCAGCTCCACTGGCCCACAACCCAAACAGTCCTTCATGCTCTAAAACCAGTCATTAATAGCAGCAAACCTTCAACAGAGCCTTTCTTCACAGCAGTTTACAGACTCCCCTTTACTCAGCATGCCAGGACGCGTTTGTCTATTCATCTGCAAAGCCAGCATAATAGCTCTGATACCCCTTGTTAGAGGAAAATGAGGTGCAGGGGTACATCTAATACAGGCAAGGGGCTCAGGGGTGTATTTTGGATCCTTTTCAGGAAAATAAAAGTAGAGCACCCTCTTTACAGATTATGAGAACAGTAGCTTCTTTACAAAGGATGGATAACTCCATCCGAAGAGGTGTGTTTACACAAGTTTTCAATGTCTGTTTTGTACAGAAGCCAGGCAGAGCAGGGTTTTTGTGGAAAGCAGACCGACGTCCTGTCCACGCTCCGTCAGAGCATGTTGTTTCAGATGTCTTCCCAGTAACACAGCAAATGAGAATAACATTCAAGGTAACATTAATTAGTATCTTAGTTAGCATGAAATAAGATATGCTTAAACAGCGAGCCTGTGTTATCTGAGGTAGCACAAGCTACCAGGCTGGTCCATCCACTTATGTCCCCATTTTCGGAGTTGACCAGAGTCCTGCTCCTGCTAATATGGCAAAGCCCAAAGTGTATTTTAAAGTCACTCTTCAGGAACCTTATGGGTGATGCCACAGAGACTTTGTTCAGTTCTTTTTATACACTCTGCTGTATGATCTATGCAGCAGGGAACATTGCCAGAAATGAGTGCAATCTGGTAAGTGTGGATGTAGTTGAAGTTATCACATTTACGGGAGAAATTCTGTCAATAAACGACTGTGTTTTATGGATGTTATGAAGGTCATGGTTTGGTTATGAGAACTGCTTGACAATCTTTGCATACATGGTTTCTGGGGGATTGAAACAGGCTGGGGTTGCATAACAGTACTTGGGGTTTTGGTACTGTCGAGCTGCCAGGAGTTGTGTTGATGGTCTTCCCAGACTGTTGCTGGACTGGCTCCACAGCATCCGTCCAGAGGTTTCTCAGAGGTTGTGTGTCCAGGCTGACAGTTAAACTCTGATGAATGGATCCCTCTGAAATCAGCGAGTAGGTTCAAGGTCTGGATTGCTCATAGCCCAATCACAATTGTGCTCTGATCCTCATTCATTCCGGTTTTTAAACGCAGATTCTCTCCTCCTACCTGATGCCCTGCTGGCTTAAGGTTAAGTAGCCGTTTGATGTCTGCTTGACCTAAACTGAACATAGAGGAGCTTTGACTGCTGTACGTTGGAGGGTGGAGGTAAAATAACTGACAAATGAAAACGAGGAGAAGGGAAACATTGAATTTTTCTGGCTCTGAGCGGCTTTGGATAAATACAGCGGCAGTGTAAGATATCTGTACTGTCCTGTTTACTCAAGCAACCTGGGAACAGTGAAGACTGCTACAAAGCTCTCATTGATAAACTTTGTAGCTGAAAGCAGTCATAGAAAATGAGGGGGGGAAACCCCAGAATTAAGGGAAGCTACAACCCATTTAACGGTTTTCTTTTGGCCTAATTTTCTATGCTGGAGTTAAATAAACCTCAGTTGGTTTCAGTGCTGATTGGCCAGCGTTTTACTTCCAATAAAGTCTAACAAAGTTTGCTGCTGCTCAGCTCAAGACCGGTTTTGCATATGAAAACCTCAAGCTTGTAAAGGCACAGAAAATACGCTGGGACAATCCTGCACAAGGTCCCCCCACAGAAAAACACTTTCTGTGTATTGTCTGCACCTCGGAGAAGGCTGATTACTCTTTCAGTTGTGATAATGGCTGGGGTTAGAGAGCGCTGGGAAAAGCAGCTGGCAGACACACCATTGTCATTCAAATGAACAGAATTGTATCCAACTGTGCTAAGGGTCTGCTCCTTGCAGGTCTAATTAATATCATTTTTGAGCCAGAGCATTTACAAGCACAATAGGCAGACACAAAAGATGGAAAAAGTCAGCAGCAAATGGATTTTATCCTGCACAGTTGAGTTCTATCTCTTAGCATAAATGGCTGTAATTAGTGAGTCAGCGACCGCAGAACCAATTTTCTAACACAATAGGGGCAAAACACAAGCTTGCACAAACATAAAAGCCCTGATTTAGTACGCCTGATAAATTCCCTGTGCAGATTAAGCAACATGTGCTCTTTAAAATGACTCTAAAATAGGAAACAATAGAAAAACCTTTGACCACAAAGCTCAGCTTGCACAATAATATAGTTTTCTCTCTCAAACACACACATACACACACACACACCTCATCCGTGAATGGTGCGATGGGAAGACTGCCCTGTAACCACAGAGTGGTCTTCTTGTAAGCAATGCATATTCCCGCCAACCTCTCCACCTCACTGAAGAAATAAATCTCCTTGTTTCTCATCGTTTTTACTTTCTTCCCTTTATGACAGGGACAAGGAGCAGAACCTTGTCCCAAGCCAGAGCGACTTGACCAGGCAGAGGAGGCTGTGTTGACAGCCTGAGTTTACTCATGGAAAAAGAGCAACAATGTGAGTTCTGTTCACCGACTGACTTTGGAAACAAATCAGCGGAGAACAATGGCTTCTCAGTCCAGCCGCCCTCTGTGGGTTTCTGGTCCGTCCTCAGGTTTTATAAAGTTTGCTCCACAAGGGGACACATCAGGGCCGTCTCTCACATGAAGCTGTGGGGGCCTGGACTCGGACCCGCCAGCAGTTACAGCTGAGAAAGTTAGTATTCTTCACTGTCTGTGTGGGTATACACAGTAACGTGATGACCTTGGACTAGGTCTGGAAGGAAGTTCTTTACAAAAGGCTGAAACAGGGTCACCAGGTAGATGAGAACATGAGAAAAAAAACCCACAGCACCCACAACTGTATCTGAAATAAATTGAATCTGTCAAAGTCAGGTTAGCCAATATTATTTATTCCACGCCTAACAGAGATCAGACTTTCATTACCATGGGAAAACATTATGGTACCCTTAACTTCATTTTTTTTCTTCCACAACATTTAACAGAACTCCCTGCCAACAAGTGATCTTCGTAGCTTTCAGTAAGAGTTCTGGATCTGCCAGCAGGTTGTTTGGGCCATCGTTCCTGAGCAAATTGCTCGCGTTTGAAGGGTTTCTTCTCCACACTGCACTGTCACAGCTTTCCATATTTGTTAAAGAAGATAAAGACAAGGGCTGATAACACGCCATTCAAAAATAGTGCAATGTTTTTTTCCTTTCTATATCAGCTTGTATTTTGGGTCATTTTCTTGCTGAAGGACCCATGACCTGCATCTAAGGTTGAGCTTTCCAGCACTGGACTGGATGTTTTGTCCCAACATGCCTAAATAAACTTGAGATTTCATTGTGTCTTGAAGAGATTCAAGGTCCCCTATCTCAGACGCAACAAAGCAGCACCAAAAGTGAATTCTGTTTCACAGCAGGTTGCTGTACTTTTCTTCGAGAGCTTCATGTTTCTGTCGAGGAAATTAGAACTGATACGATTTGCTACCTAGCTAAAATCTTTTTAAAAAAAGGATAATCTCCCCGAATCCTATGACTTGTCAACATGCAGTTTTTTGTTTTTTTTTTAAGTATTTTAATCTTCCTGGGTCTTCTTTCACAGAGCTCACTGTTGTTGTAAAGGCAATGATGGTTCACCTTGACTTTGGAGTCCAGCTTGAGTGTGTCTGGATGCTATCCATGACTCTTTGTCTGCTGTCTGTACTATCCTTGGAGTTGCATTTCTTCTTCTTGCAGCCCCATCCTGGGAGATGGTCTAGACTTTATATTTTAGCTGAACACGTAGCTGCTTGGAAACAGTCTTAAAGGCTGACCCATTATTTTCTTTCAGAGCTTTTTAAATGACTTTTCAAGACAAACATACAGTTCTGTCAAACTGCTGTGAGGGTAGCGACAAATTTGTCTGCATTTGTAAACCACTTGAAATCAAAACTAAACTGCTGTCACGTGCATTGACCATCACACCCACAAGTACATATGTGACGTCAGATGCAGACACATGTTAAAACTGTACAAGAGGAGGTGGGGTTATGTAAGCATTCTGGCCATGGGGACCTTTTCCCTTGCAGACAAAAAAGGAAAAGAATTATGAAAGACAAAATGAGCCAGAGAACATCAGTCTTTAGGCTCCAGTTGTCATAGTGCCAGTGGTAATGAATGAGTCATTAAGTAGCGTTTTAGACCAAATAATGGGAATAGGTGAAAGTTGGATATGAGGGAAGGGTCTAAGATTTCATCTGTGTGTATTTTGGCTTTTTCCTGCTGTCCTAAAAGCGCCTGGTTTGGTTAGTGCCTGACCAAGAGTAGTAAGTGGATTGTCAGAAACCTCAACGGGCCTTTAAGGGATATTTTTGTTTTGTTTTGTTTTGCTTTTTTGTCTCAGTAGCCACCCAAGAGCTTTGTTTCCTTTTTTCCCTCTTTTTTAAACCCCTTTCCACACATAAATAAATATGCATAGTCTGGGAAATGAAGGGGCTGCTGCTGCTTCCTCAGACAGCACACGCACTCAGCACTGAGATGTCTCGTGCCCCCGCCAACCGGTGGCGGTCTGGCTCGGCCAGTAATAGCCCTGACACAAAGAGGCTCCAGCCAAGCAGAACTAACGGTCCTTTCACAAGGGCAGAGGGAGCCTGGACGGAGGTGGCATACGTTGGTAAGCAGATTTGTGAGAGCGACGTCAGATGGAGCCGTGGCATCACAGTGGGCACCGCTCCCCCGTCTCATGAGCCACTTGTGAACTACCACATCCCCGTGAGCCGCATTTCTTATAAGGCCCTGAGGGCAAGTAAGGGCACGGCTTGACTGCTTTAGTTTTACTTGGGTTTTTGTTTGTTCCTACTAATAAACACATGTTGGATTCAAATTATACTAGTAGCATGAATAACAAAAAAGAAAAATGCACAATCTGCCATTGCTTGGTCTTATCAGTAAGTAAACAGCCAAGGGAATTCCTCTTAAATAGCACTCAGGGAACTTATCATGAATGAAATATGTAAACTGTCCCCGAGTGTAAAACTACCAAACACCACCCTGACATGACCCTGGGGCATGTACACAAATACCTCAACAAAATAGCTAGTTTCTGTTGTGATTCTTATCTTCCTGCATTTGTCCTTCCTCTCTTCGTCTTATCGCGTCTTCTTTCCTCTCTGACATGCGGGCAAAACGTCTGCCGGGTCTGGCTGTTTCCAACTATGCAGACGGATCACTTCAGCGCTTTCCAGACCACCGCCACCAAAAGACAAAGCATCATTAAGTGCAAAAAAAAATCAACTGCAGTAATTTTGAGTTTTAACAGATCAGAGGGGGGCAAGAGAAGGGTACACCAACGAAACCACTGAAAAGGATTTTTCACTAATGGTGAACCGCTGTGGTTTTCTTAACAAACAATGTTTCAGCATTTTGGGAACTTTAAGAGAGAGAGAAAAAAAAGATGTTGGTTTAGAACATTAAAGCTTTTTTCCAGCAAAGACTGAACAGGATCTGACAACGCTGCTGTCTGGTTCCAAAACGGGTCCTTTGTTGGTCAAAATATTACTTTTGGGTTGTCGGAGAGAAAGTTAAATTAAGGCGGGATAAATGACAACCATGTGTGAGTTTGCAGGTCCAGAGGAGCTAATCTGTTTCGATTTCTTGACGTAGTTAGACTAAACCTGGATGTATTTGAAGCACCACTTGAAACTGAGATCAGAAACGAGTTCCATCGAGACGCATCTGCCCGACTTTACAGCATGGATGAACATATTTACGGCATGGTACAAAAATAGTTCTGGACTATGCTGCTAATTTGAGCCATTCAAGATGTTTAAAAAAAAACTCAACTATCTGAATGATAACAGGGGTTAAATCTATGAATTACAGCTTAAAGGGCTTTTAGTAACAGGTGGGTCCTCAGTGGATGTGTAGTTTCCTCTGGGTTACTCAAATCCATACCTTCCACTCCTTTTTTGACTGCCAAAACCAATATGGAGGTAATTCAACTCTAAAAATCAATATGAAACACAAAACCAACTACATTTATCTCTCACATACAGTTTATAGTAAAAACAAGTTCTATCTGAGTTTTTATGTCATAACAGCTAGCGTGTAGGGTTCACTTTTAATCATCTTAATATGTCCTGGTATCCAATGTTAAAAATCTCTATTAAGATAAAGAAGTTGGCGAGCTTAGTCACCAACAAGACTGTGGATCCAAACCAAAACGTCCAGCTGTGGTTGTAGAAAAAGCTCCTGCTGAAGAGAGACAAAAGGGAAATCTCTGGCCTGACATCCAGACAAACAAGATAATTATCTCACACGGACACATGCCCAAACACACGCATCCTCATGTGCAGGCTCATTACACACGTGACGTTATACTGCGTCGACACATGCGAGCAACGTGTGAATTACTCCACGTGCACAAGTGTCATGTAAGTCATAACAGATGCACACGTCTTGGTCTTCTGCTTAGCAGCGGGCGACGGGAGGGTGGGCGTTTGCTGCGGTGAAAAACTCGTAAGCTGCTGAAAAATGTTGTTTACAGTTTTCTCCGTGCGAGTTTAAACTGTCATCCAGAGGA
>JAOWBL010000015.1:10144731-10160313 GCA_028564865.1 Zenarchopterus dispar
GGAGATGAGTTACGCAACGCAGACGGGGCATCTTTCATTGTGACACTAGACTTGATGATACGTCTGCGCAGTTTTATGTTTGAAAACGCTTCCTGTGGGATTTACCGGTAAATGGCTCGAGACAAACATCCATGCAGCTGTACCGTGGATGCTCTGTAATAACCTCACTGCGAGCTGTAGACTAAACAAACTCAAATGTGCTTTCATGGCTTCTTGCCAGCCACAGTATTGGTTATCTGGAGAGCTGTGCTTCCTCTAAGAGTCAAAGGAGAGAAATATGAAATAGGTTCAGCGAGTGCACTGAGCGGCCGTTTTGTTGCGTTCTGCAAATGCCACTCAGGAGACGACCACCACTTTACGCCTGTCTATCATCCAGACACCTCACAGTTTGAATGGGGGGACTAAACTCGCTCTGCCAATCATCCTTTTCACATAGATATTTTTAAAAGGGATGCTTAGAGCAAAACTAAACAAGCATTCGTGTGTTCTGTTGCTTCATTCACACCTTCATGACTTTGTCCTGCACCTAAGCATCTCCACGAAAAGTGTTGACAACTCCCCTTCGTTAAATGTGGACATTTCTGTTTCTTTCTTTTCTTCTGACTGTCAGAGCCACGCTTATTCTTTTTCACCCCGAACCATTAATGTGTTTCTTCCCCTCCTCCCTGGTTTCCTTTCAAACATAATGAGCTGTGACTAACTACTCTTAGATATTTTGTAAAAAGAAAACAAAAAAACATTTTGTAGTGCATTTTTTGCACATGAAGTATGACATTAATGAAAATGATGCACTTTTGTGTTGTAAGTATAACTTTGCAGCTGGATCTACTTCAAAAGAGACAGAAGCTACCTGAAAGGACGGATGTCTGTCTCTGGCCGTTTGAGGATTACCTGCTGCTTCCTGGCACTGGCTGCGGTTGATGTAGGCAAAGTGGTGGTGGCAGCTCTGAGACTCGCACACACAGCCCTCGGCGGTCAGGTTACATCCAGAGAACATGCACGCTGGGTTTGACGGTCCCACGTACTTTTCTCGGTGCTTTTCCCGGTGCTCGTGCCGCAGAACCTCTGAAATCCAGCGGCGGATACACAAACCAAGATCATCAGTGAGTCATGCGCAACGGCAGCACTCAGGGGAGAGTGCTGAACCACTACACAAATCTTAACATGTGTGTCATCACTATGATATGCAAGTAGCGTTAGTCACCTCAGAACCACATCTGTTGTGGATTTGCTCCTTTTTTACAGATTGCAGTATAGATTGTAACTCATTTTCTGATTTCATATGTGCATCCGTGTTTTTTAACGTAGAAAGAGATGGGAGCAAGGGGCTTACCTGACTTAACTGACATCATACAAGTTTCTTGGTCGGGGTAGGTAAAAGAGACCAAGCAGGAGTGACGGGCATCACACACACACTGATCTCCCGCTCTGTCACAGCCCGTCATCAGAGGGCAGCGCTCATCCACAAGACCTGCATCTGGGAAGTCTGGTAGTACTGTGGGGGACAGCAGAGACAAGATTAGGATGGGAAAAGCCCAAGTAAGCAAAGAAAAAAGAAAAAAAGCCAGCCAGCTTTTAAACTCTGTCGCAACCAACACCACTGAGGTGCCCAGTGTATTGCCGGGCAGCGATCCCTCCCCTCCTTCTCTTGTGCCACACACTACTACAGCTACTGAGCCCATTTGTTTGCTTTTGTTCCACAGCATGGGGCCCCCCCAAGGTCTCCATCTTCGCCGGCTGCAGCAACGCCTCCTCTGAACCAAGGCCACTGTGAGCCTTACCCCGAGGTGGCACCGCAAGGCTTAGCCCCACTTGGATGAAACTTTTACCGAGAGAAAGGAATGCAAGTTAGAGTCGTGTGAGATGAATATCCACTGAGATCGTGGGATTAAAAGGGCCCCCAGTTTACACATTACCCTTAGTGTTCCCATCACATTCATGGCTGAGTAAACACAGATATATACCCCCAAATTACCCTCCTTTATTGGTATCCAAGAGCAATAAGACTGGCAGCAGAATAAACAGGATAAGACAAACTGTAACACAGAGTATCCCGTTCCCAAGCATTTAGCTCCCGAGTTTCAAATCAACCGCATGAAAGCGTGACTGACTGCAGCTTATCAAAATACTCTGGCTTTCTTCTCCAAAACAGCAACATATCAGAACAATGTGCAAGAGGAAAATGTGTCACAGGTTTACTCATGGAACATAAACATGACCTCTTTAATGGCTAATCCACCTAAGTGCTGGAGAGATCTCAACTCGATTAAAGCCTGTAAATTTAGAATCCTTGTCTGTTCTGAGTTGGGAAAAAAATAACATACAGGATGGGTCAAAGTATTACAGGAATGTGATATGACTAGTCATTTTTTTACTGAACAAAAATTAGGTAAAAATAGAGAATCGGTGTGTGGAAAAAAATATGTCCACCATTGTCGTTTCCACAGAAATTGCGAGGTAAGGTAGCAGCCAGGTACAGAGAAACAAATGTAGTTAATTAATTGATCATTAACAAATGGAAGTTTTTGGGTTTACAGCATTTAAGTGTAAACACAATGCCAAGGAGAACAGACATGAGCACTGATCCTAGAGAAGCAGTTGCCCATCAGTATAGAAAAGGCTATGACCTCATTTTCAAACAATATTCAATCATGTTACACGGAGAAAAGATTTCAAGCCCTGAAAAGCCCTGAAGAGAAGTCCTGAAGGTTTCACAAGTGCAAAACCTTTAAACCAGTTGCCATTCTTCACAGGAGTGGATGTCCCAACATGTTTATCTCAAGGTCAGATTGTGAAATTATTTGGGGAAAAAAAAACAAAAATAACAAAATACCCAAGACCTACATCTCAATGACCAAGCAAATTTATAAAAAGACTGCAGAAGTGTGTTTTGTTTAGAAAGGGCTGCCAGGAGGACGCCTCTTCTCTTTAAAAAAGAACATGCAACTAGGGTAAGGTTTGTAAACTCGAATCTGAATGAACTTATGGAACACCATCCTTTGAACAGGTGAGACTATGTGGAAATGTTTGGTCATAATGCACATTAACAGGTTTGGTTAAAAGATAAGCCAACATTTTAGCACCTCTTACCAACTGTCAGGCATAGTAGTGGAGGACTTCTTCTGCAGCCACTGGACCTGAGAACTTTGCAGCCATTGACTCCATCATGAATTTGTCCATATACCAGCTTAGTCTAGAGCCAAATATCATTTGCCCAACTGGTAATATTTGGCTAAAATTTGATCAAGCAACAAGACAATGACCCCAAACATACCAGCAGATTTACATCAGAATATCACAAAAAGAGAAGAAAAATAGGTATTCCACTGATCTAGTTAAAGTCCAGACCTCAACTAAAGTACTGACTGGACCTTAAGAAAGTTGTGCATAGGTGAAAGTCTGAGATTTTAATGAACTAAAGCAATGTTGTAAAGAAGAGGAATCCAATATTGCCCCAGAATGATGAGAGGAGCTCGTAACACCACACAGAAAACAACTGCTTCAAGTTATTGCTCAACTCACTAACTCAAGGCTTACTTAGTTTTTCACGCCTTTCTTCTGTGTTTTGATTTACTTCTTGTTAAATCAATACTGAGATGGTGCAATATGTTCTGTGTTATTCCTCTGCGACTATATTTACCTCACTTCAAAACTTGGCATAGAGCAAGTGATATTTTTATTACGTCATGAAATGTAAAACCAAAGTGAAGAGTGTGCACTTCTTTTTCACATTATCATAAGTAAATTCATATTTACGCAAAAGAAATATTTCACGATGAAAGTACACCTATTTCTTTACGAGATAAAAAAATTTGCTGCAGTGTATCAATGTGATCGCAAACACACATCTTGTAAATGGTTAGAGCAGGTTTTGCTGAGGCTCCTGCTCTACAAGAGCTCTGGTAAACACCGGCCAGTGGAAGCAGTGAATGAAATGTTACCTTTAACCTGAGCCAGCCGGCGCTGTTAATAGCTTTCCTAGACGGCCAGTGAACTGGCATGGCAACAAGAAGCCTTTTCGAAAAAATAAACCCAAGCAAAACATTTTCTGTGATTTCCTTTCACCCTGAAATGATCCTCACCTCCACAATTTTTTTTCCCACCTCAAGACTTTCCTGTGCCTGCAAGGGGTATTTTCATTTGAGATGGTGGGAGCGTTTGTCTGCTTGGAGTGCTAAATCTGGCAAGTAGAAAAGTTTGTACAAGATCGGTAAAAGGCTCGACACTGAAGGCATTGTCTCGACTAATTTTGGCTTGACCTCCCCAGTGAGTCCATTTGTTCCATTCTTCTCAGCCTACAAATCACTGGCCATATCCAAACCTATTATGGTCTATTCTGGTTATCTATTATCTAGTCTGGCGTGTCTGTAGCCAAAGTCTATAAGGCTACATCGCACGGGGATTCCTCTCTCAGTCATTGAGACTGCTTGTCTTGGCATCCAGAGCTAGGATGGAAAAGCTGACCTCTAGAGGCCCTAAGGCTGATAGCGAGCTTAAAAGGAAGTCTTTGAAACATTAGATAATACCAGAGGAAGGGAGAAGTAGCAGGCATGTGAAGGAGTGCAGTGAACATAGCGTCCCTGTAAGACAGGCATTCTGTTACATGGTATGTTGAGTGTCTCAAGAGGAAACTTGACTTGGGAGCACAGACACAAGAAAACAGTAAGAGGTAGTAATGTTACACATTAAAAGGAATCATTCATGACTGATTTGTTTCATTTATAGAACAGGCTAATCACTAGGACAGATATGAGCAGTTTAACAAGCCAGATAACGTTTCCCGTAAGCAGGTGTGTGTGCAGACGTAAGATGCGTTTCTTTGCATTTAAAAAAACAGTTTTTGTGATCTGAGCATTTAAACAGCAAGATTATAAAGGATTCAAAAACATATTGTTTTTGGTGAGATGCAACTATTTCTTGGACTTTCTGAAATCATTGTTGGTTATTATTTTCCAGCGCATTTACAGTTTTTCTCAGATGACCGTTTTCTTGCATACCACTCCCATTCCTGCAGACGTCAGGATGGCAACTACATTTCCCTTGAAAACAGAAGCCTAAATATTGACATTGAGTATCCAGTTCGTACAGTCGCCTGCATTGTACGGTTTCTGTGCCTCCCCACTGATAGATTTCGACCACCCAGTAAATCAAACCGTGAGCAGGGGATCAGAAAAGCGGAAACATTTACCCCCAGACTCTTGATTGCAGGTCTAATCACTTTGAGACCCTTGCACCTTGAGGTGGGAAATCAGGGATCAGCAGCCTCCAGCAGACACACTGGGAGGTGCTGATTTACCCCTGCCTAGACCCTTCGGGATATCAAGACTTGTGTGCATATGGGCATCTGATTTAGGGGGTCAGCAGCAGGACCAAAGGCATAAGAGCATGACTCATTAGTCTCCTGATTGTTCCAAAGCGTAGGGGAGATGTCCTCCAGACGCCTGTACTTGAACCATAATCAGCACCTGTGTCTCCTGGGAGCAGCAGGGGAATGGAAAAGCCTTGTGGAGCCCTGAAATGGACCACCCTACATAGGGATGATGGAAAGGCAGGCTTTGGAGATCCGGACACCCACTGTGTGCTGCTTGCTTTCTTCTACAACCCAGTAAGTCATTTTCAATTGCCCAGAAACAGGCTGGACAGAATACAGGTGGCATGGCTCATTTGGGTCCTTTGACTGTTTGTCTCCTTGGGGAAAACCAGCGACAGCAACTTCATTCCCAGAGAAGAACCCGAAACCCTACAGATTCCTTTGAAGCTGTGAAAGTTGCACCAATTGTGGTATAATGGCCGCATACTTCGCATTTAAATCCAGCTCTGATTGACAGCATGAGAATCTTTGGTTTTCTGTTCACTTATATCCCACTGTCCTTATCGCAGATGGACCATAAATGCCTTGGAAGCAAAAAAGAACAGAACCTGCTACTAGGAGAGCTGAGACCTGGTGCCAAATCAGTGCTGCCAGACGCATTGTGATGCCTCTGAGCAAAGAGTGAATGAAGCTTTAAGGAGAACATGACTCCTCTCCTGGCAGTCAAGGGTCCCTCAGACCTGGGAGCTGCTCCAAGCAGTCAGAGACAAGCTAAACACTGACACATTCACTGCAGTCAGGGCTGAACTTACGTTTGAATAGCGCTGCTTTCAAGTGACTTAAAAGAAAAGGATGATTACCCAAGTGACGAGTCAACAGCGTGAAAACACTCTCCCCTCCTTACGATTCAGTAATAAATGATATTTAAATTGCCACGAGAGAGCTCTACCCACCTTTACACACTCCAGTCTCGGGTATGGCAGCAGCTCCGGTCTTGTTGACAGAGGCGCAGGTCAGCCCCAGGGCGCAGTAGCCGTGCGTCCAGTCCTGTCCGCCGCACGGCTCCCACTCCAGCCGCGTACACTGATCACAGCATCCGCACGGATCCGTGGCAAGGGTCCTGCCACCCTCGCAGCCGTGAGCGGGTTTCACGGGACACGTCCGGAGGTTGCAGGGCGTGCACTGCTGAGCTGCGAGCGCACGCACCAGAAACAGGGCATTCAACAGCACCACGGAGCTTTTGCTGAACATGTCTCCAAAACCGCTCAGCGAAATCCCCACAGAAACAGTCCGCCTCTGTCAGATCAGGATAAACCACATGAACTCGCCACGATCGATTCCGCCGCGTCCAAAGTTGCCAAACTCTCCCGCAAAAGTTTTACGGCGAGATTTCCCCGAGAGCGCGTGTTTTCCTTCACTTCTAACGCAGACGCAGCACGAGACGGGGATGCGTTAGATCAGGAGGCAGCAATAACCCAACACAAAGCTTCAGCGTGAGCAGGTAGACGCGCACCCCCCCCCCACACACACACAAGCGCCTCGTCTGATCAAGTACACGCGTAGAGATCCCACACGGTGGCCGTGGACGTCCGCCCGCCGCTCGCTGCTACTGTCTGCCACACACATACACACACAAACGCAATCTGAGTCTTAAATTGACATGCAGGCATACAGAAATTAGCGGTGCACCCCTCCCCCTGACTGACACGGCCACGGACCAGTCACAAGGAAAGGAAAGGAGGGAGGATTTGAACCGGTCCATCCGACAACTTGCCTCTGCGTTGCGCAATAATGTAACTTCGAGTGTCATACGTGTTAAGTCGCTCTTTGCAGATCTCACTCCCAGTTTTGAGGGATTTGTGTTGCTTTGTGGGGCGTGTGACACTTTGAATTCCCATCGATTAAAAAAAAAAAACCTCTGGCCTGACTTACTGTGAAGCTGTATTTAAAATAAAACTCTTTTGTCTCCCCTTTGTTTACTATATCTGGCTGTCTGTCAGAGCCTCATATTCAAGCAAGGCCATCCATCATTCCACAACTTTGCGCGTGGAGGAGGGTTTGTGCGCTTTTTTTGTTTTAGAAAGTGTCTTATTGTGTATACAGATGGCTGCTGGAAGGTAAAAGGTCGTGTCATATTTGCTGAGGCAGTGTTTATATGCGTACCTTGACAAATGGATGGTCTGTAAGCCTGTGGGCACAGCTGGAGGATGAGTGCTACACATTAAGTCAGTGGTTTTTCATTTCTTTGCTTTGAGTGCAAAGTAGAAATATTCCAGAAGTGGATCAAATCGTGTGATTTTTTTCTTCCTGTCAATGCAAACATTTTCTAACGAAACACCAATCAGATGTCATATGAAAAGATTTTCCCCCACTATGTCAGCATACAACAGCACCTCCTTCATTTGCAACATCTGCCTGGAGCCACCGGCTCCAACACAAACACAACATCCAGGAAAACGGCCCCGTAGCACGCATAATCAGCCCTTGCAACACAAATCAGCTCTTGTCCTCTGCCTCTCCTCCACCCTCCCTCTCTGCTCCCCTGCTTATAGCACTCGTCAAATGGGTCGACCCGCTGACCGCTGGCCAGACACCCATGTTGGCTGATGACAGATCAGGCTTGGACACTGCGGGGCCCAAGTTTCCGTGGACTTGCAGACAATGGATCCAGATGGCAACTCACCCAGCATCCTCATTCAGCTATCATGGACTATGGATTTAATTTTGGCCAGCTGAAAGAGTCACAACAGTGGCACCATCTAATACACTTTCTATGGATTTGGTTAGATAAATGTTGGATAAATAAGGTTTGATAAATAAAGAGCATCTCTCTCTCTCTCTCTCTGATGGTCAACTCTAGGCTGCTGTGACTGCACTAAAGTAAAGTCAACATCCGGTTTTTACAGTTCACAGCAGGGCTGTGACCAAAACCGCCCCCTAGTGGCCTTTACTCCCCTCAAGCACCAACCATCTTACTTCCATCCTAGGGTTGATGCGAAGCTAAAATTTGTTGCAGTTTCTCAACCGACCAATAGAGGGTGACTGCAAAAGCAGCTTTAGAGAGGAAATAAATATATTTCCAGCCTTGTTAGAAAAACTGTTTTGATCTCAGTTCTTTGATTTCAAAGCTATGACAACTCTGAGGGGATGATTCCTTTTGTATTCCAGGAGAATTTATACAAAACATTAAATTTATTTCTAATATGATTGATTGACAATCGACTCGGCCAATAGCTAACTATTATCACTTCCTTATGTGTAATCATCATGCTACCGCACTTAGCTAAGCAGCCAGCCGCTTGGATGAACCCAGAGTCTGCTAAATGTGTCAGTATTTTTTTTTTTAATTTTACCACTGAGAATATGTTAAACGATATATTCTGCTGTAAACAGTGATCTGCCAAAGCTAACTTTGATTCACATATGGTGGGTGTGTTCCCTTCAGCTTCCTGAGTAACATGACTGCACCCTGTACAAAGAAAAATGGGCTCCAAAACTGGTCTTTGGATCAAGTGACATAATGTTTCATCCATTGTTTTTTATAGTCTCCTTAAACCAATTCACACTAGAGCTGCAAAGCTGCTGGCAACTTTTTGCAGAAAAATATTCCATTTTAGATGTTTCAATGACAAAATCAGCAATAATCACTGCTTTTAGCTGATGCTACGTTAGTACAAACTGCTGATTGCTTCACTAAGTTTATATCTTAACAATACCCCCTTTTACATTGGCGAATACTCCGCTTTTAATGCTCGAATCTAGCATGTCACCTGTCCTTTTTATATTAACTGTCATGGGGTGGCATGTCGAGCTGGCCCCACCAATAACTCGCCTCAAGGGTACATTTAATTGCAGGTCAGGCCTAATGTAAACAGGAAGGACACGGGGTGGCAGGTCACAGGTGGGAATTTGTTGATGACAAGATGAGGATGTCTGCAAGCTTCTCACCCTCCGAGCTGTGGATGTCATAAATCAGCTTATCACAGAACCATAATCTGCAACTGGCTACTAAAATGAGAGATCATATTTCCAAGACATGAAACTTGGGTCATTAATAAACTGAAGGATCTCAGAAAGTAGTTCTTTGCAGTCAGCGAACACAACAACTTGAGTGGCAGAGGGAGACTACTGGTCATATTTGACACTACAATTTGGGTGAAGTCACTTTACAAATCCTGCTATTATTCAGCAAGGACACCCCAAGTTGCTCCATCTCCTGTAATCCGCCAGCTGTTCTGATGTTGGTGAAGCCAGTGTGGCCAACCAAATTGCAGCCCATCATGTTACATTGTACCTCTTGAGTCATCTTCCGTCCCCTCAACTCAGCTTCAGGCACTGAGAAGGCTCATGTCCTAGCATTTACATTGGCCCTTGCTTGTTAAACTTGTGTTCATCATCCAGGGATAATAACGAGGTCTCATAAAAACACCATGACTGGTGAGGAAGTGAGAACTGCTAGCCATTGGCTGAGCCAACTGCCAATCAAAAGTCTATGTCCTGTATAGTAAGTAAATATATTGCTTTATGTAAATTCACCTAACCACGGTGGGAAAATAAAATCATTTGTAAAATTATCATGGATGTGAAATCTAGTTTTGGAGACCAAAACCATTTTTTAACAAGTCTAGTAATATCTATTTCTATAGCATATTTAAAACAACCTCAACAGAACAAAAGGCTGTACGGGCTAAAAATAAAAAATAAAATAAAATAAATCCCCAAATCAGTAATAAAATCAGCAAATATTTCTAATAAGACTATAAAAGCCGATAAAAACAATGTCCACTAAGATTGTAAGAACAACAATAATAAATGAAATAATAAAAACATATAAAATATTAAAAAATGATTTGTGTTTGTTCATTCAGCTGATGAACCCATGTCATAGTTCTCTACAAACAAATCCCTATGTGAGCATGAACCAATAAACTATATAACAAAAAGAGTCTGCAAGATTGGTTCAAGACTGCTGTCTTAAAGCAGCTGGAGCAGCAGTGTGCTCTAATCAAGCTACTTTCACCTCAGACAGTCTCTTCCTAGTTGAGTGAGAGGATGGAAAAACAGAGGCAGCCAGAATGAATGTAACGCAGTTACATCATAGGTTAGCATGAATTAAGGCAAGCTAAAAATGGCTAACCTGTAGTTGGCTTCAGTTTCCAGGCTTGCTTGTTCTGCTGATTTGCCCATTTTTGGGTTAACTGAGGTTGGGCGAAATCAGTTCCAGCAGACACTGGGTTGTCCCAAATATCTGTCTTCAAGCTGACTCTTCATAAGGTCCATAGGTGGCATGACAGAGCAGTTGTCCACTTAATCAATGTAGAATACACTCTCTTTAGACTCCCTCTGAGCATGTGCCAAATGTCACATGAATACAATATTTAGAAAACTTTAAATTGTTAATGCAGTCATCAAATAACTATTAAAATCAAATAAATCACAATTTTTCGTTTTTACAGTCAACGAAATCCCATATTAGGTTATCACACAGCTAATTTCATGTGCTTGAGCTATGTTTTCCAAAACCTGAAGACCATTCATACCACCGTGTTTCTAGGTGTTGGTTGTTTCTTAATGGAGCAAATAGGGAAATAAGGCAGTGCAGTAAAGGGCATTTTGCAGGGACTGAAGGAAAGTACTGTATGTGTACTAATGATGTTCTGAGTCACAGATTTCTGAGAAAATACAAGTCATCAGTCTCCCTTGTTCCTACCCCGCAGCCCCTAGTATAACGTCAGACAATCAGGCTGATTGGACACGGCTTCAGGTGACCTTATCATCCGTGGCCACATCGTGATTAGGGCTCATTTTGTGGGAGCTGTCCCACAGATTTGATGACTGCTCCCTCTGCTATGTGCTCCGGTCACCTGTCACCACTGTGCAGCTGTCAGGCTAATGGTGAGGATGTGTTTGCAGGGACGCAGAGGGGTGTGTGTGATGTTTATGGAAGTGAGCTAACTGGCAGCCAGGCTGAATGCAGAGTGTGACGTGGAGTGTTGAATGCACGTCGAGTGGACAGCGTGCGGCACACCTGATTACAAGTCTGCAGGATATGTGCTGGGCTTTTTCCTTCCAAGTATCAGCGAACAGCTCTGGCTATCAGTGTTGTTTAGCTTATCTCTGCATGGTCGCATGGGGCTGGGCTCAGCTATATTTTTCAGATTCAGACCAGTGGGTTGAGGTGGGAGTGAGGAGTGGACTGGAGGGCTTAATGGGAATTGATACTGACAGTTGAAAGAGTTTCAAGGCAATTCAGACGCTACTAAATAGCAGAATTATGGAGAATTTAGTGCAGAGGCTAAGCAAAATGTACACTGATGAATGACTTTCTTGAAACTCAGAGCAGATGAGATCATCTGTTTTCTATGAAAACAGAGAAAATTATGGAAAGAACATTAAAAATACAAAGAACTATTAACAAAAAAACTAATAAAGTTGAGCCAAAATAAGAATAACCCAGGGGAAACTGATTATTCTTAAACAACTGTGCAACACATCTCCTGGGTGGCAGGGCACCAGGGGGGGATAAAATCCACCCTGAGTTCCTTAGGGATCTGGATGTTGTGGGGTGTCTCGGTTGATATGCTTGTGCAACATTGCATGGAGATCAGGGACACTGTCTCTGGATGGGCAGACTGGGTGGTGGTCCCCTTCCTTATAAAGGTGGACAGAAGGTTGTGCTCCAGTTACAGGGGGACCACACTCCTCAGCCTCCCTGGTGTGGTCTATTCAGGGGTACTGGAGAGGAGTGTTTGTCAGATAGTCAAATCTCAGATTCAAGAAGAGCAGTATGGTTTTCGTCCTGGCCTTGGAATGGTGGACCAGCTCTATACCCTCGGCAGGGTCCTTGAGCAGGCATGGGAGTTTACCCATGCCTGCTCAAGGCCTTTGGACTTGGAGAAGGCATTCAACTTGTGTCCCTCAAGGACTCCTGTGAGCGGTTCTCCAGGAGTATTGGGTGCCTGAATTCCTTATGTGAGCTGCCTGGTCCTGGTACACTCGGTGTCAGAGCTTGATCAGCATTGTTGGCTGTAAGTCAGACCCATTTCCTGTGGGGGCTGGACTCTGCAAGGCTTCCCTTTCTTACCGATTCTCTTCATTACTTTTATGGACAGAATTTCCAGATGCAGGTGAGGAGCGGAGGGGATCTGGGTTAGTGACCTCAGAATCTGGTCTTTGCTTTTAGCAGATGATATGGTTCTTTTGGCTTTATCAGGCCAAGTGGTTTGCAGCCAAATGTGAAGTGATTGGGATGATAATCAGCATCTCTAAATCCAAGACTGAGTCCTACCCTCACCTATGGTTGGAAGCTGTGGGTAGTGACTGAAAGAACAAGACTGTGGGTACAAGCGGCAGAAATGCGTTTTCTTCTACAGGGTGTTTGTTTGAACCATGATAAAGTACTGAAACAACTGAGATGTCAGTTGTTTGTAAAAGATCAGAACTGATTCCAGATGAAGTTTATAAAAACAAAAAGCATGATTTCCTGAGACATCTGGGACAGACTCCACTCTGCCCCACTCGTTATCTTTATGAGACGAAGTGTGAGTTGCACATAACAGATGTTGACATAAGCAGGATACTGAACCTTAATAACATTGGGAAATCCCTTAGATTTCCTGTCACAGCTCCATAAAGACAACTTGTAGGATTTTTGGGTAAAACATCTTGACATTTTGAGTTTATTTCCATGAAATTAGGTACAGGCATTCATGTCTGCTAAAAGTGAAATGTAACACCTAAAATGTGATGCTTTAACTTTCCATAAAGCCTCTGGTCACGGTTCTAGATGTGAGTATGGCCTATATTTTCCTGACCAAACACCTGCAATGACACTTGGAGTCCCACCAACATTACATCTGGACTTTCTGAACAATATGGCATGTGACAGGCAGTTCACCATCTAAACATCTGAGCTGTGTAAGGGTTCAGTGTACTTTTTAGCAACATCTAGTGGTGACAGTGCAGATTGCAACCAACTGAATATCCCAGAAGAGCAAAATTCAACTGAATACAGTTTTGAACATAATTAAAAAATAAAAATAAATACAAAAAAATAAATAAAAATAAAAATAATAAAGAAATACAGAAATGCTTAGACTATTGTTTCAAAAAATTAATACAATCAAAAACAAGGGAATCACATTTAACAGTCTTTCCTCAACCCACTTCCTTTCGTTTTGGATCATAGACTGGAAACCACCATCCCACCAGATGGTGTAAGAAGTCTGAACAGAGGAAGATGTCATTAAATGCAATGACATCTAACAGATCATTTTGTAAATTTCCCACCTACACCCAAACCCCTGCCTTTTCTGTTATGATAACACGTGGGTGCAATATGGCAAGTTCAGGAGGCTGATACACTGTTTTCAGGGATATAAATCACTTTTTCTAAAGCAATAGAAAGACTTTCTTATTTTCACACAATTCTACAGGACTTAAAACATAGTTATCAATATTTTATAATGCTACTGCAAATATATCTCTCTGATCTTATTCTTAAAAACTTCAACTATGCACAAAAATTGACAATTTAGTCCTCAATCAGTTCATCGTTGAGTTTACATTTAAATTCAGCATTTTATTTTTGGGGTTTACTAAAACAGCTTTACATGTGTTATTGTTTATTGGAGATCAATTCTGGACCTTTCCTGATGTCTGAATGAAATATTAACCACATGTTTAGGTCAAAACCCAAAAGAGCTGTGATACAATAGCTCCCTGTTCAACCAAGTCTTTGTAGATCTGTTCATAGCAACTTGTTTTAGAACTGAAAAGTCAGACACCTTACTCTGCTCCTCATCATCTATAGAGCATGCATCTTTTAAAACCGATGACTGAGGTTTTGTCTTGCTCACATCAGCAGAACAGTGTTTCCGGTATGATCTGAAGTTAGGCGGAGATAAAGATGGGGCAGATCTACAGCTTCAGACTGCCTAAAATTAAGCGACAGGTTTGTGTAATGCCGGAGTTTTTGATTTGGTAGACACTTCAAAAGCACTGAGACACATGCTCTCAAGCATAGAAAACATGTCTCGCTTTGTTTGTTGTGGTGTGGATTTTGTAGTTTTGAAATGTAAACTATGCCCTTGAAGTTTAGTCAAGCTGCAAGCCCCAGGAATGCATATCAACCATGAACAAAGTAACAGTCAAAACATTACCCCAAAATAGTGTCTCTAAACTTTACAACAGACGTACACCAGTTTTTATTCTCCATGAGATCAACACTTTCTGAAAGAGCTGTAATGACACCATAAGGTTTCTGGGTTCGACTGGCATCATGAGAGTCTGACTCAGCCCCAGAGCCCTCCTCCAGTCATGGCTCAAATCCTCTGGCTCCAGTTTATGCCCAGCTCGGGGCCTCACTCTCACTCTCGCTGCACTCCTTTTTTACCAGGAGATCTTGTGACCTGGTGAAGCAAACTGCCACTGGCTTGTTTGACAATTATAAGTGGCGTACTTGCTCGCCCCTGCCGAGCTGCAGCGGAACTTTAAGTGGCCCTCAAAGAAGTTTTAATCTCCAAATCTTTGTGATGACTGCAAATTCCTCAGTGGATTGGAGCCTAAGAGAACCCCTCTGTGTCATTGTAACACCTGTCCAGCGTAATCTTCTCTTTCAAACAGGAAGTCACTGAGACAGTTGAGCCACCGAGCACAAAAAGGCTACAGTTACAGTAAATGCATGAGGGTGTGACCCAGATTTTCTGCCTGATCATAAACTACAAAGGATGAACATAGCTAGGCAAACTTGTTTTAGATTTTAAACTGTCTTGTGTTGTATGGGTGTTGCATGGGTGGGTCTTATTTCAATATGCTCAAAGTGTATTTTTTTTAAAGGTATTATATTCCGTTTTATCCTTTTAGCTTGACTTGTGCCTAACTTATCTTTTTCTTTTCCTCTGAGTTTTTTTTTTTCTCCAAGTAGAGGAACTTTTGTTTCCACTTCACTCAGTGTAAACACATTTATGGGAAACTTGATGTGGTGAAGATGAAGTAAGACCAAACAAAAAGAAAAAAGAAAGAAAGAAAGAAAAGAAACAGAATTGATCATAAAACAGTTTCACTGGAAATGTATAATAGTGGGCGGCACGGTGGTTAGCACTTTTGCCCACGGTTGGTAGCAGGTTTCCGGTTTGAATCACAGCTGTGGTTTTTCTGTGTCGTATTTGCATGTTCTCCCTGTGCCTGTGTGGGCTTTATCCTGGTCCTGCATTAAGGCTTCCTACCACAATCCAAACAGATGCACGATAGGTTGGCGAGCAAGCAAGCAA
>JAOWBL010000015.1:10177044-10193677 GCA_028564865.1 Zenarchopterus dispar
ACTAATGTCACCCTTGTTTTAATATTCTGCGGGTTACATGCTTCCACTGACTATACACACACACACACACACACACAATCCTCTCTGTGTTCATGTCCACAACTAGGGGTTCCGTGCATGTGTGTTTCTAATGTAGCAGAAATCAGTGCTGTGTGACACAAAAGCATACGGAGATCTGAAGCACACAGACGAAACCCCTTTGCCTGCTCCTTGGCCTGTGTGCTCCAGCTTGGCCAGTGTGATAAGGTCTCATAGAGCTGTCACACTGTGGCAGGCAGTGACAGTGGCAGGCCATTAGCCTGCTGAGCCAAACCGGGTGGGGTCAGGCAAGTGACCCAAGTTCTGGGGTCTAAACGGGATCTGCGTTTCATGGGTCAGGAGGTCAAAGAGTGGAGGCATTTGATCAACTTTTAAAATGCCCTCTGTTTTCAGAGGAGACCAAGACAAACATGTTCAACTATGATTTATGAGGTGGACAGCGGATTTAGTCTTTTTTAACTCATAATGTGACACTTAACATATTGTGAACGTAATGGACTTGGTCAGCCTTTCATTTGGTTGGATATTTATGACTTTACTTTCAGTGTCTGCATGTTTACTGAAAACTTCTGTAATTGTACTAAGAATTATAGTTCACAGCAATTTAAATCTGTTTTTTAATGCATCCTAAAATATTATTCCACAAAAGGCCTTATCTGTAGTCTGAGGTGGGATTTTTATGAAAATAAGTCAGATTTTTTTCTTTTTTTTTTTGAAGAATCCCAAAATTTCGCTTTCTTGCTCTTCTTCGGCATCTTGGCCCATTATATCATTCAGTGCTTACGCTTTTAATGCTAAAAGCCTAAGGAATAAAACTAATGACAACATTAGTGAGATTTACTGGAATCAGTGAGCACTCAATTCTTATTTAGCTTTTAACCTGTGAAGTGACAGACATTGACTCAAAAATCTAATCCAGTAGACTTGGTGATGTATAATATATAAATGCCAAACAACACCAGAGCACATGCATAATTAAGGCCTAAAATAAATGAAATCCACTATTAGGAAGCTGACCTATATTGGCATTGTCATTAACACTGGTTACATATCTAAAGGTAAGATCCTAATCTCACATTGCACCTCTGTGCCTATTTTAATCTATACACCAGGTAACAGTAGACCAATGGAATTTTAATGGTCAACACAATAATAAAAGCAGTAGTTATAAAAATGCAGCTCATTTCAAATACTGTCCACAAACTTCTATGTTTTTAAGGTCAGAATAGGTAGTCATAACATACAAAAACTTAACTGCTAGACAAACAACTCTTTGTCTACTTCTGTCTTGCAAAGGCAGAAGCTTTAGATGTCACTCCTGGCTACTGGCAATAATCTACTTTACTAGCCTATAAAATGAAAACTGTTAGTGAGATAAGGAAGATTTGCAGGTGCATAAACTCACCTGGAAAAACACGCAACTTAACGTCATGGCAATGATGTCAAACTAAAGAGAAAACAAGCACTGAAGCTGCTTGTATGGAATGTGTCTTCTGCTGCTACTCTCTATATTTAATTAGACTTGTTTATCATACATTGATTTAAAGCAATGTAACATGTTGCATTCATAAAAACTTAATTTCCTCAATTGGCTTCTTTTGGGATGAAAGAACAGTGACTCTGCTCTCATTCTTTTCACCTGCTCATTAGCCCAACCACCATTCAAAGCTAATTCTGACCGTTAAAAGCTGAGGATTCAAGAGGAGACTGCACCTTAGCTGTGGCTGCAGACCTACAGACCTTCTTTGCTGAAGTAGACTCTAGAGTTATGCAACTGTTGAAATTTTGTCATGTCACTGGATATAAATTATATTTGGTGGGCTAAGGCCACACCTCAGAGAGTTCAATCACAATGCAAACACGGTATAACTGCTTTGGCATAAACAATACAAAGGAGTGATTTACCCAAGGTTCTGGATATCCCTGGATAGTGGTAGTGCTTGAAAAATTTCATGACTTGACACAATCATGTCACCATGATGACGATAACCACATGGGCTTGGGAATACCTTAGAAATCCATGACTACTCAACACAATCTGCTGAACCCAGAAATGCAACCTTCAACTAAATTACAAAAGAAGATAGGCATATGTCAAGTCTGTGCAATAACACAGCTGAGTTCTCTGCAAAAGCTCACATCATGTTGACAGAAAGACAGTGGACATGTGGGGACATGTGCTCTGAGGTCTTAGGCGATCATATTTCATGTGTGCTTTTGGGAAAATGCGTGTTGGGATTAATACTATGGGCCAAATACGAGAAAGACCATCCAAGCTGCTGTCAGTAAAAAGGTACAAAAACCAGTGTATATTTTCACTACTCTTGAAAGTACAAACAGAAAATATTCACAAAGATTCCCATACACTGCAAAAAAAAAAAAAAAAAGTTTCTATTATTTGCCTGAGGTGGTTTTTCTGGCAATTTAGATAGCGGAATATTTCATAAAACTGCAATGGAAACACTTTTTTTAAAGGAACAACAGGAGTCACATTCAATTTTCTGTAGGAACTGGCTGACCTTGGGCATGATGTGACAGGTGCAACTAGAGGAGTTATTGCCTTACACAGCTCATCAATAACCACATGAATCATCCCACGGTTTTGAATCTGCTGCTGCAATGTGAAATCATAGACAATTACCTCCAAGAAACCCCTCAGACATGCCCAGATCCTTACACAGGGGGCTTGCCTTGCAACAATTTGTAGCAGATGTCTGCATCTTTTTCTAATAAAAATAATGACTAGAGTGGTTTCAGAAATAGAAATTGACCTCTATTATAAGAATATTATTTTTCTTGTTGCATAACATGTCTTAGTGTAAATGCAATACTTTGGCTGTTGAGTTTTCAGGATTTTGAAATATTGCTTAAGTATTGTACTAAAATTGCAATGGGAAAGCAGTTTGCAATGTTATGTGAGTACAATGACCATGGTACATGTAAAAAAGCACCACTGATGGAATTCTGGAGAGAAATATTCTATCATTAGGGCAAAGTTGTTATCCCAAGAGGCCCAAGATTTTTTCAACAGGACACTACCAGACTTCAGTGGGAACAGTTAACATCATGATTTCATAGATAGTCTGTGTACATGACTGGTTTGAACCCAGTCTCTGTGTATTGACATGCCACACCATGAAGAGGAATATCAGATGATGTCCACAGTGGACTGCTGAGCAGCTTATACAATGTATTCAAGTAAAATAGACAAAAACTCTTCTTGCAAAACAGCAACAATTAGTATCTTCAATACTCAAATTGATAAAAAGGTGTAATTATAAGGAAAGGTAACTAAACATAGTGTAAACATGCAGGTTTCCGGATGTTTTTGAGTGTGTTGTTGGCATCAAATTGTAGATTTTGTTCCTATTTTTTAAAAATTTCAACGAAGCTGGTCAGTGAAGACACTGAAAACATCCTTTTCTATTTGTGACCAAAGAAATTTTAAAAAAGAGAAGGAGAAAAAGAAAAGAAGTCTAGATTTAAGTTTTTTCCCCCCACAATTTAGAAAACTTCTCAATTTTTTTTTTTTTAATGTGGGGTTTGGACTTTTAAAAATTTATTGTATATTTTTGTACTGCTTCTTTAAAACATACCAGAGCACTAGTTCAGCCCAGCTCTGTCTAAGTACAATTTCTCTTTTGATGAATATGCAGTGTGAATCAGCTGATCTTGGTGTTGCACCACATTCCTTCACACAGATCAGTCACACTGAACGGCTATTCCTTAAATACAGAGAAGCTCAAGGCCATGTACCAGCGTACAGCAAGAACAGCATTTGTTGCAAAAGATGCACTTTCCCTCACAGATGCTAGAAATCAGTCTGGTCATTGTAAATGCACCAGTGCTTTTCACTGAGACTCCAGCAGCTGTTGTCTTTTTGTTACAGAGGGAATGCAAACACACACAGCTGTGTGACTCGTCTGTAAAACCACAGATACTCGAGGGAAATGCACCTGTGACAGAGTGAGATTATCATCCCCCATGTCTGTGTGTGCCTGACCTAAGAACCACATCCCCTCACCAAGCACATGCAAACAAAACCAGAACATTATGTCTCCCCCATTCCATGTATTTGAAGCACTTATACAGTTACATGACAGAGACTTAAACTACGACAAGGAAAAACCCAGAGAAGACCATTAAAACAAAACAAAATAAAACAAACAAAAAAAAGCAACAAGCTCCAATACCACTGCCTTTAATGATTACAGCTAACATTTTTTGGGGACACTATCACTGTTCCTGTTTTTTTCATTGAGGTGCATATCCGTGTGTCGCAGTATTGTCGCTTTCCCCATGAAAAACAAACAAGTGCCACACCGTCGCTTCCCCTCTTGCACCACGAACCCCCCTGTTGGCATCCTGTGTCAAAGTGATAAGCAATCCCCTGATACCTCCCAGCCCCTCTCAGAACAAAAGAGCGACAGGAAGAGGTCAGGCACTTGCCCCGTGAGCCTGCCAAGAAATTATAGTGTTCCATATGTTTCAGGTTGAAGCTAGCTCAAAACAAACCCCTCAACTGCATAGTCCTATCATACATAATTAAGGGAAGCACAAGTCACTTATGGATGGGCTGGTGTTATTTGCTTTAGGTAATGATGATATTCCTACATGCTGTCAAATACTGTCATTCTGATCATCATTCAGCAGTACTCTCTCTGACCTGCTAATTATACTGTTTGTTGTGACTGTGCACACAAGCACTGTGCCCATGCCTTGCGATTTGGAGTCCATTTAAAATCAAAGGCAGCTGTCTTACCACTGAGAAAGCAATTGTCCAAACGTCCTATTGCTCTGATATATTCTACTTTCTTCTTGTGGAGTTACAAAAGAGGCTATTAAGGCCACTCCGTGGAAAGTCAAAGGGGATGGGTCTAATGCTTGACAGGGTCAGCCACAGTCAGGCTGTTACTTACTTAACTCTTATGAGGTCCAGCAGCAAAAGAAAAACCTTGGTCTCAGAGTCAAACATTGTCAGCAGTGGTGGTTTCTTAGTGTTGATGTCATGAAAGGTCTCCCTCTTTTCCAAACAGTCAGATCATCTGCTTTGGTCACAGTTATTTATTTTACTCAGTCACATCAGAAGAAATAAAGCAAACCAGAAAAGATGTTTAAACACAGAATGTTGGTTTTGTAACCTGGCACTCCCTCTCGCAACCACATGGCCGTAGTAAACACAGAGTATAACAGAGTGGTGGGCAGGGGCATGTCATGGTGATGCAGAGTGCCATTGAGGGTGGTGTTAAGTTTAAAGAGCAATTTAGCCAAACAACGGACTGTTGAACTTGAATCTGACTGTGTGTGAAGGCAAGCGCCACCAGCTGGGTCTGCAGCCTACATCACTTCACTCTCCATTCAAGTGTTACTGTTTCGTAAATCATCACGGGTAACCAAGAGCTGATTAATAAAGCTTAGAGCAAGTGGGGTGGGAGGTGGGGTCAATGCAAAACAGCTGTTTGTGCCTGCCTGAACTCATCAACCATGGCTGATGATTCTGGAGAAGCCAGTTTCTTTTCTTGTTTTGGGTATTAAATTTGAAATGATATCCTGCCAAGTGCATAGATCAGTGCCAAAAGAAACAAGACAGATGTTCTACATTAGCACTTCAACCATGTGATGATCCCAAAAAGCTTTAAAAGAGAGAAAAACAGAGAACTGCAAGACGGTTTAATAGAAAGGGTGTATTTTAACTTGTTGGCTAAATGAAGATCACTAGAAATAGAATTAATACCACAAGCTAAATCCTGATTGACAGATCTCTGACCACTAATGAGTCCAACAGAGCTATGTTTGTTCTGGTAGAATTGCTTAAATCTGGAATCACTGAAAATCAGTGAGTATATAAATAATGTATTTAGATCACTTTAGAAATGTGGGATGTGGCATCAAAATTGTTAATTTTCAGGTTGACATGACGTGCCAATAATCCAGCAGAGATCTCAGCAAGGCAAGGGAAAGAGGCATCGTAAACTGCCACAGCTGTGTATCCATTAATCCCAACTGTCTCTGGTAAAAAGAAAAAAAAAGGAAAAAAAATTGTAAAAGTATATGGTGAAAAATGATGCGCTGATCTTTGCTACTCTATCACCATGGTTCTGTGCAAAATCAATCCACAGAGTACACCGACTATAGATTCTCTGAGTTGATGTGTAGCCCTCTAATTTATGAGCTGCACTGATGGCTCAACACAACATTGATTAAAAAAAAAAGAAAAGAAAAAAAATACAGCAGATGTGTATTCTGAGACAGTGCTCAGAGATTTTTGACGTGACCCTTCACTTAGTATAACTCACAATCTTTGAGATGGTCCAGAATCTGCTGGGCAGTATTTTAAACTTTCCCTTGTGTGTCCAGTGAGCATGGATGGGTGTATGATGTGCACTTAAGAAGTGTAATCTGTGGCTGCATTCTTTTCCAACATGGAGATGAAACCTTGTTTTGGATGACCCTTAGTTGTGTCATTGATCAAGGGTTTCAGGGCAGCATTAAAAACTCCTGAACTCAGAAACATTTCTACATCTTCAATCTACAATCTAAAACGACACACATTTCAGTCTTTGTATGATGGTTTGGGTTTTCTGTAGGGTTTTTGAGTTTCATTTGTTGTTTTACTTGGTTCTTTAGTTTTGATCTTGTGTTTGTAATCTGCTTCCTGTTTTATTTTGAAAGCCTGTGTTCTAGTGTTTAGTTATAGTTTGACTTCCCTTGTTCTTATCTGCCCTGATTGTTTGCACCTGTGTCTTGTCAGCCCCAGTCAGTGTCTTCTCTTGTCTTTTCCTTCCTTCCTGTTGGTCTATTTGTTTTTCAGCCTGTTTGCATTTGCTGTTTGGTTGGTTTATTGATTTTTATAGTAGACCTTTTTTGCTTTGAATTCTTGCCTGAGCAGCCCTTTTTGTTAAATAAAATTGTTAATGTTCTTGTTGAAACTCCTGAGCTTGGGTTCTGCTCCACTTTGACGCTTTGAGATTTAAGACCATATTTCAAGCATGTTATTCCACTTCAACCTTTACTTGGACTTGAAAAAGTGCTGCTGATTTATCACCAATTGAAAGATGATTCTCAACACTCAAAGTAGAAGGTGAAATACTTAGTTTTGCTTGTTGAAACGGGCAGCATGTGCAGAGCAACATTATTGTCACTGGATATGTTCTTGCAGTTTTCTCATAACCTTTCAATTTCAAATCCATTATTCACTTTTTAAAAATTTTATTTTATTTATTTAAAGCTATGTATTGTTCTCCAACTTCAGAGGTTTTAAAAAACATTTTCTCTGAGTTATAGGTCAAATTTTATTGGACACTATAAATATAAACGTGTCTTTTACTTTTCTTTCCAAAGCAAGGTTTTTGAAATTTTTAATATTAAGCCTTCATCTAAAAAGAGGCGGTCTGCTGCATTTAGTCTGAACTGGAAGTGCAGGCTTAATTATTCACACTCTGAAGCATTTCAGCCAACAGCACCCAGAACTTAAACAATCTGGGATTTTTCTGAAATCTAAAGCCTGGTATATGCTTCATCATCTTGAAGTAGGGGGAACACCATCAACCTTGTTTCCCTTTTAAAGGTCCTTCTTGAGGTCTGTGCTTTATGAAGTTCTTCCAAGCAATTGATCGCCAAAAGTGTCGAGTTTCAGAAGGATCTTTTGGGAACTCAAGTGAAACTTGCTGGATTGTGTACTTTCCAGTTTTGCTTTTTTTATGGGAGAGGCCATTGATGGAACTGATGGATCTGGAATGCTTTTTTTTTTTTTTTTTTTGTAAATGCTGCATTGTGAACAACAACAACAAAGTCAGAGGAGGGGGTCTGTATACCCTTTGATCGAGTCTAGCAAAAGAGACAATGCGGAAAAGTGAAGTACTGAAAATGATGCAGTACAGCTAACTAATCACAGTCCATGAAGTCTGGATCCCGTTGATGTCGTCAGAACTTTGGGGGTGGATGCCAGGTCACGCAGAGGCTCTGTGGAGGAGGGCTCACGAGGGCTAACGGAGAGGGTCTGTGTTGCAATGTCATCAATTCAGTGGAGAAGTATAAATCGGGCTTAAGATATAGAGTATTTTGGACAAACTAGTGTGTGGATTCTGTGCTGCTCAGAGTACCACCTACTTAGAAGTCAAGCCTTGAAATGTGCTTCAGCCATATTATTGCACACTGCTCTGATGACACATATTTCTTTGCATGGAAAGATAGTCTGATATGTGAAAAAAAAGCCCATGCTAGAACAGCTTATTATTCATCATTGACTGAAGATAACAAAATAATCCACGTTTTCTATTCAGAACTGTAGCCAGGCTGACATGCGGTAACAACTCTGCATTTCTGCGGCTCTCAGTAGTGAAGTCTTTATGAGCTTCTTTAGCAGTAAAATAATCAGAATTAGAGAAGACATTAACCAGGCCTATCTAGCAGTGGCTGTGGGAGATTCTTCAGCTTCAGTGACTTCCTCGGGTTCTGACCTGACTCTAGACTGTTTCACTCCCTATGGACCTTCCTGAGCTGTCCTCAGTCATAAATTAAGCTAAATCATCCACAATAGGAGTTTTTTTCCATCAGGATTTGATGGCCAAGCACCACGAATCTTGCAAGACCTGATAGTGCCTTACAGTAATTAATAGAGCTGTTGTCCTCAGGATGCAGGCTTACTTGTAGTTCCTAGAATATCCAAATGTAGATTTGGAGGATGGACCTTCTACTATCAGGCACCATTACTGTGGAACCATCTTCCAGTTTGGGTTAAGGAGGCTGACACCACCTCCATTTTTAAAAACAAACTTAAAACATTTCTGTTTTACTAAAGCCTAAAGTTAGTCCAAACTTTAGTGTGTTAGGTCCAGTAGTCATAGCTGCAGCTACAGGACAAGATTAGAGCAAGCTTGTCTTAAACATAGCTTGATCCTAAATATGCTACTATCGAGCTACGCTGCAGGGAGACACCAACATGATTCACTGAGAGGTGCTGCTTCTTGTGTTGCTCTATCTCCTCTTTTTCTCCTCTGTAGATGTTTGCAGGCCAGATCTTCCAGAGCTGTATGCTGACCTGCAGTCCTACCCTCTGACCATCCCAGTATTTACCTCAATCTGTCCATATAGATGTCTCTGTTGGACATCTACTGACATCCTGACCTGCAGTCGCACCCTCTGACCACCTCAATATCTGCTGTTTCTGCAGAACATCAAATAACCAGGTATTAGTCATATATATATATATAGAACCCTTAGTTCTCCAACTAACAGATAATAAATACTGGCATATCTTGTCTCTTGAACCATTTGAAAATATATGTGTGCCTCTCCTGTCTCTGTTCTTCATCCGCTCTTTTCTACCTCCCTTTCGATGCTCTCCCTGGCTGGCCTTCGGCAGGAGGGTCCCCCCTTATGAGCCAGGTCCTGCTCAAGGTTTCTCCCCTCCTAAAGTTTAAATGTTAAATTTGGAAGACATTTACAAAAATATGGAATGTGAAACAATATGGAAAGGAAAATAAAAGGAAAAAGGTGGGGGAAATCAACACAGAGCAAGCCTTTAGGGCAAAATTATTGATTGCTTTAAGTTTAGAGACCTCAAAAATTGGTGTGTGACTAAAATGTATGAACCCTAAGATGAGAACCCTAGACCTGGTCGTAGATGGGTAAACACACAAATAACCATCATGAAGGGAAAGAGGTTGCATGTGCTTCCTATATTTCTTTCATATTTCTCTCTTTGCACCAAAAGGTGTTTATTAAAGCACGGTATAGTGTTCATTTTGAGTTGTGAAAATGTTGGTAACTTGACAGAGTCTGGGTGAATAACACACAAAAGAGGAGAGGAGATGAAAGGCCAAATTGCACTGGAGATCTCTCTTTAGAACATCAAACAGAGTATTTCTCCCAGCAGTCAGCAGGGCTCCGGGGGGACGCAGTTGTAATTTCCTGGCAGAGGGGCTGGACATGTGGGCACTACTCGGCTGACATCAAAGACACCAGACCTCAAGAACACTGACACACACTCTTTTCTCTCTTTGTTCGTCACATTTCTCCCCTTTTATATGCATCATTCGTTCCCGTTTTCTCGGACATAATTTTCCATCTTTCTCTTGTTGACATGTACAATAAATTAGAGGATTCTGTGCTTAATTTGAGGAGTTACATTTGGAAAGCAGGGAAAATTATAAAAAGAAACTCATTAAAAGGAAGATAAATAATGAAGTATGACGATATTAGTTTTGGTTTTCACTTTCAAGTCAAAGCTTCATAGATGATTTCACCCTTTTTTTAAAAAAAAATACATAAATTATGTGTTTGCCTTTTATTTTTTCTACTGTAATATTCAGAGAATCCTTTTTATGTGTGTGTGTGTTGAGGGTAAAGTAAAAACAAGTACTGTGTTAACTGTACTGAAGTAGCCAACATATATAACATTTGGTTCGCTGCTGTCGAACATAGCTCCTAAATGAGTTGCTAATAGTTGTCCGTTATCACTTAATAATACAGTCTCTTAAGGACTTATATACTGGGTTTTATTTGTTCCTAGAACACAGCACCGAATATGGCCACTGAATTATTTTGACATCTCACTCCTCTCAGGCATGCAGTAATGCATCTTTGCATTGGTCTGTTGTCTTAAAGAGCTAAGCAAAAGGACAAGGCAAGTTTGTGGAAGCTAGGCTCTTGTTCTCATCTACCTAAAGTTTGTCTTTTGATAATCCAAAACTTTTTCTCCTTGAAAGACTTCTCTGATGCTGAAACAGCTTGAAGTTGACTGAGAGCATCATCAACACTGTTATTCCACATGCTCGAGTCTGGAAATGCAGATTTAACTCTCACAGTTCCTTTGATAAGGCCTCATTTGTTTAATGATCTTTGACTCTTCAACCAGCCTTTACGTGTTGGTCTCTACGCGCAGAGTTAATGTGTCTGTGAGAGTTGCCGTGCTTCAGTCGGCTGCTTGTACACAACCGTCATGCATTCTTTGAAGAAGTTTTAGTTTACCTAACTTTATGCAACATGCCTCTGAGTGAAAGAGCAGAGGTTTGATGCACTTCATCCTTCTTTTTGATAGTTCAGTAAATGTGTTTTGATTTTGAACGTGTGTGCAGTCTTGCCCCTATGATGTTGGTGGGGCTCCTGTGGGACCAAGGACCCAAGGCTACAAACTGCTGATCTAACCAATTTCAAAAGACATAATTGTTAGACGACCGCTCTCCCTTTAAACTGGCTATCAAAGTGTACTTTTTTTTTTATGTTAAGAAAAGGTTTGTAATAAGGTGTGTAAATTTGATAAACTTCTCAAACTAGATGCGCTGATGAAGCACAAAAGTGACTGAATAACCAAAATTCAGGAAGATCACATAGATGTTACACGTGTTACAACCCAGCTAGTTGGGCTGCAACATAAAAAGGCTGAACATACAAATCAAGAAAGCGAAGGCTTTGTTGTGCAACTGCAACTTGGCAAACAGCAGCGAAAATGGTGAGTGTTGTGACCGATGCCAGGTAAGTTATATCCACACCTTTCACAGGTGTAGCCAGTTAAGCAACTAGAACTACACCCATGCATTGACTCTTGCACTGCAAAGGGGCACAATAATAATTCATTTGTGAAGAAAACATGCATTATGATAGCAGCTGTCTGCCAATATTTCAAAGATCCCATAAATGGGAAGTTAGTTTCTCAACCTTCTCAACCATTTAGGACAAATGATTCCTGAAAGTTGGTATTTTTAAAATGGTGTTTAAAAGTTTTCCCTCTCTCACTGTGCAGCTAACTGTTCAGAGGATTTTGTGTCTGAAAACAGCTGAAATATTAAGAGAAACTGAACAATGCAGTGACTCATTACGTAATCTTGAAGTGATACTGTGACAACTTCTTCATAGTATCATTAGACTCTGTAAAAGTGAAACAATGACAGTATCACTTTGTAATATTGTGAAAGTGACACTATTGTGAAACACTACTTCAAATTTCTTTTCAGCCATGACTTTTATGTATTGAAGTTTAATACAAGCTACAGACTTGTCTTGAATCTTTCCTTTGTTTGAACACTTACTCCTGAGTCCTACAGGTGGGGGGGTGAGGGGTGGGGTGTTTGTTCCAGTTTACCTGCAGCTTTGTTGCTTCAGTCCTCTGCATAACCTCCAGACTTTATCGGCCTGATTTGTGAGGTTATTGATTTAAATGTATCAAGACCATGTGAGAATTGCATGGTAAAGATGTTTCTCACCATAATCTGTCTTTTTTGCAAAGACACATATGAAAGGGATTGGTGACAACAATAATACGCTTTTTGATTTGTAATTTAACCTCTGAACATGGTTGAAATCTCTACTGAAACCCTCTGAACTGTTTACCCACAGCCTCTATGGTTAAACATAAGGTCTCATGTATGAGTCAAAGCCTGATGGAGACCGGATTCTCTCAACCATTCTTGGTTCTGACTTCCTTCTAGCTTGTGTTAATTGATGTTACCTGATGATAAAATAAAGAGCTGAGTGGACTTGCTTGCACAGCTTTCGTGGAGCAGAATGGATGGTCACTTTTATGCCATGCTGTGACGATTCTGTTGGGACCCCTCTTTTTAAACAAAAAAAAAAACGAAGATGACTGCAGTTCAGAGCTGTTGGTGTCATGCAACTGTACTGCAGCTTCATGCTCAGTGGGACCCGGGGGTTAACCGACTTCCCAGCCAAGCCTCAGATACCACACACCTACGCTGTAGCCACTGCAACATTGATTCAACAAAGAACCATAAACTGCCCATTATAATTCACATAGTGTAAAATCATGCAGCAGTTATTTTCCATATTTGTGTTAAAATAATAATAAAAAAAACAAAACAGCAGAAGCAACTGCACATCAAGTAACTTTTGAGTGTATAAACCTTACATTTAAGATGATGGTTACTACGACCGTATGGAGAAATGACCATAAGTCCTATTCCAGAATGAATTGTCTCATATATTTTTATTTGTTCAGTTTTAAATTAAAAAGAATTTTATAATTTTTTTATCATTTTCAACTAACACCATCTGTGTTTTTAGATTAGACCCCACTATTAGGGGAGGGAAGATGGACTCGGGAGATGTTATCGAGTGGGACTATGTAACACCTGCTGTCTGTTTGGTTGCATTTGTTGACTGCAACACATTTCTTTCTGAGACTCTTCAATTTGTTGATGACCTGAGTTTGTTTCTTCCAAAGCCGCAGTATGTCATTTTAGCAGCCACTTGCAGATTATGGTTCTGTAATATGCTGATTTATGACATTCACGGCTCTACGGATGAGGAGCTTGTGGACATCCTCATCTCGTCATCAACAAATCCCAACCATGACCTGTCACCCCACGTCAGTTAATGTAAAAAGGACAGGCGACATGCTAGATCTGGGTGTTAAACGGGGGGTATCCGCCCAGGTAAAAGGGGATCATATTTAATTCCTTGAAACTACATGAAGGCTCTATACGAAATGTTAAAAACAGTTTAATTATAAATATTAACAGCTGACACCTTCTTGATGGTCTGCGCTACCACTGAATCGCAGTTGTGCTGCAGTCGTACTCCTATGAAAGAGTGAAGTTCAGAGTATTTTCAATATGACATGCAGCCATATTATAGGATAATTGCAGCACAGAGCTTTGTCTGCAGGGGAGGACGTCCAAGGTCACTGAAACTGCTAATCTGGAACAGTCTGTTCAAAGATAAGTGCACAAAAAAAAGGGGGCCTTGTCCGTCTTATTGCGTTTTTCCTTATATGTTGCGACATGCGCTTGTGTTTATGTGTAAGGCAACAAGTTTGCTGTGGCATTCGTACATACACACAAGGCCTCAGGCGCTATGAACTGAGCAAGGCTATAATTTAGGAGAGCTCGCTGGGAGGGAGGTGGTTTCTTGGTCTGACTTGCCTCAGGTAACGGTTAAGTCCATAGATCTGAGTCAAGCAGCTCTGACAAGAGAGGACAGCCAATTTGGTTTGAGCTGAGCCTCTCTGGGAACGCTTGAGCTGTGGGAGCAGCTGGGCTTGTCGGCAGATTAATGCATCAACCTGAGCGACAGGTCAGGACCCACCTCTTGTCAGCTCACTCCACTACTCAATGTACTCTGGATTTAAAGAAAGTCTTCTATCTTTCTCTCTTCCTTAAATTTCCATGTCATTCCTCTGGGACATTTTTATTTTTTCTACCGCTGCCTATGGTCTGCAGAACGGACTAAGCCAGGTGGCAGTACTGCTGTGTCCTGGTTGTGGGGCTTGCTGTTTTCAGCTGGGAGGAGAATTTTCCATTGGCACACACAGTGTGTCTCCCCGCTGCTGAACGCCCTTCAGATTCATGCGTGTCAGCGGCCCCGTTAATGCTGCCCAGATGAGGCGAAGAGAGAAGGATGAAGGGAAAGGGTGGGGGGAAGTCGTGAGAAGAGGGCTACATGTTTAAAAGAGACATGAGGACAAGGAATATGATCAGCCCAAAGGAAACTGCACCGCTGCAGGTGTGAGAAAAGGGAAGAAATAGACTCTCAAACCCAGCTTCTTATCCTCCTCATCCCCTCCTCCCCCCTAGGCCGAGGAGACGCAGGTGACCTGCAGAATCATAACTTGGAGTGCTGCTTGTTTAAAGAAACTATAAGCTCCAGTCATAGTGGTCAGACCAGGTCACTCTTGCCAACAGAAGTCTTTTATTTGTTCATCCACAAGGAGATTTAAAAACAGTGTGTTGGCAAAGGGTATAGTGTGTGTGTATGTGTGCGTGTACCGCACATGTGTGGGTGGGTGGACGGACAGAGGACGGGGGTCAAATACTCCCTTTGAAGATGTGTTTGCATTTAAGCCAAGGATAACATAAAAGCAAAAGAGACAAATTGGACTGAATGAGCGTGGACTTCAGTTGAGTTAGGTGTGTTTGCAGTCATCTTAGTCACGTTTGCTTTCAAGCTTTGCCAGAGTTATTTTGGCTCGTTCAGCTGTCCACAGAGATTTAAGAGGCCATTTCATGATGCAGAGTGCACAAGCATTAAGCACTTAAAATATTATCCTAGACACAAGAAATCTGATTTTTTCTGAGATAAATACTTCATAACTTTGCATTGCACCAGATTTAATTAAACACATCTAAAACTGAAGCCTTCATATTCTAACTAGTTTTAAATTAATGAATAAAAGCATATAAATGACAAAAGTTATTGAAAAAGGATTTCACATAGTGAAATCAAAAAAAGATACAAATCTGAAATGGACAATGGTCCCTTTTGATAAACTGAAATAGTTTCTTGAGGAAAATAAAGAAATCAAATAAATGGTCATATTCAGACCATGCATTAACATGCATTTTGAGGCAGCAGCTTGATGTGAATATGTATAATTTACAGCAAGGAAAAACAGGAAGCCGGAAATAAGAAGACAAAAGTTTTTTTCCCAAACAAAAGACGTGTACAGTACAAGTGTGTATATGATATGCAAATACAAAGAAGAAATTGACAGTGAGCTTTGTTGTGGTCACAGCTTTAGTTTAATAGGCAGTCCCTTGATGCTGTTGTCTGAGGCCATCATCAAATGCATCCTGGGTGATCATACCTGAATCCATCTTGGAATGCATTCAGACTTTGCATTAGCTTTGGCCACCCATGATCGGATTTCCCATGAACTGTTTGTGCAAAACAACAACAACAACAACAAAAAATGGGATGTCTTGGACAGATTTTGGAAACTGATGATTTTAGTGCTTTATAAACACTAAACCAGACTCTGGTAAGGCTTTGCTGAGTATCATATCCTACACAATGTCAAAGAATTAGATTTAAGGTTGAGTCTTTTTAGCAGGACAACAAACTTAATAACATGTCCAACACCACAAAAGAAAGATCCAGAGGGAATGACCTTAACTTTATTGAAAGTGCTGAAACTGTCAGTCGCAAAAGGGAGAACCTGCAAACTTTAAAGAACTGGAACACTTTAAAATATTCTGATTAACCAAAAGTGGTCATTTACATTTGTCTCGGAAGAGATCCTAATTCATGGTGGCAAGCATTTCTTCTTGAAACAATACAGTGCAAAAATGGAAGTGGGTGGCACATCTATGCAGGACTCCAAGTTGTGTACTACAAGCATGTAGTGCATGCTTGGATCAGCTTTGTGCTGAGTGCAGTTGCTTCAACAAGCTGTGTGTAAAGCCATTTGGACATTATCATAGTAAGCCAAATCAATACCAGTGAAGTCAGAAACCAAACAACCATAAACAGCAACTATGAAACAATGTCTCCATCTATTAATGCAGCATGCCCACCCTGCTATCATTCCCAAACACACACACATACACTGCAGCTCAACGTTTCCAGCGGCTGCTGACTGGATGTTGTGCTTTGTTCTGAGGGCTCTGACAGTGAGTGGAGGTCTCTGAAGGCGCATGTTGAAGTTGAAAGCTCAACAAGCTCTCTGAAGTGGCTGGCTTTCATGTTGCACACTGTGCTCGAACTAGAGGAGAGGGAAACACCAAAGTCCAAAAGAACAAACTTATTTCAAAGCAACATATGTCAGTTGTAGATGCTCCTGTAACAGTTCTGACTTCATCACAAGTGGTTACCTTTGAAAATGAAAGATTTTGTGGTATTTATGTATTTATATATATAT
>JAOWBL010000015.1:10195560-10231058 GCA_028564865.1 Zenarchopterus dispar
ATTTCAAAGCAACATATGTCAGTTGTAGATGCTCCTGTAACAGTTCTGACTTCATCACAAGTGGGTACCTTTGAAAATGAAAGATTTTGTGGTATTTATATATATATATATATATATATATATATATATATATACACACTTACACTCAAATGATTGCTGGCAGCAATAGGTTGCAGCCAATGCAGCGCGTCAGAATTCTGGCTTATTAAAGTGTGAATCCAAGCCTCAGGATGTTTTTCTCTCCACTGAGGTCACAGTACATGTCAGGACATGAATCTAACGATGAGACTGCGAAATGTACTGGGAGATTTAATCACTCCCATGTGTACCGAATTTGTTTCTGCTGTGTCACTTTGTGGTTACCACCTCCACCATTTAATCGTGCCCCAGTAAGAAGCCTCAATATTAGATGCTTATTATGTTAATTGTGTTCACATGGTGACAGGGTGTTTTAAGGATAGTTTGTTGGGGCAATTAAATGCCACAGCAGCAGGATTAAGACTGAGAAAGTAATTCTGAGTTCACTGGTTCTCAAAACCATTAAAGTGGCCATATTATTTTCATTTTCAACCATCTAATTTGAATTTCTTCCATCTCTGGGGCAGCTTTGCACCTGAATGACTCCAAAAGCCTGTAATTACTCCCAAACAATCAAAGACTAAGAGTCTTTTGGGTAATTATTCAGTGCATGGCATACATGGCATGTATCAGAGAAACATTGGAACTGTGTCTCGACTTTGCCAGGGGGTTGCTGTGTTGCTTTGGAAACTAGTTAATGCCTCTCAGGGAGGAGTTCACAGGTCAACAGACAAGTAATTCAGTCAAACAGATTATGCTGAAATGAGAAAGACGGGAGAACATTTGGCTCTTGTACATATAAACCCCTAAATCATAGCCAACTGGAAATTTTTACAAATACTTTAGGGATATGAGATTTCACTTCTTAGATTTGTTTAATTAAATTTTTTCCTATTAAACGTTTCTGTTTATTTAGAATTATGATGAAATAGTCAAAACTAACCATTTCTCAGTTCTCCTCATGGGAAGGGAAACTAAACAAATAAAGCAAATGTTCATAAATGTTAGGTTAAACAGTTTGTCTCTCCTTGTTTACAACTAACATGCTCTCTTGATGTTTTTTGTTGTGCACTGGATCTGTGTCATTTCTGTTGCTGCAGATTTCTTAGATGAGAAGAAAAGCTTTCTTGACTGATGTCCTCTCACCTTTCTTCCAATGAAGTTCTTTGGTCTTGCTGTAGAGGACAGAGCATGGTTGATGTTTAACAGGAATCATCTACCATGTCTTAATCTTGCCAAAATTTTAATAAATAATCTGACTGCAGACCTGTCCAGGTCCTGTAATGACCTGGGATAAACTCCAGCGGATGCTCGTGACCTTGTAAAAAGGATTCAGCGAGTGTAGAAGATGGATGGAATCTTGCAGCATAAAAGATCATTAAGTCTTTTGGAGGTTTTGTTTGAACATACTCTGTTGGTATTTATTTAAACTGTGAGATTGTAAAAATGCGAGAGAGAGAAATACAGGAGTGGTGATGTTGAGAGGCAGCTCATTGGAACATACAGACGGCCTCCTCAGAAACCAGTTTGAATGACAGAGTTCTTGTCTGTGACTGCTGAAATGGCTTTAGGCACTAGATGCCAGGAGGAAGAAAGAAAGGCTAGATAGAAAAGGGTTATGTGTTGTGCATGAAGAAAAAGTGGCCTGAGGGCTAGAAAAACAAGTCTGGGGTCACAAGGTCAAGTGTCACTTTCTTTCCTTCATATCTACAGCAGTGGAAGGGTTCACCAGCCCTGAGTGAAGCTTTTGTTTGGTGGGTAGATGTTATACACCATCCAGAAGACTGGAGGTTCAATCCTTCCAGCTCTGCCATGCGTTAGTGTCCTTTCACAAAATACAGAACCACCACATCGCCCTATCTGCTCACAGGGGCATCTCGGGGCCTCAAAGTGTGTGATGTCACAAATGAACAAATCAATCTATATATCTGAGTCTAAATTAGTCAGTTACAAACACAACATAAAGCACTTTGTTGAATCTAGACAACATTATAAAGTATATAAGTGTAGGCCTTTCACACTGTGGTCAGTTTAACAGTCATCCTTTTAAACCTGCAGAGGCTAATTTCATATCACATAGATATGTAGCAACATTAGCATTAGCATGTCAGTTAAATTTATACTCACTTTTTACCTGTCTTTACCTGGGATCAAAGGGTTAGAGCTTCAGCATTTTTGAGAGAAATTAGTAGATAATTACAGTTAACAACAACTCTCAAAGAGTGATCAAAGTAAATCAAAACAGAGAGAAAACAATTTATTAAAACAAGCTAACAGCTACACCCACAGTAGTGCTATAGTAAGTTTATTCAGTAATGCTTGGTGAATTTTCTTCAGTATTAGTTCCTCCTTTCACGGTTTAAGTTAATTTTAAGTGCTCTGTATTTATTTGAAAACATAGTTTATTTCTATTTTTAACTTAGAGGCTAACTTCTTTTATTTTAGCCTTTGTTGATCTCACAACTCTGGTGGTTACCAGGGAAAATAACATTCGACATAAAAAAAATTATTTTGGGCATCTAATATGCATGCACCATTAAAAAATTAGAAAAGAGAGAAAAATATGATAAAACCTTTTTTTCTATTGCGCATAGCACAACATCTTGAAACATCTGGCCAAAAGTGGCCATCATTTGCTGCATATGCTCAAGCTTGGCATTAAAATGTACATCTAAACGCATCTTGAGTTGTTGGATCATACCTTTCTGCTGTATATGCAAATAAACATGCATGCCATTTCCACTTGCAAACACTGCTTGTGTTGGTTTTTGCTTAAAAAGCCAAAGGTAGGTCATGTACAAAATCTTTTTGCATACACTGATGGCTTTCATTCTCTGACACAATTGTGTTCAGACGACAGAGCAAATTTGGACACAATCCACCCTGGAATCTATTCAGACCTTGAATTAGCATTCGCTTTTTGTGATTTCTAATGGTGCACTTTAATACCTGGTCTGAAAGGGATGCCTGTCTTTGTTCACATCTCATTAAAGTTCCTCCCAAAAGATCCAGTCTGCTCTGATTGGTCAGATGACTGAATTCATTATGAAAATGTGTTTTATTAGGTTTTTTAACCTTGCAGAAATTTTACAGAATATATGTAACTTATTAGGGGAAAAGGGAAAATGATCCTTAAATTTTAGAGCTTCTTGCAGAATGAAATACATATGCAATTTGCTAATACCCTTTCTGCTGAAATCACCATACTGATGGTCGAAATGCAAAATCTCCTATCTGAAAAATTATTTTTTTTGTAAATGGACATAAAATCTTCTAATTTTCACTTTGCAACTAATTAACACCTAGTCGGTCTTGTTAACACAGTATAGTAATCTTGTCCAAAAACAGTGTAACATTTATTGGGCATCTGTAAAAAAATATAATTGTTTTCATTTTGTTCTCTTAACAGAGTGTATTTTTCAGATACGATGTTTTGTGTTTCCGCCATCTGTATGTGAGTTTAAATGATACACAACAGCCAGCAATCATGTCTGACATGGTGATAATGATCTTTCGAAAGATACACATTGTGAATACACTTTATTTTTCGAGCTAAACATATGCAGTAAAATAAGTGGTATGGCAGGAAAAAAGTTACATACTGCGAGTACGTTAAAGATTTACACTGTCAAAATGAGTTTTAATGTAAAAATCCTCTGCTGTCTGTTACCTTTTAAAAATACACCAGTGATGGTGCCTTATCTTCCTCCCCCATTTATGACACAGATGCACTAATCCACAGTGTTCTAATCAAAAACTAATGTGAATCTCATGATGAGACGATCAGCAGGGCCGTGTGGTTTCAGAGACAGTGGCGCCAGTGTTAGATAAAGAGTTCTTATGTGATTCACAGACATCTGTGTAATACCACCATTACACTTCAGCAATGGTTCCTTAAATCATGCCGTGTAACTGAATCTGAAAGGGCAAAATGTAAATGGAGGTTAATTTGACTGATGTATTTCATTTTGCTTTTGAAAGCATTCAACAACGCTAATGTTTTCAAAGTTATCTAAGAAGTCAGACTCTGTTTTGTTGCAAACATAACAAAGTATGACAGTTTTCTGTAAAAAAAAAAAGAATCCTTGATTATAATTTCATTTTGAAGAGTTAACATTCATCTGAGCCAAACATATAGCAAAAAGTTTAACATAGTAAAGCCCTTGATGATTCACTTTTAGATTTCAGTGTAGTTATGTAAAATATGGCCTGGATTTAGAGTACAGTCAGAGTCTCTGGGTGTTTTATTTGCAGTATAATGTAAAGGGGCCCAGTGCAGATAAGAGTTTCTTTATGGATGGTGTTTCCTCGGGACTTGAAACCTCAGGGGCCAGCCAAAAGATATTATATGATCTGGGTCTAGAGTCTGATATCTTCAACCCAGCTGTTCACACAAAACCTCCACACACAGCACATTCAGTCAGGGAGCGCATACAGAGGCAATAAAGTTAGGTCAGGTGCAGATGACGTCCAGTTCTTTGACTTCCAGTTTATGTGTGTGCAGGAGTGTATAGTGTTTTGTAGGGGATGTTTACCTTAACCTAACCAATCTGACCTTCTCTTTGCATTGTCCTTTGCTCTGCCCTGATACATTTACACAAACCTCTTCTTGCTGAATGTTGGGCTGTAATGTCTGTCATGGTGCCTGTGTGTGAGTCTGTTTTATTTTTCCAACTGTCGGTTGACCACAGATGCAAATCACAGCATAAAAGAAAGGGAAAAAAGAAAAAAAAACATGCACGCACAAATGTTGAAGCATATAAAAACTTGCACATGTTTTGCAAATGTTTAGCAGTTTGGTTACACAATAACCACCAGCTTATTCAACTGCAGGTTGCTGGTTATGTTAGACAGTAAATTTAAACAGTTTGAGTCTTCTGAAGCTTAAGCATGACCCGGGGTTAAGAGTGAGAATTTAAAAAAAAAAAAAATGTAAAAGTGTATTACTGCTACTCATGAAACTGCATCCAGCTGTCAGTGGTGTGACTGACTTAACTTGTTGTCTTGCATCAGTGTTGTTCCTCCTTATGCAACAAGTAGGAACAATATATACAATCAGCTGTTGTCAGCGCCATGTAGGAACCGATGCAAAATGGAATCAGAAGTGTGAAAATAAGAAAAGAAACCCAAATGTGCTATTAAAAAAAAAAGCCACCAGTTGAGCTGGTGCACGGCCCCTTTAAGAAATAAAGTGGATGAGCCCCCGTCGGGGTGGCGAGACTGGGGCTTTGTTTAAAAACTGCACGCTCCAATCTGCTGCAAGATGCTGACTTCAGCAGAAGCTGGGCTGCGGGGGTCAGGTGGGGTCGAGGCTGCCACTCACCCACTGCAAAATCAAAACAGCCTGGGCAGCCCCTGCAGGCTCTGCAGGAGGAAGAAGACGGAGAGAAAAAGACAGACAGAAAAAAAAAGAAAAAAAACTCACTGTGCCTGAAGCAGATGCACAGTTTGCTTTCCTCAAGTTTTAGAGTTTGTGAAGACATGCAACTTTGTTTCACTCAGAAACAGAGGAAACGTAAGGAAAAATGATCATATTTCTTCTTAAAAGAAATCTCTTTTCTTTTTCAAAAGAACTAAACCACATCTTAAGCCTAGTCTTATTAAGTTTCTCACATAATTCAAGTGTGCTGCAAGACTTGCACGTTTAAAGGTGTCACTGTCAAATGCAGTAAAATGAAACTACTACACTTTCCTCCCAAATCCTGAGTCAGTCATTCAGCAGGATGTGTCCCTGCTGTGGTGACAAATCCTTTCAGCAGTAATGGCTCTAACTGGAGCACGGTGACCTGACAATCATGAAATAACCAGAAACAGACCGCAGGTGTTGTTCAGGAAAGCGCCCTATGCCTCAGAGTTTGAGCAGGAGCCACAAATGCCTTTACAATCTCCGGTTTTCCAGCTGTACAACAGTGCTCTCCTTCTCTGGCAGCCTGTCAGTCAGGTTTCTTTATACTCCAGTTTATCTTACTTGAATGTAAAACGATCGTACCTGTCTTGTATTATGCATGGAGTCATACAGACTGTGTGACTCAGCCTGAATCATGATACATTGTACTGATTTGAAACCTGCACTGTTCTTGACGCTAAGATTTGCAGAGCAAAGTGTCAAGATAAATGACTGCTTTTCACGGTAGACTAGATTATAAGTCAACTTCAGGTCAGTAACTCAGCAGTACGGAGGGCTGTGATGTGATGAAACGCAGGAGTAACCACAGACTTTACCCTCTTCAGCAGAAGCCTTGCAGCTCCGTGAGAGATAAGACGTGTCTGCTTCAGCAGACTGCATGTTAACTGGGTCGCACTTGCCTGTGCAGAGGACATGCACATGCTGGCACGTAGTCAGGAGCACTGTGAAGTTTTCGTGGTCACAGAGGTTTTTCACAGCACCACCCTGTTCAACTTAGCTGTCCGACTGCTGAACTCTTAATAACCCTTCCTCTCTTAACATGAAGAGAGCTATATTTTCTGAGAATTTCTTCTGTGCACTCAAGAAGAAAGCTATCAGAGCTTGTGTTTTTGCAGGGATGTGAAGGCAAAGAAGATGTGAGGACAAAGGAACAGCCATAGACACACAATGGAGTGGAGATCCACACAGATGTTTCACAATCAGTCTAACTCGGGGGTTAAGAAAAGCAGCCCTGTGACTAACTGAATGTTAATGTTAACTACGAGAGATGTTTGTTTAAAATCGTGGGTCAACTGTAAATCTCCAAGCAAAGCTTCGACAGGGAAAAGGTTTGACTTAATTGCATCGTAATATTGGCAGAGGTGCTGAGTTTACAACATAAATCTTGACTCAAGTTCACCATGTCAGGACAAAAAGAAGAAAAAAATGAAATGGGACCTCATCCAGAGAACACTGGAGCTAAACGTTGAGCATGCTGCTAAAAGACTGGTTTTCCTCAATTTAGCAGCCAGCAGCGTTGACTTTAATGATTTCTGAGTAATCAAGTGAGACTTCTGAAGCAACGTACTCGGAGAGTAATTCTTCTGAAACAGTAGCTGAACACCAGTGTGCTAAATGACACATAAGTACTGCTGTGGGTGGCTGTTATGTGGTCACAGGTGTGCACTATGAAGTGTTTTACATCAGCAAGCGTTCTGACTCAGAGGTGAAGATGAGAAGTGCCCTTTTTGTGACAGATACAGATGCCATTGACTTTTTTTGAGATGGAAGGAACAATTAAGGTGGAGCATGGTTGTCAGGGAGAATGTAGGGATGGGGAAGTGTGTGGAAAAGGATAAGATGCGTAGCAAAGGCAAACAAGCAAGCACAAACAAAGTCTGATACATGTAAACACACAAGATCACACATATACATACACCCACGCTGTGATTCATGCAAACAGAATCAGTCTCCAGCAGGGATCTGTCCTCAGTAGAAGGCCTCGGGGGAAACTAGACAGAATATCTAAGACAGGCCTTCTTAATCCTTTTAGTTCGACTGGAAACACACACACACACACACATACCTACACACTCACACAGAGACTCTATTTAGGAGAGGACATTCAAAAGCAAACAGGATAATGCTAAATTTGTTTGCTTGCTTGCATCTGCGTTTGTTTTTCTTCTTCTGCATTGTTATCCTTGCTTCATATTTCCACTTCAGAATTTCCAAAACAATTTTGCATTCATCAAATTAGGAGCAGGTTTCAGTCCAGCATACAGACACAGCAGCTGCACATGAAATCTAGATGCGCATTTACATCTTTTTACGACCGGCATGATAAGTTGACCGCATCGTCCTCATTTACATGGACAGACAGATAAGGATGTGGCTGCGTTGAGTGGGGCAAATGTGTCATGGAAGCATGAGGATGCAAACTAAGAGTTTTTCTATTCTGGGAAGGGGTTTGGCTGTTTTTTTTTTTCTTTTTGTTTTGTTTGTTTGTTTTTTGTGGATGTTATTGTGCATGTGATAGAAGATGGAGGTAGCGAGTCCATTCCGTGTTTCTGTCCAACCAGTCAGGCATCACTGACAACGCTGATAGCCATCGACTCAACACACAAGAGATACACAGTTCTACTCCCCCTCGCTTCTTTCCCTCTCCCTCCCTCCGCCGTGGTTGTTCATGGAGTTGTTATCACTGGCAAAAAGCCTGCTCCTAACTCCCAGTAGAAGCCAGATGATTGTTTTTGCTGCCTGGGGTCCGGACCCTGCTTCTCCAGATCCTGTTACTGGGGCTTTGGACCTTTCCACAGAGTTCCCGCTGAGACTTGGACACAGAGAGAAAGATGAAACTAAATCCCAAATCATTGTTTTTACTTAATTTTAAAGTTAGTTGATTGCTCTTTCCTACAAAAGAACTTTTCTGGATTAAAAAAAGGCAATGTAAAGCATCTAGATATAGTATTTCAGTAATGTTTAAAGTATATCTTAAACTTATTTTTTCTTTCTAGTGCTTTGCATCACATTTCAGTGGGAAATATTATCCCTTTATTATATTTTATTGACTTTTTGCCCTCAGCTCTCGATCATTAAATTAATCTGTTTATAAAATTGAAGTATTACTCTAAATTAAACTTTGTAACAGCATAATCTGTGAAGTTGTAAACAAGTAGTAAATAAAAGTAGCCCCAGTAAAGGTCAGCGTTTGTTTATAGTGGTTAGAAAGAGTCATGTATTCTCATTATTGTTCAAAATCTTCTTTCTGAATATGACCTTGTTAAGGGCTGACTAAAACTATGTCTACATTGGTCCATTTTAGTTTTGAAATGATGACTTGAGGTAGAAGAAAGTCTATTTCCATGTAGCATTTCATCTCCAGGTCAGAAAAGATCCAAGTTACACCAAAGTAAATGGACCTGCCACGTTCACGTATAATAGCTTTCTTTTTCAGTTGGTGTGTTAATAAATACAAACTTTGGCTTATAACAGCTGGCAACAAGGACACCTGAGTCAACAGCGCTTGCTTTTCCGTCTCCTAGTTGTTGTTTACCATTGTTGTGTTAAGGCATGCCTTCCTGTGATGGCCACATGATATGGGATGGGAGGAGGGGGGCATAACAACTCAGAAAAGCAAGTTTTACTTTTGGTACTTGGTCTTTCTGCTATTGGAACTGCAGTGTACTTGACTGTATCGCAGCTCAGCTCACGCTCTTGCACATATTCAAGATCGGCTAGCTTCATGAAACATAAAAAACAATGAGACTCGGAATAGACTCTTGCAAAAATGTTTATGCTCTTTACTTTGTAACGCATTTTAAAAAATATTTTAATGTTTTTGTGTTTTAGCTATGTTACAAATAAAGTCCTGTGGAAAGTACAAAAATAACACCTATGAAAATGTTGAAGGAAAGTTTCATATAGCCTTTGTCTTGTAAACCACAAATCTGAAATTAGAAAAAGTACATTCTTGCATGAAAACTATATTCTGTTACAAAACCAAGTTGTGACCTTCGGTTGCGAGCTTTCCTTCTGCCATGACTTCCACTTGTTGATGTGAAATGCAGTCTGGGATACTGTGCTGTCTTAAATCTGCACCAAGGGCCAATCATGCAGCTCCTGGACTGAGTCTCATGCAGAACTAAGATTAGCTGCAGTTCTTCGGCTGACCGCTAGAGGCTGGCTGCAAAAGCGAGTCAATTTCCCGTGACTCCCATGTTAAAAGCAGAAATGAACATATTTACAGCCTGGTTGAGACACCTGTTTAGGTCTCAATGGTTTGATTTCACATCCATGACAGCTCTGACGGGGGTGAACTTCTTTTTGTACCACGCCAGGAGAGTTTATCTAAAGCAGTACATTTATTTCTAATATGATTGATTGACAGTCGGCTCAGTCAATGTTTAGTCGCTATCACTTCCTCATCCGTAATCATCACGCTACTGCATTTAGTGAAGCAACCAGTTTGTAATAATCCAGCGTGGGCTAAAAGTGGCAGTAATTTTTGATTTTGTCATTGAGTCAACACATAAAACCTAGGAGCTTCTGAGCAACATGGCTGTGCTCAGTGCAAAGGCAAAGAGGCTTAAAAATCGCTCTTCAGAAACCAACGGGTCACATGACTTAATGTGTCCATCCATTGTTTTCTACAGTCTGTTGTCTTCACAAATGGCAACAATCTATTGTAACCTTTGGGTTGAGGCCACAGTGAAAATAAGAAAAGTTGCAGTTTATTAACTGACCACTGTGAGCTGGGTCCAAAAGTGAGTGAACCTTCGCTGATTTCCATGGTAAAATGTTTAACTTTGTAGCAGAAATAAACAAGTATACAGTCTGGTTGAAAAAATGGTTTTGGTCTTTTGCAGATTTTACGTCCTGCAGAACTTGCATCAAAATTAATTTCACTTTCCATTCCCAATCTATTTGTTCGGTCTTGATGAAGAGGCCCGGAAAAGGTTTGGAGTCATGAAAGGTTTACACATCTACACTCCCTCCTCTCAGGAGGTACCAGGATAACAAGAACAAGTTGGAGCGAAGAGAATAAAGCACAACGATCGCATCAAATCACGGGTCCTTTCCCACTGCCTGTTAAAGGTGAGACTGTTACTCTGTTGTTGCTCCCTGTTGTCCTGTTTGTGAGTTATGGAGGCAAACTCGTGGATCAAAGCTGAGGTTCCCCTGACCTGACAATGGAGATTACATCTTTTTTTTTTTAACAGTGCAGAGCATCTCCTCCCTTCACCCTGCACACAGTCTAACTGAACCAGTGCCAATCACTCTCCCCACAACAGGGGCTGCACAAAACACATCTGCACAGCAGCACCGTCCTGCCTCGTGTCAATCTCGCTGAAGGACAGCTGGCAAGTAAACAACACATGGCCGAAGCACTTGCCAATCAGCAGCTAGGGAGCAGTTTCTAGAGGAGGAGTCCACCAGTTAAAATTCTGTTTTTTTTTTTAAATTTTATTTTTAATCCTGGTACTTGCTGAGAAGAGGGAGTGTAGATGTTTAAACCTTTCATGACTCCAAACATTTTTCAAGAGTCCTTATCAAGACCGATCACATAGAGTGTGAGTGGAAAGTGAAATTAATTTTGATGTAAAATCTAACAAAAAAAATTATGTGGAAATTTAAACCTTTTATTTTGTGATGCAAACTCCACATGACACCTTTTAATATTTTCACAGGGCAATTTTTATGGGTTTTTTTTTTTTTGGTTGTTTTGTTTTTACATCATATTTCCTCCAATTGGATCCACTTCTGGTAAATAGATCCATGCAGTCATGCTTGGTAGCACTGCAGTGCTAATTCAGTAAATCTAACGTCTTGCTTTTGATTTAATCTATATCTCCATCTTTGAAATTAAGGTTGCAGCAAATTATAATTTACCATAAGCACATGCATACACACCTGTCTCACACGTGTGTGTGCGTGTCTTTGTGTATGTGTGTATTTGTAGAGGCCAGGCTGAGCAGCTGTTTGCCATTACTCCCATTAGCGTGCACTCCCTCCTTCTCTCCGACCCAGCGCTATTCTTTCTCAGCTGCTGGAGCTCTAGTCACTGTATGACTGGGTTGGTCTAACCCTGGCAGGTTGTTTTTATTTTTTTCTCCCTCTGTCTCTTTCTTTCTGCCACAGGGGCTGAAACGAGCAATTTGAAATGATTGTCGAGCCTTATCATTTCCTGCTATCATTGTGCCCAGAATGACTTATCATATGACAGAGAAGTTACAGAGGTTTATGTTGAGGAATTGTCATTGCTCTTTGCTATTCCTGTTTATAGAGCACACAAGTATGTCAAAAGAAAAATTGTGTGTGTGTGAGACTGTGTAGTTAAGTGGGCGGAGTTTATGGTTTGGCAGAGAAAAAAAACTGGCCAGCATAAGAAAAGACAGACACATCAGTGCAGGCGACTACACTTAAACAACCCGTAGCCTTATTTCCTTGTTAAGATTTTTGAGACACAGTGGTGAGGGTGAAACTTATTCCCATGTGCATCGCTGAAAACATGTTGGGTGAATGATCTGCCATCTTAACGGACATATCCATTTCAGAGATCAAGTCAAGGTCGCTCTATCCCAAAAGGCAGAAATAAAGAGCTTTATTACCCTTAATTAAGATGACATTAATGACTCCCCTTGGGACCTGGACATAAACATCCAGTTTGTGTTTTACAGAGCGCAATTATCCCAGTGGTGTGATGACTTCAGACTGGACCCTCTGCTGGCTTCCTCTGGCTATTATAGTGGATGACATCAGCTTTCATTTAACTCCACAGATCCGGTTTGGATGCAGTGGACAGTATCAGTGAAAGAGACAAACAACGAAGGGTTTCAGAGTAATAACAATCACAATGCTTAAATACTGAGGTGATGAAGAACAGGCTTTAGGTGAGAGGTCGCTGCACACGATTAAGTAAAAAATTGCTACAGTAACCCTGAGGGTCAGAGCGCAGAGTTGTTATCGGAAGTGAGTCAAATCAGCTGATTTTCTCCCCGTGCAATGAGATTAACATCAGCTAAGGCTCCAGTTAGGACAATGAGCATGCTGTCAACAACTGGCAGAGAGAAATCCAAACCACAGACATGATCAGAGCAGAATCCCTTTCTTCAGATTACAATTGTTTTGGAGTCAGTATCCACAGACAAACCCCGTTTGCGATTAAAAAAACAAAAAAAACCCCAAAAAACTTTTTAGTATTATTTGACAAAGCTGCAGCAGTGGTATGTGTTCATTCTGAACTCATGGTGTTTTCTTGAACTCGAAAAGATCTGACGCTGTTTTAAGTGAAATCTAAACACAATCAACCTCATTATCTTGCACGTTATTAGAGGAGATGTTCTGGAAAGTCTTGTTTGGCTCCTGCAGGTTGTGTTAGGGCCTATGTCATCAAATTAGCTGTGGGTTCTGATCAAAACAAGCACAATGTATGAGCTTTCAAAGGTGGAAGTCTTTATTTTCTTACAAGAGAGTTGGTGTTGTCTGTTTGAAGAAACAAACTAATGTACACAAAACTCAGGTGAAATCACAAAAAGGTGAGACAATATGGGAAAAAAGGCAAATTTGTCTCTTAGCAGACAGCGTCAATGCAAAATATTTCTTTTTTTCTTTTCAGATTCATATCATTTGTTTACATACAACCATTTTTGCATTTGACACTTTTCAAAAGGGGGAAAATGATGCTATTTTAAGCTGGTGATGAATGAGAGGATTGTAATGATCGTTTAATACAAAAAGAGTATCCATAAAAGACTGAGTTTTTCAAGAACAGAAATGGACACAGGATACCCACTTTGTCAAGAAAGGCATGAGGAAATGATAAAGACATTTGAAACAATATCCCTTAAAGAAAATCTGAAAGGGATCTGCATATTTCGTCTGCTACATTATGTATCATTAAATAATTCAAAGACTCTTGAAGCATTTCTGTGTATTAAGAGCATGGGCACAAACCTGTGACCTCTGATCCTTCAGATGGTATGGCATCTGAGCTATTCATTCGTAGCTCGTTTGAAAACCTTCAATAACTTATATGAGCACTTGGGCTTTTGTCAAGCATTAAATGCCACTATTTACTGTTTAAAACACAGTAAAAAGGCATCAATGTCTCTGGGTTCTGAGGCGTCTGGGATGGACCATCAGACAGTGAAAATGTGCATTATGCTCAAATAAATCATTATTCCTGATCATTCTCAGGTCAAAGATGAAAAGAAAGAAGAGGGGACAGGTAGTAGATTGGCCTCCGTGCTGTCCTAATCTGTCCCACGAGGAGAATCTGTGGAAAATGTGCAACAAAAATATTAAAAAATGATAACCACTGACTGTTGCATGTCAAAATAAAACAACAAAATAATAACTGAAATGCTTCATTGCTTGCTATCCTCAATACTGCAACACATTTTAAACATTGTGAGAAGAAATGGCAACAGTACAAAGTGCTAAAAGTTTTTACTGTCCCAATGTCTATTTTTCATGTCTTTCAGGCCTGAAATGTACAAACTGATATATATCAACAAATCAAATAAACATGAAAACCTGTGGGTTCAAACTCTCTACAGAGGAATAAAAGTCAAAGTAAATTTCAGAATCACTGCATTATTTATTCGTCTATTTTTATTTGCATTTTCCATTTCATCCTAACTTTTTGTGATTTGAGGTTCCATTCTAGGAAGTGCTCATCATATACCATACAAGATTAGTGATGGCTTCTCGCTTTGATCAGTTCACAGCTTAAGGATGAAATTAAACTCTGGATGACACTGGGAAGCACTGGTTGTAGGGGATTTCCAGGGATGATTAATGCAGAGAGGTCAAGTCATTAACCTTCCATTGATAATTCGGATAGAGGTTCAGCCTTTGGGCATCAACAGTTTGCCAAACAGGAGGACACTTCAAATAACAGGCTTACCACCGTGCCGCCAGCCATCCACGCACCACTTGTCCACTTAGCAGAGTGCTTTAAACTGTACGACAAAGATTCAAGAATGATGTGCTTGTATATAATGCATGTACATACCCTACATTTGCATCAGCTGCCCTTGAAAACACTGACAAGGTCATGAAGTTCATTAAAAGCACATAAATAGTACTAAAGCACAGTCTCTGCACTGATGATAACAATAATTCAAACACAAACCTTCTTGTCCCTCGTAGCGACATGAGCATGACTTGGCTCGGCGGACTCCAGGGAATTGATGCTCGCCATTGTAACGAACTCAAACCTCATGAGTGTGATTGAACCCGTGAGGTTTGGGGGTGTGAGAACCACGTGAGAGAAGCTGTTGAGAAGACAAAAACAGAGAGAATCAGAGAAAAAAAGAGAGACAAGGTCCCTTGTTTCGTGGTCTCAGGGACCCAGCTGCTGCAGCTTTTCATTGTTCAAATGCTGCTGCATGACACTGAATTAATACAGCAACTGGTGAACACAGCAACTTGGGCTGCCAACACAAATAACAGGATACAATGATTATTCTATGAAAGACTGTCAAAGTTAATTTGACCTGACAGTTGATTTATTTGCACATTAAGTGCAGTGACAGCACTTATAATCACTATTTGTTTGCTCAAATCTTCATGCTGAAGATATCACAGCAGAATTGGACTTTTTTCAGTTATTTTGAAGAGAGCCATGGTGTTTCTATCACATAATGAAACATTGCTCAGTATTTATTAACCTTGCACAATGCCTGCAGTGTTCCCTGTTAATTGAATTTTCCTTATGATTAATAACTAGATGCACCTCGTTCGAAATCTGCCCAAATTGATCTCACAGCCTTAATATGTAAGCAACTGCAATGACACAAGAGGCGGATCCCCGTGAGCCAAATCGAGTGCGAGCAGAGGTCACAACCGAGTAGATGAGAGTGGGGGTCTCTGCATGGTGGAGGAGGGGTTGTAGAGGGTATTTCTATCTCCTTCCCTACTTGTGACTTCTAATGCTCTAATGCAGGGGGTGCGTGAGAGCAGGGGATTGCCAGCTTCCCTTCCCCCACCGCCCCCAGCTCCTCTCCAGGGGGAAATCTTGAAGTTACGCTAGACTGGAGCAGTTAAGAGGTTGTCCAGACTCCGGCTCGCTTCAACTCGTAAAGACAGCCATCATCTGAGGCAACTGTTTGCAGCGAAACATCGCTCTAACAGCAGAGTCGTGGAAGTCCCTGATTGTTTCTTTGTTTCTTTCTACCGCTGAGCTTAATTGCCATGAGCATGACAGACGAAAGAAAGACAAGGAGATACCAAGCAGTTTGAGACTGATTGTCCAATTTTTCATTGTTTACTTTTTAATAAGTTCAAGAGTTCAAGATCATATCTGGATAGTTTGTCTAGTGCTGTGAACCACTCGACGCCACGCTGCCAACCAGCGTTGGTTTGGGGTGACTGACCATGATACCGGCGTCATAAAACTTCTGCAGTTTGAGATTGGTTCAGCCTGAGTTCATGGAGGTAGTCTGAGAATAGGAGAGAGAGAGAAAAAAGGAGGGGAGAGGGAATATCAGGCCAGCTGCAGGAAACCAAACTCTACAGATGGATGTCCAACTGATCTGCTTCTTGAAATTGAAATAGTAGAAAGAATGTAAAAATTAAACTTCACCCCAACATGAAAGGGAGAACTCCCTCTTTTAAACTTGTGGCTTAAATGATTCAGCAGATTTACCAGGGCACATTATATCGGTTATCTACACCTCTCCACCTAAACATCCCTAAAGCTTTGAAAACAAAGGCTCCCATTGGACCAATAATGAATAAATAACTCCCATGTGACCAAGGCTAGTCCCGTTTTGCTCCATCCTGTTTGTTTTCCCCACCATTGTAATTACCCTCGCCCCCCACCACACAGAAAGCCCCTCATCCCCGACTCCTTCCAAACTACTCAGCAGTAAATAAACGCAGCGGTACAGGGGGTGTGGAGTGAAGGGGTTGTGGGATAGTAGTTCGTAGGGGCAAACATCATGAGGGTAGGATGAGGGGACAGCATTTGTGTATGTGTGTGTGTGTGTGTTAGTGTGTGCCTTCACCCCCTTCCTCTAGCTATGACCCTGCCAGCAACAGTCAGTCTAATTACTAAAATCTGTGTGCCAGCTAAAGTCATTGTGAGAGTCAGTATTGTTTGGGGGCCCGTGAGGGCAGTCAGCATTCATGTCTGGGTGCCCTCTATTTACTGGGTGGAATGGCCTTTACAAGAAATCTGTTTTCAAGGGATCGACATGTTTTAATGAGTTGTCTGGGACGGGTTCACTAAACGATACAGTGTGACCGAGCGTTGGGGTACTGAGCCGGGCAACGAGACAGATCATAGCTCAACATTATCACGCTCAAAAGAGCCTGCCTGCCATAGGAACAAGTTAGTTAAACACAGGTGCCAACAGTTGTGCATTAATATGACAATGTCATGCTAAAATAAGACTATTTAACATTTAATCCAGGATCACGAAGGCATTCCCATCCTTGCATTTCATCGCAAACTTACCCACGGCAGCCCTCTGCTCTGAACAATAAAAATACTCATCTTGTCCATGAATGAATCTGTTTTCCACCTTTATCAGTAAAAGTGTAGGAGCTGATGTCATTTTTCCCTGCATGAAATCCCTCTGCTGCTAACCAGATTAGAGCAGTGCTCTCATGTTGGAGCCCAGCGGGGAAGGGCTGGCTGCAGCTTAGATTCCCCAGGTCCGTCTTTATCGCACCCACTGCTGGATTTATTAAGCCCTAATGCTCCTAATCTGCGTGATTTTCAGCGTAAACCCATTAGGGGGACATGCCAAAGGTAAGATAACAGCCGCAGCAGCAGAGTATGAACCCATCATCTGTGCGTTTGTTACACAGACCATGATCTTGTCAAATGCAGAGACGTGAGATTTCTCAAAAAAAAAAAAAAAAAAAGACAAAAACAATGGTGTTGGGACTCTTGTTATGACTGAAGCAGGAGACTAGAAGATATTTATGCTACACCAGCGTTATCTGCTTTGACTTGCTGTTTTCTAGAGGAAACTTTGAAAACAGTATCAAGAGGCACCCTGATCGGCATAACAACCTGGGTTTATATAAACATTTGCCAGTGGGGAGAGATAGGAGGAGACTTGTGGCTTTTAGACAGAGTTTAGACATCTCTGCACTGCAATTGTCACAATCTGGCAGCTTCGTGTATGCTGAACTCAAACAATCAGCCATGTTATAATGCTCAATAAGATGTAATAACATAGTATACTAGTGGCTTTGAGAATGGTCAGGCTACAGTTGAGGGCCTCTGCCTGCTTTGCTCCGTGTGGTGAGTTTCTACAACCACACTTCGTCTGCTGCAACCACAGGGCTCACCACCGTCTCTCTCTGGTGACGCAGCCGTTTAGTAGGCAGGGCCCATCTTTACCAAACCTCACCGCACCACAACACAGCTTGCAGCCACAGTCGCATGAAACCATCACACTCCTCACAGGTCTGCAGAGCTGCTTGCTCCGTCTGCCTGCCGTCGCTGCTCAGAGGCACGTCGTGCATGCCACAACAGCACACCACAGAGGTGCTTTCACAAGTTTGTCAGAGTTTCACATCAACTTGCAGTTGCTGAAATGTTTAGTACATGTATGGTGTAAAGCTCGGGAAGCGTGTCGCTGTGAAACGTGGTTATCTGTAATAAGAGAAGACAGAAATGCCACTGGGTCAACTCTAAACACCTCGTGTGGAGTTTCTATGGGGGTCTCACGACATGAAGGAGAGCGAATGATAAGGTTAGCCCTTGCGGCCATAATAGCATTCGTTGATGACCCACTGCGCAGCAAACAGCATTAGAATAGATGCCATGAGCTATTTTTACCATTGGTTCATCAGAAGTTTGAATCGGTTTCACTGTTGAGCAAGACAAAGACAAATGTGGTCCATGACTACAAATTATACTGTTACTCTGTCTCCCAGCCCACCTTCATCCCCGTCTACATTTGAAATTCATTCAGCTGTCTTGGAAGAGAATTATTTATGAGCAAATCTGTTTAGTAGAATGACTTATCTTGTTTTTGTTTTACTGCTCTCCCTTGATGCGGTTCTGCTGGGACCGCCTGCCAGAATCACCAGTTTTTAATAGGACCGCTGTGCCAAAATAGCACATACAAAAAAAAAAAACAAAAAAAAACGACTGTTTTAAAAAATAGGAATATAATTACAGCATCATTAAAGATAATGATAATCCTCTCACAAAATATACACTGTCACACGTCCCCCCCAAAAGTTATTAGTGAGATTCTGCGTATCTGTTGTTTTGTTTGTCTTAAAACAAGGTTTTCATGTCTTCCCATGATAGGATGGAGGTGACCACAGGTTAATGATGAGCAGCCAGAAAAGAGACTAGTTCGGTTCTCGGAGTCCCAGGTGATTCTCGATTCCAGATGTCTGAAGTTTTCTCTTTCAGAAGTGCGGGTTCAGAAGTTTATCCGGTCCTCTGGGCATTCGTGTGAGCCAATCAGTTTGCAGGGATGGGGGATAGTTAGCTGGCAGCGACCAGGACTGAGACAGCTCTGTGTGAAGAGGAGGGTTTGTGAACTGGTTTGTCATTGTCTGGGCTGGCTTCACTTTGGGAAAATGAGGAATAAAGGAAATAAACATAAAAGGTAAAAACAAGAGGTAATATAATCGCATCTCAGAGGGAAGACTTAGTTTGCATACCCACTGGATGAATAATGTGTAGCAGAATCCCTTGAAAGACTCTTTCGAGGTCTCATAACATTTGTCAACAATGAAATATTCAAAAACTGACACTATGTTTTGTTCCGAAAGACTAAAGTTCACTTAAGGAGAGCAGAGGAGCTGATTGTCCAAATCTGGCTCGTCAAACTGATCCTTTTCCTCATACAATTGTTTGAGATTAGCTGGCTGCTGTCCAGAGCTGGAGTAAATCAGCACTGTCTGTCAAGAACAACAGCCAGCAAGAGAGGGAGGAGGGCAGGCGGAGGGTGCGCGCACGAACAGGGGGAGGGTTCTGTGCATGTCTGTGTGCGCGAGAGATACAGATTGTGAAGGAGTGGTGGAGAGTGAAGCCAATAACCTCGAGAAAAAGGACAGAAAGAGTACCAGGAGTGTGTGTGGGGGGAGGGAAGGCGGGGGGGCTATGGGAGGTGAATGAAAAATAGAGAGAAAAAAGGGAGAAAGAGAAGGAGGGAGGACCTGCTGATCTGTTGTGAAACATAAGCTCGGAAAAAGTGCTCGGAGTTTATCACTCGACCCAATGTTTTTGCAGTTGTTACTGTTTGGAGGAGGTCCATTGCGTGAGTCGAGACACGCACTGAAACCTGTAGACACACACACACACACACACACACATACACACACACAGATTATCCCAGAGCCCCACCCCTGGTGCGCTAGTTGTTTTTCTTCCTCTGCCTCATCTTTCAGTCCACACTCCTGTTATCAAGGTGTAGTGTGCTAATAAGGCAGGCTGCCTGTCTGACGTCTCTGGCTCGCTGCCAGCCTGCTGGGTGAAAAAAAAAAAAAGAAAAAGAAAAAAAAGAAAAAAAGAACTGGCCTGGTTCTTTAGCTCTGAGGCTTCAACTAACCAGCTCTGTATGAGTGCTGCTTGCTTGTAAAGACACTGCATGTGGAAAGTGAGCTTGAGGCGAGCTTTTTTTTTTCTTCTCATTTCTGCACACCGTAGGCTTTGCCAGTGCAGAGGGCTCCTCGTGCGACCTCAGGAAACCGCAGTGACTTCTCATTTTTTATCTTGCTACGGGAATCTTTTTCCTGCCAATTAGTTCCCAGCAATGAGCCTGTTTGTTTATGTTCCGTCTATTTAGTGACATCCCCCATCACACTCGAGCAGGGCTGCTGTCTTTCTAAGCTACAAGTGAATGGATTTTCACACATGGGGAGAGACTGCTTGCCTGCTGTGTGCAGGTTTATGGGGTGTATCATTTAATTGGACCCAAATGGTGGTGGATAAATATGAACATTTTGAAAAAGTGATAAAAGCTGGAAAAAGTAGAGGGAGAGAACAATAGCCAGCAGGAGCTGGAGAAGACAAGTTCAGCAGGTTCATGAGCTCTGCTCTGAGGATTTAAATACCTCCCCTTGACCACAGGATACTGCGAGTGTTTTTGAGTCAGTTTTCTGTTCTATTCTGTGCGTGCGTGCGTGCATGTGTCACAGCTGTGAGGCAAAGCGCTGCTCAACAAAGCGCTGCACTCAGCTGGGTTACTCTTGGTAAACAAAGGGAACTCACAGCGTTGTGTAGTGATTGCCCAACCTCTCCTTCAGCAGAGAGAGACAGAAAGAAAAGAGCCACTCGAGCACAGCGGATTATAGGACAAGTCTGAAATGGCATAAAAGCTGGGACTTTTACAATTTAGAAAATGATTCAAAAAGGATAAGTAAAAATCCATCATTTGCATTTACTTATCAGCCACCAAGTGTGAAGTGGTCTTTGTGTTTTTTTGTTATTATTTTTGTTTTTTCTCATGTCCCTCTCTGCTGCTTAAGGTTGGCATGCAGTGGAGTTTCTATACTATTTATCTGTTTATTTATCCCAGCTGTGCTTGTGCACAGCTGGGATAAAGCAAGCAGAGGATGGTTGCCGAGTTGCTGCGGCCATGGCATGAACCCTGTTCAGCCCCTGCTTCTGCTTCTGCTTCTGCTTCAGCCTCACTTCTGAACAGTGACATGCAGCTCTGTTGATTTAGCTGCTTACTTCCATGACAACTGACTGCCTGATCACCAGATGTGTGCAGAGAGAGGGACAAAGAGAATGGAAAGTGTTTAAATGTATCCAAGACTGAGACTAAGATGAACTGGATCTTTTTTTCAGATTACTTGGTCATCAGAAGTGCTTCTTATTTTCCGTTTGACTCAAATAGTGGTTTTGATTTTGCTAACGCATAGCCCTGAGCCTGCAGATCTGTATTTGTAGTGACATGCTTTTCAGCTAAAACATATTTGCAAAAAACAAAAACAAAAATAATCCAAATCCCATCAAGGAGACTGCTGTGTTTGCAACCATGCTAGCAGCTCGCTTAGAAACAGCTTTGAGCTCATTCTTAATACGGCGACATGATGTCATACTGCAGACTTTGTTTGGCATGTAAAATATAATTTTCCAATGTAAAACAGCAGAAACTCAGTTTTAATCTTACGTCATACAAAACATCACTAAAAGATCCATAAAAATCCACAGAACTCTTCACACACAAGCGACATGACTGTAGACAAATATCCCATTATCGTGTTGTTTAGGGCTTCAGGCAGCAAAACTGAAGTGACTCGGTGTTGGAGGTAGCTGCATGAGCTCAGGAGCATTTCTGAAAACCATTACAGCGTTTACAGCTCATCACTATGTCCACAAGTGAGGCTCTCCGGGAGCTAGTTCAGGCAGGCAATCCTGAGCGCCGTTAATGCTCGCGTTTATCCCGTGCATGCTTTGTTCCAGTTACTTGATTCAGAAACACTGAAGTCAACTCTGGGGCCAAAATCAGTTTAGTTTGCCTGACTCAGAGCAGAAAAGGGAAATTGTAGACATCAAGGAACAATAAGGAAGGATGAAAGGGGAACATTTGGCTTATTGTTTGCAAAAGTTACACACAGTTTAGTTGAGCTAAAGACTTAGCTTGACTATGTCCTTTAACTGGACTCCTGTCTTTAGATATAAGTATAAGGGATTGATTTACCAATCAAAGTTTGCCACACTAAACTAAGATAGGTGGCTATTGTGCCTGCTTTCAGCTTATTAGAGCTGGGCTTTTCCAGCTGACCTTTCACCCCACGATCCAAAGCAACAGAAAATCGTTGGTTTTGCTGGAAGCAGCAAGATGGAAAAATGGCCAAGGGTGAATTAGACAGCATTAGATTTTAGCTTGTATTTTTGTTTCTGGATCCACTTCAATTCAAAGACTGATTTTAAAATCAAAGACATCTCAGGCCAACTTGTAGAGAAAGTAAAAAAATAAATACAATCCAATTCAGTCCAATTATTAATTAATGATATTACAATTAAATCCAGTTCATCATTTAGAATCAGTTTCATTCCACTCATTCCAGCTGCCAGTTCTTAAAAGGCAATCTGGGTAAGAAAACCAGCAGATCGCATTGAATTGTCACTTTGATTCAGTTTCCGGTTCTGAGCCTGAGTATAACCACAGAGAGAAAAAAAACCCTCTTTTAATGGGAAAAGCCCGTCTTCTGAGTCACTGAGGGTGACCATCCTCCCAGAATGGCACATGGCAGACAATCCAACAAACACAAAGACATTAGTCCAGGGAAACCCGGTTATGGAAATAAAAACAAAAATAAATAAAAAAAGGAACTATGATAAAGAACCTAGTTCCAGGTTCATTAAGAGAAGAGGGTGTAAACAATAACTTCTGTACAAGTTTATTTAAAAGTAAATTAAAAGGGCTACATTCTCATCTATTATCATCAGACTTTTTTTTAAATTGTTAAATTGTTTTTTTTAAATTCTCAAATATAGCTCAATTAAAATGATTAGTGCACACATGACTATTCAGTAATTGTCCTTGTGTTCTTAAGTGAGGAGCTGCTTGAATCTGTCTCAAAGCTGAGGGGGGACCACGGTTCTGCAGGTGCCGTCAGTGCTGATTTCTCCTCGTTTTCTCTCATGAAGATACCTTATTCACCACGTTTGCTTAGATGAAAAGAAATGCACTAAAGCTCAGGCCGAATTCAGTGCTCTCGGTGGCTTCGATTCAAACAGAAACTGCTCTTCAGTCCGCTAAACCAGAGAACCAGGCGACAAGGAGACTGCAATGTTTTGATTGGCTTTGCAGACGTAAACAAGAGCCGTACTTATGTGTGACCCCCAGGCCTGACCCCAGAGATAGACGCTTCTCTAATGGGTGTCTCTTTCAGCAGGCAGCCAAACCAGGGGAACAGAGGAGCCATTGTTAGGACCAGGGAAAGCCAATGTTCTCCCCATTTAAGTGCTGATCCAAGAGGAGAGAGCAAAGCCGAGTCAAACACCCAAGGAGGGTTTCTGCTACCTTCAGGTTCATATGTGACATGAATGAAATCTATAAAAAAGCTTACAGCCATATGCATAAATAACATTTCTTATCAACTGCTATTTACGCTTGAACTTCTGTCGCTTAATATATTTAAGACATGGATTAGGAAGGGAGAGCTTCAACAGTTGTATATGCTAAACCAAGCGTGACTGGGATCGAAGTTGTTGTTCTGTTTCAACCACATCCTCTGACGCACTCATTATGTGCATGTGTTTGTGTCGGGAGGAGAAGGAGGAGGAGCAGGGGGTGGCAAAGACAAGGGAGCTCTTTTGCTGTAAGCAGGCAAACAGGTGAGTCAGGTGCCGGCGAAGTGTGAAACTGGACCTGACATGTATTACAATACAAGTGCCACACGTCAGCCCTGAGGGAGGAGACTGTACAATGTCTGCTCTGCTGAAAGAAAGAGCTCCGAAAGTGTGACTGTTAATGGCTTCTCATGCACACAAGCTTAATTCATCTTGGAGCGATGACTAAATGCATCTCCGTTTCCCAGACACCGGGCAACGGATACACTTTTGCACCCTAGACATTCTGGTAACATCCACTAAACTCTAATATTTACATGTGTCAGGAGTAATCAATCACTCTGTTGTCCTTGAGGCACTTGAGCTGCAGCGTAACAAATGGCTTGGCTCAACTTTAACACTTTAGGTTGTGACAGTTACTCCTCTTATTTGCTGTATACGTGTGCTTACTCAGCTGTCATGCAACATATGACTGCATTGGAAGCGGCGCTGCTCCCACCAAATTAATGACCTTACAGCAGGAGGGATGTGATGGGCACAGTCCCTGCCAAGTGCCTGCATGGCTTCAGATGCCTGGCTAGCTTCAGACACTTGGCTAATCCAATACTGGCTCAGCGTCACAATGCAGAATCCTTTAAATCAAACTTCAGGCTCACAGGAATGGGAGCAGAGCAAAGGAGCAAATTAGTTTTTCCTCTGTTGCATTTCTGTCCAAGAGCAGCTGTGCAGAATTCATGAAAAGCGAAGGGAAAAACAAAAGTTTTCTTTTGCTTAAACGCCACGGTAGACGGACCCACGAGGCCAAGATACGTTGCTGTGCGATCAACCAAACGCAAACATGACTCAAGCTGACATCTTCAATAAACTTTTATTGAAAAAAGTACCAATAAACAAAAAAGAAATCCAGAAAAACAAGGATTTGTAGAGCAAAGCTCCATATGTACAGCATATTGCACTACATAACAAATGGTTTTTACTTCCATATTGTATCAAGAACCAAAAATAATATATATATATATAAAAACGAGTGCACAGTAGAGTCTCGAAAACACACAGTCAATGTTTACAAAAATGCTACATTTTCGCTGGGTCTCATTTCTTGGTATACAGAGAGTGTGTGATAATCAAGACTTCATTAAAACTGAGCAGGTAAAGGCATATTCTGGGTTTTTTTTTAGAAATACATGTACACTTTGTTTTGCAAAGAAGGGCAAGTATTTAGCTGCTAAAACCTAAAGAGCCTCATGAACCAACCCATGACTTATTTGGGCTTGCCTGGTCTGTTGTATACATGATGGTAAGATGTGCAAGGAATGTTTCAATTTCATCCTCATTAATTATAAAAAAAAATGTGATCAATCTTATGGACCTAGAAATGATCCTGATCGTGTCAAAAAATTCCTTATAAAAACAGACCCTTTCTCTTAAGAAAATACAATTTTAAAAGTTTTAAAAAGCCCATGAAGAAGAAATGTTAACATTTTTTTAAAAAAAAAGTCTAAACCACTGTCAAAAAGAAAATTTCAAATTGATATAAAGTGGACTACAAAATTCAAGACACTGACACTTTCCATAAAATACACACTAGTATGTGCATTTAGGGAGTCTCGTGCTAAGAAAATGATAAAGGGCACCGTGGTGGCTTGTTTCCCTTTTCCAATAAATCAAAAGACCATCATACCTGAACCTACTTGGTCAAAGCACATGGCAAGATTAGTCCAAGAGAACAATCCAGAGTATCTACTTTACATTTACACACAACAGATAATAGACCTATAAGATTTACAGGAGCAAAGTACTTTCCAGTGCATACTGATTACAACACAATGATAAAGAAAAGAAATGAGAACAAACTAACATTTGTGGAGAATGTGAGGACAACCGAACTGGGTCTGTTTCTCAGTTTAGTCCCCCCCCCTCCCAAAAGTCATGTGTGGAGATAATGAAAAGAATCTGAACTACTCTGGACCATCACTGACTTTTCACTGAAATACTTCTGTGGGCTTGAAAGACGGGTTGTAGTTTTCCCTCTTCGTAAAGAGCAGCAGCTGTAGTCATCATTGGCAGCAGCTGTTTGGAGACTTTGAGTAAAACGTGCAGTTTGCAGTGAAATGCATCATCAGTGATATGAGTCGTCACTGAAATTAATTCACACGAATTCTTCTGTGGGCCGTGATGGATGAGTAACAAAAAGAAAAAAAAAGGAGTTTGCATGAAACTTCATAAGAAAGCAACATCAGGCACAATGATCGCCAACTTGCTCTGCGCAGACTCGAACAGCTGAACCATGTGCAAATGCGAGACCAAAACAGAAACAGGAAACTGATTGCACACACGAGTGTATACAGTAGAAAATGGGTACAAATACGAAAAATAAAATAAATTAAAAAAAAGGAAAAAATAAATTACAAAGAACAGATGAACAAAAAACCACGTTAATGAAGGAGCAGCACGAAGAGGACGTGGAGAACCAAATGTGGAGACGAGGTGCTACAGAGACTGGCTCAGCGTTCAGGATCCGCAGGAAACTGTTACCACAACCTCAGTGTGCCTTACGCGCCTCTGACTTCAAACCCAGTAGCGCCCCGTCACCACCACACCCAGCAAGTCAGCCTCAGACTCCTGAGTCAAACTGTACCATTATGTGTCATGAGAAATTTGCTGAGAGGGACCTCGAAATGAAATGGCAATAACACGCACGGTTTCATCTTAAATAAACGGGCGACAACACAACCCTTCTTCTAACCGTGCGACGGATACTCAAGGTTACCAGTAGCCCACAAAGTCCGTCCCTGAGACATCCTGAGAATAAATGAGAGAAAATCCTAATTACGCAGTGATGAACTCGACATATTGTAAGGAGCGAGTAATTACAGACTCCCTGATGAGTACTGCTCCTTGGGTCCAAAAGATAGGCTGGGTTCACCAAGGAAAGAAACAAAACAAGAAACAGCATTTTCAACAGTGTCTTCAAACATATTCAGTTTTCCAAAGAAAAAAAAAGACAGTTGTATCCACGTTTGTGTCATTTGTCTGCTAAGTCAGTGGTCTTTTTCTCTTTTTTTTTGCCAAAATGTCCCAAATCTGAATCTTAGCACCAAAAAAAAAAAGAAAAAAAAAAAGCAGTTTAAGATCATCCCATTGACTATCAAATGATGTAAACTCCCACAATGGTAACCTGAGAGGAGGAGGTTCACAGATTGACAACGCCATATTGTTTGGTGTTCAGAACAGGAAAGCGGGAAACCTTTCGCTGGAGGGACGCGGCTCCATCTCTGAAGCACTGGTGCGTTCCAGCTCCAGAAGCAACATCCAATCGAGACTCCAGACTGTGATCAACCAAGCCTCAACACTGATTGTGTGCCTTGAAACGTGAATGAATACATTGTGAAATGAGTTGGCAAGAACTGAAAACCTTCATACGAGACAGAGGTTAGCTTGGTGACAATCTGAACTCTTCAAGGATGGATATCTAGTGCAAAAACAGTGGATCCACAGCTCCACTTCAAGGGCATGGAGGTCTGAAAACAATCACAAGAGAAGAACACATCTAAAAGCAAGGACGGTCTTATATCAGACACAGGGAACAAGGACTAACTCAAAACTGAATGCCTGGTTAAATTACACTCGAAATAATGATGTTAGACTTGGCCGATTATTTTGAGGGAAAGATTGCTCCAACAGTGTGCTTGATTTGTTTGCTCTAATTTAGTGCATGGTGCTGGACTTTCAATAATCCCGTAGACGCGTTTAAAAGTCAGTCCCTGCGATTTGAATATAAATGTACTAATGAGACGTCATCTAGCTGCCCACATATAGCCGTTTGTAAAACCATTAGACTAACAAGAGCTGACAGCTGCACAGCATGATAACGAAGACCTTTGAACGATTGGGATGGCAACAATTCAATCGCTGTTGTTAAAACCAGTTAAATGGCCACATATTGTTATATTGAGAGAGTCCGGCTGGTTTGTGGTGAACAAAACATGTTAATCAAAGTGATTTGTTCAAATAATTGAGTGAGACTAGAGCTTTTATTGATAAATGAGTGTACAGTTATCCATTACCAAATTGTTTGTTGCTGCTCAATGGTCTTGTCAGTTCATGTTAAATCTAAGTGCAGTACTTTTTTTTTTTGTTAGTCAAAAGGTTTGCTGGGAGTCAGCGGGATTGTTTAACTCGACAGTGATATTCACTGCTACAAATTCCACCCTGACACTTTAAAGTCTCCCAAACGTTTGACGTGTAGCACACGAATAAAGGCAAGCTGACTGAAACGGCCGCACATACTCATAGATATTTAGGTAACATCTCACAGTGGGTCAACCTTTTCCTGTGCAGAAATTTTACATCGTTTCCAATATTCTCGCAAATAATGAAGGGTCAAACTTAATATCAAAGCAAGGAAAATAAAGGGAAAAGGAAAAAAAGCATAAAGTAAAATTGGAAAAAAAAAACACATATATAAGAAAAGATACATTTTCCATTGAGGTGAGGTGCAAAATGTGTTGTTCTGAGAAGTTGCCTCTTTGGAAGTAAATCAACTTGACTGGTCATCTGGTTGACTTAAAAAAAAAAAAAAAAGAAAGAAAAACGAAACAGTCCTACCACATTACCTTTCATTTCCTCACCATCTCATCTTCCCTGTCAAAAAAAAGTCAATACTCCTTCTGGCAGAAAACACTAAATAAGGCATTCCCAAGGTCTGTGGAGGTCATTTTAAATGGATACAAGTTGAAGTGCAAAAATGTTTACAAGAACAAGTAACTGTACAAAACTACTACACCACACATAAGCCGAAGTATGAACATTGTCCTTTCGAGGAATCTCGCAGTATCATGGCATCTTCTTGGAAAGAAAAACCACACGACCTTGTATAAAAGTTGGTTGTCCCCGTCCTGCGGCGACCTTTTCGTCTCCTTTCTTTCCTTTTCCAAACAGACCCGTGTTAGATTTGACAGTGCCATTCGGAAGTCAGTTCCTTCCACAGAAGAAGGTGAGGGATGGAGGGGGGAGGATGCCCCTCTCACCTCCGTCCTGCACCGCCTCCTCCAGCGTTGAACCCCCTATCAAACAGAAGGTTGAGAAGAGCTGCTGCCAAGCGCCACCACAGCGGCCCCTGGTCCCTTTGGTTTTGATGGTACTGAAACAACAAACAACAATAGAAAAAAAGAAACACATTAGAGCGGTCAAGTTTTCCCACTGTCTACCGTTTAAAAAGAAAACACAGCGATAGTTTCACATCAGCCCGCTTTTGTCCCCGACAACATTTATTAGAGTGGGCCTCCATCCCTACGCGGGATCCCTCCACAGGCCGGGTTTACGACGCACACATTCCAAGCCATAAACACAGTCGTCATACAGTCACACTTTTTCTAATCTTTCTGGTACAGAGCAGGAGCCAGCAGCTGAGGAGGAGACTCTCTCAGGTTTGCGAGCCAATTGGATTCAGCGCGATTAGGGGGATAATGCTATCTCAGCCATTGAGAACCTGAGATAAGATAATTGCACATAATGGGATTAAGGGGGAGGAGGGGGGTGGGGGTGCTGATGAGAGGCAGGGAGTCTCTGAAAAACACATCTGCATGAGAGAGCTACGGTAGTCCAGCGGCTCATGGGCAGACGAAAGGCAGACTCCACTACGCCTGATAATGCTGTGGCTATTTTCGGTCCATAAGGGCAATGAACTGAAGGCAGCTATTTTAAAAATGTTCTACCTTGTCTTAACAACAATTTATAGTGGTTTACGATAGTCAAAATAGTTACAAGCAGAGATTAGATTTTCCCATATTCGCATGACTCAACATTTTTGTCCAAACCTTGACCTTTTTAATTGCCAAAAACCGTGATAAGACTCCGGGTTTCTATACGCTTATCAGTTTGTGGTGAAGATTGCATGATGTTGCATGAGCTGTGCCCTGTTTCTACCCAGCGTGAGAGTATTTTACTTCCCAATAACTTAACTTTCATTGAGTTTGGGGGGAAAAAAAATCAAATTAGAGGTTTTATATATATATAGAGAGAGAGATATATAGAGATATATATAGTTCCTGATAGGTTCTCTGTTGCACACAACAGTTAAAGATATAAAAACAACAAAATGTCCCATTCAAATAAAAAGATACAATATTTATATAGAGCACAGAATGGATGAGCTCATTATAACCTCACAGCACTTTTATAGTCCCAAGCTGGTAAACACAGCCATGCTCTAAGTCTTTTCAGTTTAAAACTTACTTTTTGTGAGATCGCAGCTAGTTACAACTCTGTGAAAGGGAAGCCAAAATGACATCATATGTGAAATAATATTTATGTTGCATATCAATGTGTAATATTAATGAGGAGTTTCAACATTAGCTAGCCAAGGCTGCAGGAGTAAAATGAGTCAACTCAGGGATTATCGTGCCACAGAAAGTGTGTTATGCCGCATGAGGAGTGATTAATCTCTGTAATCAGAAACAGAACGTTCCTGTGACCTTTTGCACTCCTTTCTATCAAGTCAAGTAACTTTCAGAAAAACAAAGAGGGAAAGAGAGATTGTGATGTTTGAACAAGTTGGTCCACAACTTACGCATGAGTCACCCCACCAACTGTTAAAATGAGACTAAATTTAGCTCGAGATACAGCAGCAGAGTCCAGTCAGATTCTCTGTGTCGTCACCGTGACACTACCCCGATGTGCTTTATCGGTGTCCGCTGCAGGCTGTCTGTCAGGCCAGCTGCCCAGGAGCTCTGTCTTATCGCCTGAGCAAACAGACCAGGCTCTACAGCAAGAAACGCTGGATTAGTCATATCAAGAAAGAGAGGAGGGCCATGAAAAATACAAACAAGCAATAGTAGTATTACAGAAAAGACAACAACACAAACAGGCTTTTCCCCACCTACACAAGCCACCACAATTTACTGAATGAAAGGTGTGTTTTTTTTTCACTAGAAGAACTCCTCTGCTCCCTCTTTCTACAAGTGCTGAAAGGAGAGAGTGCCATGTCCTCACTAGAACAGTTAAGAGATAAAACCACAAGCCCAGCGTGCGTGCAAACGCACACACTCTGCTGCGCACACGGCCACAGGAGATATTCAAGCCTGCTTTCAACACCTCCTCTCGAAAGCACCAGGAGTCGTCTCTCTTAAAAAAACATGGGGATGAAACCCAACTCTGCTCCTTGCCCTGCACAGGCTGGAGCAGCCTTCCTGCCATTGTGACTGTCATTACTGCTGTGTCTCAAATGGCGGGCCAGCTAATGTCAGCCATTCTCTGGGGACTTCAGAGTCCCCTCCAGCCCACTCTGACTGAAGAGCAATTTATCTGTCAGCATCCACCAGCACTCCTTTGCTACCTAATCCCTCCTTTCGCCAGGGGCCACCGGCTCCCATGGAGAACACTTACAGCCACACTGCTTCCAAAATCCATCAGTATGATGGCAGTCGAGGCTCCTTGGATTGCTGAGGGACAAGTGTCCGCACTGAAAAACTTGCCTTAAAATCACCTGCTGTCAGGAGCAGCAAGATTGAGAACAACCAGTCATGCCATTATCAGTTGAGGGTTTTTGTCCTAACCCTCAGATCATATGATAGTGAAAAGTGAGATAAAGTAAAAAGCAGAAAAACAAGTATGGGTGTAATTATTTATCATCACACACACGTGCAATACAATGAAGTGAACAAAAGGAGTCAAAAATATTAATTACAAACGCTGCTGTACATTCATGCAATGAAGAAACTGCACATCATTGAGTGTTTGTTTTGCCCAGTAAGAGCCAAACATACACTCAGCATTTATATTTCTCACACACAAGTAGTAGAAGACATAGTTATATTCTTAGTCACGGTGCTCTCGTCACAAATTCTCTCACTCTTCTCTCAGTCAGTCATCAGTATCACGATAAGTATCTAAGCAGGATGTAACTTCACAGGGACGTTTTCACTCTGACTGTCCTCTCTGTTGTTTACTCAACCAGCAAAAGGGAGCACAAGCCACTTCCTCATCCCCTGACCCAGGCCAGCCTCCGATGTGCGTCAGTATCCCGGCTGCACACACACCGCGGCAAACCTCTTGTCTGACTGTCTGGTTCTCTGTAAGCGCCCGTCAGTGTCACAACGCATGAGTCATGTTTTGCTGCAAGGGTAAAAATGACATCTGCTCAATAAGCGCATGGGAAAATAAGAAACTGTCTCGCACTTCATAGTATGAGGTTAAAAACTGAATTACACAGTATGCACGGCAGGGTGGGACCGATTTCCCAAACAGGAACCTTTAAGACAAATGAATATGATTTTTATTTGATCATTTAGAGTTCAAAGTCCAAACCTACGTCCTTTATATCCATCATTATGGATTTTACCCTCTCTTTTCACACTGCCTGTGTCTGTATTGACATCTTATCTGCAGTCGCTTCTGGCTGACTGGAGGCTCCTTGGAACCACAGCTGTTCCCCTCTGGGCTCACGTGCTGAGCTTCGGGTTACAACATGTTTACCTACTCCCGCCACTTCTGCTTTTTGCTGTACGTATCAGCATGTGTTTAAATGTTCATGTGTGACTAAATATGTGTGCTAGACTGTTAACCACCTGTGCAAGAAACGACTTGAATTTTTGCAGGAAATTCTCCTTGCGGTCAATGTATATTTTAAAGATAAAGAATATAGTACGTTGCGGCTGAACGACACAACCGAGCAGAAGCGGCGCGCCGACTCTGTGGACACTGTCACCCTGACCACAGTTGTGTTGTTTTGACACCAGGCATCCTCCATGCCACTTGCCTCCACAGCACACTGAGGAAACAGGAGAAAAGAGAGAGAAATAAACAGGAAGAGGAGGCAGGGGAAGGGACTGGAGTTGGTGGGTAAGTGGGGGAAGGGCTGTCCTGCAACTGCAGTGTCTTTGGCTTGAGGGGAAAAGAGCTGGATGGGGAGGGGGGGGGTGAGACACTGGGCTGGAGTTCTGCATGTGCACGGCCTCTCCAAAACAAACAAGGAGCAAGCACAATAAAAGAGAGCAAACTTTTGACCCTCCATTAATCTCTGTCAGATCAACATGGGATCCAAATATTAAAAAGTTTTTGGTGTTGCTTGTGTGTGTCCTTTTCTCTTAAGGTTCGGAGGGAAACCTGATGCACGTACACATAAGGTGACTCATACAAACCAAACTACCTCTAATTTGATGGGAAAAAACTTCTAAGTTGCCAGTATGTGTGGTACGATAGAACAGTGAGTGGAAATGAGCAAAAAAAGATGAGTGTGTTTATTCTTTTCATTTCACCAGCTTAGCTTCTGAGTCCTATCTGATCTAGGTGTGCTTGGCAAGTGAAACTGTCAAAGGAATCAGGTTGCATTTAATTTAATGTGAGCCACAAAACGGGATTTTATCCTCTGACTGCATAGCACATTGCTGAGATATAATTGCTATGTTGCACTTGTTTATCGACATCACAAGCCAAACAAAAAAAAACTCATCTTCAGTTTGTGCAGTCACCAAAGTGCATTTTGTTCCTCCTCACCAGTTGTAGGTGTTCCCGGTGAAACTGGTCTCCTATCATCTGGAGTTTCTGTCCGATGCAAGCCTCTACACTGCGTGCCACGGGCTGCTGTCGGGGCAGCTGTTCCATCCCGTTTAGCTCCTCTGCGCTGTTTTGCTGCCTCGCTTCAATATCCCCAGCAAGCTCAAAGTGGGCTGGGAAGTGCAATCGAAAACCTGCGTTACCTGTTGAGTGTCAAAGCTGGTAATTACGATCTTGTAACCAACATGTGTTCAGTAAAATGATCTAAATACAACAAAGACACCAGACAGGCCGCTCTTTTACTGCAGGTAGAAAGACTTTACCAAGTATTGATGGATGTGGTTGTGGCAAAACATACTGTTTGGCTCTAACAACAATTTTCCCAGCTGTTGTTTTATTATACACAACAGTTTTATAAGTCACTCACAAACAACAATTTCACATGACCCGGACTTTAAGATGGGTGAGCTGTTATACAGCTACTTTTGAATGATTACTTTCACGTGGCGCCAGTGTAATGCCGCTATCATCGATAATCAGTTCTCGACGGAGTTGCTGCAAAGGTGAGTCTCACCGTCACATCTTGTCAGCCACAATGCCACTGTGGCGCCTTTTGAATAGCAAAGCAGCTGGGTACACTGCATCCAGACCATAAAAGTGAGCGTGAAGACGACTATCAGGCGCCACGGGGTGAGCTCAGTGCTGCAACACTGTTACATATTTCTCACACTAAGACTCACATTATGACTTAATGGATGAGTTTTATAACACCAGCTATCACACAGAAGGTGAGCTTCCCTTTTCTGTTTTGAAATACAGTTTGTCATCATCCTCACCGTAGAAAAGTGGTCTGGGCTCCTCTGCGACTCCACAGGGAAGCATGCCGTTGTTTGGTACCAGGGCAGGTCCACGTGTCTGCGTGCCCTTGTCTTCACACTTTATCTCCCTGAATGGTGTGCGCCAGCACAGGGGAACTGGCTCGAACACATCATCCTCCTCATCGTCCATACGGGGGAACTATAAGATGAGCAGCCTTGAAAATAAGAAAACATGTTGAGAACAAATCAAGCTTATTTGTAATCTACTGGGCTTCCCCTTTTTTTTATTACTTCACTAATAGTGGTAACCTTGAATAAATCCTCATTAGATCTGATGAGATAATCTCCAACATATTTACTATTCTTTCATTCCTCCAAAGAACTCATTATCTTCACAGAGAAACCTGTTGAGCCTCGAATGAGTGCTCTCAAAGTGATAAAACCACGATGGATACGTTGGAGAGGAGAAAAAGACCAACGGAGCTGCCTTCATTTGAGGCAAAGAGTTGAATGCTTATTTAAATAGCTGGCTCTGTTTAACTTAGTGATGAAACCACACAGTTCACTGTGGTTAGGCCACTCAATTGTGGCACTAGTTTGACCAAGTAAAAAAATAAAAGGATTATCTCTTGTCCGGAGTTCTTAACTATCATATGACTTCTTTGTCAAGATTGAGGATTTTTACACGAAAGCATTGCAAAAATCAGTTTCAATTTGAATGTAAATATTTTTACAACAGTAATATTACAAATCATAATCCAGTTACACCAGCCCTACTACAGCATGGTAAGGACCTAAAGCAAAAAAAAAAAACTTGGTAATATCTCCAGAGCTGATGATGTACTGGAATTTACCCTGAATCCTATAGTGGGTCAAAAAGTTATCAAAACATAGGTGAAATTTAAGTTGCCTCCTTAAGTCACCACTGAGTTGTAATACCGGGTTACAGCGTCACCACACTTCCAAATTAGGGTCCACACCAAAAGGGTAATGACAGTCCTTGAGGAAAATCCTAAACCACTCTCCCGTCCCTGGTCTGTCAGCCTGCCAACCCCCCCCCAAGAAGGAGTTTTCATTTCTTCACCCAGCAGAAGCACACTGCCGTGCCTCGCAGCAAGAGCAGACCTCAGCATATACTGTGTCTGCTTTACTGTTTTGTTTTGGAAAGCAAAGCATAAGGAGATGGGCTCAGAAAAGAAAAGCTTAATCCCAGATATAATGTGTTGCTTTGCTCCACTGCTCAGGCTGAGAGTTGTCAGTGTCAGTGGCTCCCCCTGCTGCAGAGAGGGAAGCCCAGCAAAACTGACGAGAGGGGGGAAGTTGGTTATTCATGGTGATGAGGTGACTTTGTTTTTGTTGTAGTTTCTATCCAGAGGTACCAATGCACCCTCGTATGACACTATTTCGACTTTATGTAACATTGTATACGTCAAGACGACCTCCCGTTTTAAGCGGTACCGGAGTCTCGCGATATAAAAAAAAGAAA
>JAOWBL010000015.1:10231158-10244106 GCA_028564865.1 Zenarchopterus dispar
TTTATGTAACATTGTATACGTCAAGACGACCTCCCGTTTTAAGCGGTACCGGAGTCTCGCGATATAAAAAAAAGAAAAGAAAAACAAATGGTGCGTTCAAAGCCGATATTATTATTGAGAGAAAATGTATGTAAAACCAAAGATTTTAAAAGAAGGGAACTTAAAGGGTGTTATTACTCAATTACAGGCGTTTATTACGATCGTATATGGAGGAAACAACAGTAACGGTTGTAACAAAGCGCCGATACATGACAGAGACCCAGGCGTTGTAAAGTTCATTCACCCGAGGAGCCGGAAAAGCCGGTATAATTAAAACCCCTGTTGCATGAATGACAAGACGTGTTAAACTGAACGACATTTAAAGCTGTACTCTCCTCCTGTTACAGCAGACACATGTCATAATAAAAGTAGCGTGTTTCAACAACAACTGCACGTTGTTTTTGTTTCCCTTCGCCAAGACAGGGATGTTAAATGCTGCACAGCTGATAAGAACATGTACAGACATGTAGATACTCACCACAGACACTGGCTTTGTTTTATAAACTGTCTTACACCCCAAATGAGAAATTTAAAAAAAAAAAAAAGATGACAATAACTTCAAAATCCTGCCAAGTCAGACGGGTTTAGTCCTTTTCGCCTCCACGATCACTTCCATACTGTGAGGAAAACTGCTACAAGCCGACTACTTTTCGCCGACGTCAGCTCCGCAATGACTCCACCAGCGGGCGTGGCTCCCGCGCGGCGAGTAAATATAGTGTGACTTACGTGCGAGCGTCAACCAATGGCTGCCTTTGTTTATGTCCCGCCTTCTGGCGCGTAGATTAAGACACGTGGACGGGAAATTCCCCGGAGCACGAGACCGCTTTCGCGCTACTACTTTGTGAACTGCTGTCAAGTGAAGGGTTTATCTAATCATCAATATGTAAACGAATAAACCTCTTTATTTTTTGTGGTTTTTATGAATTTGTGGATTTATTGTTTATTAATACCAACGATTTTTATACATCTGCGGTGTTGTATCACCATAACTTTCTCTCTCGCTTTGATATTCAAACTTAATTCTTGACTGGATTATTAGCATCTCTTGCATTTTCAGAAAAAAAAAAATCAACCAGCTGCTATGTGATAAACACTTTTGATCTTTTGTTCAATGTAGGTGGAAATAACCTACATTTAAACAGGGGTTGGTCTAGATCTTGATCAGTCAAATTAGACACCTGCATGTGTTTTTGTTATGACATGGATCAGATAAAAGTGTGAGGAACGCTGAGGCTTTATTCTGTATTTAATTTATACTCAGAAGCTAAAGTTTCTTAGTTTCAAGTTTAAAATTTCAACTTGGCTGCGATGGACTGGCGACCTGTCCAGGGTGTACCCCTGCCTCTCACCTGTGATGGGCTGGGATTGGCTCCAGCAGACCCCCCTGACCCAGAAATGGATCCGGCAGGTCTAGAAAATGGATGGATGGATGGAAATTTCAACTTGGAAGGTTGGGGACACATCTCTAGTGCAGACTTTAACATGGCTGCTTTTTTCTCCAATACTCAGCTAGTTTCCGTGTTTTTAATAGTTATGTCTTATTTTATTCACAATCAGCAAGACATACACCCAGTACTAGTACTTGCTTTTTATCATCGCACATGTTATTATACTGTTAGCATATGCTAAATTTCTAGGATGCAGTGTTGTTATAAATTAGTATTGCTAACAGTGGGTAGTAGCGTTAACATCTAGTCTGAAGCTTGGAAAGGTTCATGGTATATAAGTGACCATGTTTTTCATGTTTAGTCCAATTTTGCAACTGGAATGTGATTAACTCAGGTGTGACATCATTCCCAGTTCCAATTTCCAACTTCCAAGGTACATTTAAAGCATCATTAAGAAAAAAAGAAAACTATATTAAGTGTTTCTAGTATGGACACATTGGAGAAAAAATTATTTTATTGTTGAAAACAGACAGTTACTGCCTGTACTTCATCAGCTAGTACTAGCATCCAAGCTGATCAGCATCTATATATAATAAATGCAACAAGAAATATTTTAAAGTTAGTTTGTATTGATAGTAATATTAGCTTACAGGTGTTTTACAGTTAGTCTATCGCCTAATCCTTAACCATATCAGACTGTAGCAGGTATGTTGTGGAGTGCGGGTGTTCAAGATCTTCCCCTCTTGTTAGGCCTATCACGCCAGTTAATAAACCCTGGGACAGCTGGAGCTGGCCTGACCCTCTGCATTCTCCCACAGACCGTCATCCCTGCCCCCAACTCCAATTTTCTCTCTCTCCCTGTCCATCAGCAGTGAGATCATGTCCCACTGCTGAGCTGTGTGAGAAGTCTCGGCTCCCTGCCCCCTCCCCTCCCTGTCCTGCATTAATTAAGAAGACAACCACTTTTGGATTTTGTCCCACCTGCAGCCTCTTTTAAGAGGTGGGGACACACTGTGGAAGGCAGGGATTGGTTTCCTCGGGTGCTGTGATATTGGAAACTTGATCACTTCTTGCATGAGCAACAGCTGTAAGCAACAAAAGGTTTAAAGATGTGGGAGCAGTAGCTGGATCTTCCTTTTGTGCTGTGGCCAAACAAATGTGACTCCACGCTCCATCTATGCCCATCTCCCACTTAAGAGATTGACAAGGAAACACCTGTAATTACTTAAAAAAGCCTGTTAAGTACAGGTCAATGCTGGGACCATGTGAGAGTTAATGTGTTGCAATACACTGTCATATCAGATCTTAGGTGTCTTATTGGAAAGTTCTTAAAATAAAATGTTAATTTAGTAACATATACAGTTTTGATGACAGTATAACAATGTAAAATACAGTTCGCCCAAGCTATGAATTAATATACGTTGCTGTGGTGTTAGCATTTGAGAGTCTGAGTGAATCATTAAGGAACGCGAAAAAGGCTTCTACACTTTTAATTAAATATTGATCAATTCATTGCAGCCTCAGGAACTGTCTAGTGCGGGGAGAGCATAAATTTTAAAATCAGCTCGCTGTTAATTTAACAAAACAAGTCACGTCGATCAGCATGTGAATTATTGCTTTGCGTTAATATGAGATGTTTCCAAAGATCTGTGAAATACACGCCCATGCAGGACATGCCAAGAGTGCTTAATGAGCTGACAATAAATTAACAGAACACTGTTAAACTGTCAAAAAAAATATAGCTCCAAGGAAATATTTGAAGTATCTATTTTTATCCAACACTAAATTATATTATCACCGGAGTGGGTTTGCTTTGTAGAAATAAATGTCCATAAGAAGGTTCCCACTGATGGCTGAGAACCCTGGAGAGAGAGCGCAGCCATCAGTTTATTTTCTCTTTTTTAAAAGAGAAATGCACATTACTACACACTCACACACACACCCATACACACATGGTTGCACAATCACATGCCCTACTTCTTCTGTAACCTCAAAAGCCCAGATCTTCCTTTTGATGTCTTATTCTCTATATGGTTGTGTGCACATGTTTATTGCAAATAGTCACATACTGTGTCATACCAAAACAGCCTCAACACTTGAATCCTGCGTGAAAACTGGATGGGAGGATTTTATTTGATCCAGAGATGATGTATGGCTGAGAATGAAAAAGGGTTTACTTCTATGCCATATTTGATACTAAATCATTTCACATTTCTGTCTACAGTAATCCGGGCTATATTTTGATGGGTTGTCCTTTGCAACAGGATGACAAGAATGGGATCTGCAAACTTATCAGGAACAAAGACTGCCAAAATCTGATACAACATGCAACATCCAGAAGTTTGTGTTCTCTACCAAAGTCATCTTTGTGTTCTTTTCTCTCTTCTTTTCCCTCACATCACATAACTTAGACAAATACTATATATGACATATACAGGTATTCCTGTATCATGGGACTGAACAACTGGCTCCACACAGAAAATACCCGCTTTCACACAACTATTAAATAACATATTCACACCCATCCAGCAAAAGAGATAGCTAAAGGAAGAAAGGGCATTTGGTAGAAATAAAGTTGATCTTATTTCTCCACAACTCGTCACAAGTCCTTCTAGGTGAAGTGCACTGAATAATGCAGCAAGGATAGAGAGGGGTGATTTTCTGCTTGAACCCAGCCTCTTTTAGATATTGTAGAGGTGAGGTGAGTTATGAAGCAATGACACCTGATCTGGCTGCTGTAATTGATAGCGCTGATACAAATAACCACCTTTTGTAAGGGCTGTCTGGTAAACATACAGCCCTGTGTGACTTCAGACTGCCGGCCAAACCTCAGTCTATTGAACTGAATCAGATACAAAGACTTAGCTCTTGTGAGTTATTGTTGTGCACATAAAGATAATAACAAGCTATAGAACAGCAAAAAAAGAAAGTACTCTCTCTTTCAATAAAAATTAAGTCTGATGAAGTCTTTAAATCAGACTAATAAAAGCTCAGATGAACAACTATAACATATTTCCCCTGTGTCATTATTAATTAGACAAAATGTAAACCAACATGCAGCTGCAGTGTGTGAAAAAGTATGCTCCATGATTCAGTTGCTTGTAAAACCACCAGGCAGTAATTATATGACGTAATAATTTCCTGCGTGATATTATCAGTTTCTCATGTTGCTGTGCAGGAATTTTGGCGCGTTCTTCTTGAAGTGTTGTTATAGTTTATTGAGGTGTGAAACAGTCATTTATGCACAGCTCTCTTCAGGTCCGGCCTCAGCTTTTCAGACTGGTTGAAGTCTGGACTTTGACCTGTAATTGCAGCACTTTGTTTTCTTCTCTTTTGAAGTCATTCTGCCATGGATTTGCTGGTGCTTGGACTCTGTTACATGCTGTAACTGTCAGGTAGCTCCAGGTTTCCTGGTCCTTTAGCAGCACAACAAATCCAAGTCATCATTTTTGCTCCATTGTGCTCAACAAATGGTATGGGGTTGTTGGTCCTGTATGCAGTTATTTATGGTGCTGGGCTTTATTGTCTAACATCTCCACTTTGGTCCCATCTGCACAAAAGGACTTGTGGTTTGTTTAGATGCGACTTTGTAAACCTTAGCATAAACCACCCTCTTTTAAAAAAGAAGAGGCTTTCTTCTGGTGACATTTCCCAACAAGACATGCACTATTTTTTTTTTAATAATTCCAGTGACATGAACTTTAACATTTAACATGCTAAATGAGCCTTTTAGAGTTCGACTTGTGTCTCTTGGCTTATTTCTTTGAGCATTGCCCCGTCTAAACTTACTGTGACATCAATTCCCGTAAAGACCAGTAGTTGTTATCTGTCTCTACTTTCAATAGTCTTTTTCCCTATGGAAAAATGGGAAATGGTCATATAATCCTTCCTAGATTGAAGAGCTCCAGCAAATGCTTTTCTAAGATATTTGCTGATGTCTTGGCTTATTGCCACAATACACACCTGAAGGTCCCAACAAACTCCCGTTACATAAGTGTGCATTTGGTTATGAGCACCTGTCGTCTGCTCAACAATTTAATGTTTTCTTCTTAACCAAAAAAATGTACTTAGTTTTTCACATACTGGTTTTGCTTGTTAAATAAATGAAAACACCATATTTCTGTGTATGTCATGTGACTTTGTTAATCTAGTGTAGTATTAGTAACGTTATCTTAATCTACATGACTTATCTATAACTAGTCAAAAAAGTGACAACATTTGACAAGAAAGACCTTTATTAAAGCAAAATTAGACCTGCTGGGTGTAGTGAGAAGACAGCCATTTTTGATAAAGCTTTTCCTTTGACCTGGCATTAGCAGGTTACCCACAGAAGCTGGGCAGGACAAAAGCAGCCCAGTGGAAACTGCTGCTTGGATTACACTGCAGCAGTTTCACAGCAGCCAGTTAGCCTGCAGCATTCCTGTTCAATATTGGACTGATTTAAAACATTTTTGTTCCACTCAACCATTAAAATACCCAAAGATAAGAAAACACACACCAGATTTAATTATTTAGGAATTTTCTTCTGCTGCAGCTTGTTTGCCAGACCTTTATCTTAATCCTGCAAATCGCTCATAGCATCAGACTGATAAATCGTTTAGATGGCAAGTTTTGTTTTTTGAAAGGCTTCTTAGGCAATTATTTGTTAATGTCTGATTGACTGTGAAAGAACGTTGCATAGCCCCTGTAATGACCCTACTAGCCACAAATAGCTCACACTCATTGCATGGCCCGTGTCTTATTAAGCTCATTTAATTCTTGTTATTAAGAAAAGAGGCAGAAGTTCTCTACATCCTCTGATTCTTAACTGAATCAAGAACTCGTCGACCCCAGTGCACACAACTGCTGTCCTCACGTTGCACAGCCATGCATGATACAGTGCTGTTTAGATTATAGCAGAGCAATTGAAGTCCAGCAATTAAAAGATTGTAAATGAAGCTTTCATCTTGAAGAATATAATGAAATGCAGAGCTCTGCATTCAGCTCTTGCCTGTTGGCGTCTCATATGCTGGAGTTATCTCTAAAACTCTGAGCTTCAATTAATAATATGTTCTCAAGTGTCAAGCCGGTTTATTCGCTTTCTGGGGGAAATGAAGACTGCATGTGTGGCAGCAATTGTAACACTCATGCACAAACATGCAGACAAAAGATACGATTGGGTAAGACTGGAAAACTGCGTGGGAGAGCTGACCAGTTACCCAGCCTTCATAATCTGCTCTACACGCTAAACCGCAACAACTTAAAGCAGACATGTCCCTACAGCTGTGGACATGACTCTGTCTTTCTCTCTGAAGTGCGGCAAGTCGGCATTGTCCACAGCCGTGCTGCACAGAGGCACAAGATGAAAACTTGGAGATTGCTCACCATGAGTGAGTCAATCTCACACCAGGGATATGACAATCCAAAGAGCCCTCAAATCCAAACACAGCCCTTCAGGCGTGCACAAAGGGCTTTTTTCCACCATAAAAGGCGTCACACTGGTCTTTCACCACTTTGAAATGCTGATATTGTTTTCCACAGGACTTTCGTCATCCTTTCAACGTGAAATCCCTAGAGGTAATAATAAAAAGACATCAAATAAAAATAACAAATGGCTTAATATTTAATCACTGTTGATCATTAAACAATTAAAATAAAGCTGATTACAACCGGTGCTAGGGCTTTTACAACAGTGAAGACTAACCACAGCTGTATCACGATTTATTTATTTGCAACTTAATTAACTGTGGATGGCTCAAAGGCAGCCTTCTGCCGCATCGAGGTCCAGCTTAGAGGCCTGTAAGTGGCATGTGTGCTAAAGCAACATTAATGGCATCTATCATCAGCTACTAATTATGCTGCCCCTGGGCCCGACGGGATCTGGTTTCAGCTTTGGGCTGCAGCCACCAAACACTTAGCATTCATATTTAATCACACCTCATTATCCAGCAACAATGTAGGCAGGAGACAGAGACCTTACCTGATATGCCAGAGAGACACATACAGACAGAAAAAATATCTCCCCCACACACGTATCGACACCTGCAAAGACAAATACCTGTGACATAACCCCGGTCAGCGGGCGCTGATCAGAATGACGTGTCAGCGCTTGAAGTGACTCAACCTCTTTGAAGAAGGGTAGCGCCCCATTTCTGTGCTTTCTCAGCAAGTTGGTTCTTTCATGTGAGATCCTTTTTTGTCCTCTCTTAGTGTTTTCTGGTTCAAAGAGCATCAAAAGTAAACGGAGGCTAATCCTTTATCCTCATAACAACCGCTGGTTTGTTGCTGGTTTATCAGCTTAGAGCCTTCATGATGTCACACTCCTCAGGTGTAAGTAGTCTGATGTTGGACATTAAATATGAATTTGGTCTGATTAGGCCACCTGTCCTCGTTGTCATCCAAGCAAAACACCCCCTAGTCAGTCAAAATCATAAGCTTCATAACTATTTTCCAGTATTTTGTCAATGTTTCTGCATATTGGTGGATTCACTTTCCTTCTTTCACTTGCTGCTGCGACTTAGCGGCCAGCTGGCCAGTTACTGTATCTGATGTGCTTCAGCACGTCTTTTGAAGGGCAAGTCTGCGCAATTTGTACTTACCACTGGTGTGGATAATTATCCAGCACTTGTTCGTCTAGCTCTAGGACTCCAGCCAGCTGAAACGGGAGACGCTCCTGAAAGATGCAGTAGCTATTAAACAAAAAACACCACAATATCGTCTTTCTTGGAGCTGTGAATCAACACACAAATCTTTAATCCCTCCTGACTGTTTTTTGCTGATTCCAATTTTATAAATCTGGCAGGGGGAATAAACTAATGATTTTCTTCAAAGTGGCTCTGAATTGTAAGAAATCATTACAAGTTAGTATCAATAATCACTTCAGACTTGTTTGAGTTTTCATATTTGTAGTTATTAAAATAAAAGGAATACTACAATTCTTTGCATAATTTGTTTTTAAAATTCTTTTATTTTTTTCATTTACCTCTTCTTAAATTACTTCACTTGTAATGGAACTTGCAAAAAAAATCTGGAAAGAACAGTTTGTTCAGGTTTATGTAATCTTGAGTGGGCTATACTTGTTTTAGAGCCGAGGCATCATAGTAGATGTGTAAACAAAGCATTTAAGAGTCATTTGACCCGATAAGGGACAAGTGCGTGACCTCAGACACCGCCGTCTCTCATTTCTCATCAGCGACAGGAGGCCACGAGAGAAAGTCATCAACAGGCACGTAAGCACTTCTCTCAGATCCCCAAAGTATATTCACACAAATGCACGTGCACACATGCAAACATGTACGGCTGCAGTGTTATGACACAAAAATGGGGGTGGGTGGGATAAAGATCAAACGGACTATCACTACATTTTTGTTTCGAAATTTTGCAAAAATTTCCTAAAAAAAAAAAAATCAAATGAAACCCTTTGTAACAGAACATGTCCCAAGCTGTGACTCTGAATTATTTGAAAAAAAAAAAAAAAGCAGTCTGATGGAAAATCAATCATTCATTCAGAATCTGTAGAAATATTAGCCTCTGTGGCACATATCCGCCCATGAATGCGCCTTAATGTACATGTCATAAAAAATGTAAACTCTGGCCTAAGTGCACATACAAGTGTATTTCTGATCAGAGGTGGTTGCTGTTCATCTGCATGTCTGAGTAGAGTGGGGTCACACCGTCCACAGCCCAGTTTCTGAGAAGGCCTGTAGACGTGGGGGGGTTGTTCATCGCTGACCTCCACTCAGCGTTATGTGAACCCCCTCATGGACTGCGATGAAGTCAGATTGTCTAATCCACGGAAAACAAAAGTGCTGCCAATCAGGCTGGACAGGTCATCAACAACACCAGCCTGGGAGAATTTCACAGAGAGGCTGGGCCCTTATGTAGAGGTTCACTTATGGGATATTGACGATGCTGCAAAGACCGACTCGCGCCGCTGCCGCTAATGGTCTCTAAGTGTTCACCGGTGAAAATGGGTCGCATAGTTTTTGTTTGGTTAAATAGGATATGCTCATTATGGTTGCTCTCTGAGTTTTTATTGTAAGTGCTTTTGACGACTGGTCTCAGAGAGTCGGATAACAATCAATGCCCGGCCTTTGAAGCAGCTTCAACTTCTTATGGGAATGGGTTGTAAAAAAATGTGTTTAAATGGTAGAGTCTTAAAGAATAAACAAAGGACTTCTGTGTTTGCCAGCAGGGATGGATTATACCATTTTCCTGATGTTATAATATGTTTAGTTTGTAGAGAGATGGTAGAGAGATGGTTTCCCACTGCTCACGTCCGACTACTTTGTCTTCAGGTTGTTGCTGTTGTTTTGATCTCAATCACGTCTGCACACAGGATCCCTGTTTTTCTGATCTACCAAGCCCAGCTGTTATTTACACTGTTTACTTATAGTCTGCACTTGTTACTAAGCTAACGATAAGCATCTCCAATGAGCATTATAAATGAGATCATCATCTGTTATAATCTTCAGCCCGAGCATTGGACCTAACTGACAGCAAAGGAAAGCTGGTCTGGCTGGCTCTAGCAGCTTCCTTTGATGAAACCCCCTCATCCCCCACCCATGTTGGCATCTTGTACTCAACACATGTTGTCCTTCTACTTCAGATGATGCCATTTGAACAGCTTTGTTATTCTTGGTGAATATTTAACCCAGATTGGGCGTACACATGCAGGTTAAACCGCATAAGATGCAAAGCGATGTGACAGTAAGAGTGGACCACATTCCAGGACTATGAGGTGACCCGATGTTGACTGCCCCACGAGGAATCCCTTTGATAGTGCTCCTATCTGCCTCGGCAATCAATACGCAGCACTGTGCTGATAAAAGAACGTGGCTCACATCAAAGCGCACGCCTGCCACATTGAGGAGGATAAGTAATAAAATGTCAATTATTAATGGAGGGGAAGGGTCCCCTTTCAAGTGGGAGAGAATTTAGATAATGAAAGTCAAACAAAATACATCGTCCACAGATAACAACCTCAAGGCATTTGAAATCCTTAAAAAAAAAAAAAAGAAAAGTCGCCTACCTTACACAAAAGATTTTACTCCATGGCTAATCCTTTCTGCAAAACAAGAAATCCATTTTTGAGAAGATGCTATCATACATCATCAAGAGATGCAACCTTTTTGCAACCTGCTGATATCATTCTGCAGCTGCCAAGAGTTTGAACCTATGACCTTCACCTCCACATAACCCTGTCATCTGTCCCACCAAACTACGGATCCACAGACCCATGCTCACGTGCACCTGAACTCCCCACACCTTATTGTGGCTCTCGATCAATATTTTCCCCCTTGAGTACCTTTGTTCTTTTATGTTATGATTTATTTTTTTTCCAGTTTGGACTCAGTCCAAGCAAATATGAATTTCATATCTTTTGATGCAGCTTGTCAAACGCTATGATTTATTGATCAGAATGGCTCCAACAGTCAAGGAAAAAAGAGACGCTGGCACTGCACTTATAGGACGTCTTCACTGTTGTTAGACAATCTATTTTATTGATATTGTTTTCCCCTTCACTGTGGATGAAAATTTTCGTATGGGGGAATGAAATCTTAACATATAGATCAGCAAGCGTGTTTTATGTCGGCATTTCCTTAAGTTAAATCTACTGTATAGCACGAAAAATCTTTAGATTTTTTTCTTCTTTTGGTTCTTTTGTCCTTTGACTTTGCCTCGAGGCAACTGCTTGCAGTCTCTTTCCTGCTGTGGGGAAAAAGCAAGTATCACCACTAATGAACCTGTGTGAGTGTTTCTGGGTCATTCTTTCCCGAGAAGTTCACATGAAATGAGTTTTATTGATTTCTCAGACCAAACAGCCTGTGAAGTTTTCTCTCTGCTATGCCCACCTCAAGTCTTAAGCCTCCCATCTCTGCTGGAGTAGTCAGAGTTTAGTGAAGGGTCATGCTTGTTTACATCTCTCTGATCAGAAAAATTAGTCTTCTTACTTCACCGAAGATTACTTTGTGAACTTTTCCACTTTTTCCTTTGATTTTCCCAAGAAGATTTAAGATGCGGTATACATAATGCAGCATATGGTGTATAAGAGTTGAAAGCTGCAAGGCACAGCAGGGGTGAAAAAGTTACTCTCAGTCTCTCTGAGATTGCCAAATCTTCTCCTTTTGATGAGCTAATGTACTCTGCAGCACTCAGCAGGGAGCTCCTGGCCACCTGCAGCTGAAGGATGGTCCTGGAGTGAACACATCATCTTTGACAAAGGGACCCCTTTAAAGTCAGGCCGGGATGCAGTCCACGCCGACTTCACACCAAAAAGGGGAGGATAAGAGGATGGTGTGTGTCCTTTAAAGTGTCACCGCTTGTATTTCGACTCTGCAGTGAGCAGAGACAGAAGGACAATGTTGTACTTTTGCATCAACTGGCTCTTTATATCACTTCTGATACTCACAACATAGTGAATAACATTTAGATAACAGCCACACTGGGACTTGGATGCAACTGGACATTTGATGGTTGATTGTAGGTAAATTAATCTCTTTTGTCTAGACACATTCTTCAGCTGTGTCCAAATTTCCAAAACAGTCACAATCCCATTACCAATAATAGCACTTTGTTAAAGCAGAGGCTAAACTGATAAAACCATATTTTCGTTGTATTGACTAGGTTACATTCAGACAGATTTTTTTTTAACAGTCATGTAACTTAAAGCATTAAAGATTAGAAAAATGTATCACATGAAAATTGGTCATTTTTACCAAATAATAGCACTGGTCAGTTTGGAAAACTAAAGCATTCTAGACCATGGAGCTAAAGCCAGGTGAACATCTGGCCCCTAGTAAAGACTAGAATGAAAGGGAAAAAAGAAAAGAGAGGTAAATGGGAGATTTTCAATGAAGTCCTGAAAATTATAAATATTTAATATGCTTGAATAGTAATTAAACACATTAATTATTATAAACACAACATCAGCAAAACTATTTGAACTGGTGATTTATCTACTGGGGAAAATGATCTAATATTACATCTAATAGGGGTTTATATATGTGAATTTCTATTTTCAGAATTTAGTATGACTCACTTGCGCAGCAATAACTGCAAACAATAACCATATATTTCCAGTACATTTTAGTTTTGAATTAATTGTACCCCGCAAGCTTCAGCTGTTGGATGTTTAAAGGTCTCATAAACTGTTTGCTTTTAGTCCTTTGGTCCTCCACTGGATCACGGTCAGCATTTTCCTGCAGACTATTCTGTAGACATGAACTTCATTATTTTTTAATTGCATCTTGGGAGGGGTTTTTTTTTTTTTTTTTGTATCTGTTGTTAACATTTTTTTGTCTTGAAATTTACAGATGTTGTGACAGTTTTCTGTACCCCCCCACCCCCCCCCACACACACACACACACATACATTTATGTATGTATGTATGTATCATTGAACCACTTTAGCAATATCAGAATCAAACAATTATATATTTTTTCTCACTTGTTTAAATTCTCTTTTCTGCTTTAAAAGCATATGAGATATGTGACAATCACCTCTGATGATGCTACAGGTCATATTTATGTATTAATATAGA
>JAOWBL010000015.1:10251902-10279933 GCA_028564865.1 Zenarchopterus dispar
TGTTTCCAAACTCAGCAATGATGCATATTTCCTCCTTCTAAATTAAAAATGATACATATCTTAAAGCATTTTCATACCATTCCTCAATTAAACCCTGTTTACACATACTGATCCACGCCTTGATACACAACAAACAAATTCTAAATATGTTCTGGTCCATTCAGCGTTGCGGTGCAGAACCCAAGAGCCAAGAAATGAGTTTCAAAAGACTCTGGAAAACGTCTGATGGATGGTAACACTGTGAAAAAGAAGAGTAAAACAGTTGAATCGGATGCTTCTGTGAAATCACTTTGAGCGCTTTGTCCCAGGAAGACTGTAAAAGATGTGGAACAATAAACCCAGTAGCTCCCAAATATGTAACTTTGGCCCCACAGATGTGGAAAATGTCATCTCACAGCATGCAGCTTTAACTTTATGACTCAGTTGTTCTTTTATTTTTATTTTCAATGCCTATTTTGTCCAGATATTTCATAAGTTTTACACATTTTAAATACTGTCAGTCTACTAAAACTGTCCCCTTAGATTGGTCTCCAGTTTTAGACACCTTATTTTGCAACACAAATGAAAAGACTCATGACTGAGCATCTTTGGAAATGGAGGAGTTGATCACCAACCTGGAAGGTTCTCGGTTCAGTCTCCAGGTTCTCTTTTCTGCATCTGAAACTAATACAGAACTCCACATTTCCCTAAAAGTGTCTGGATAAAAGTGTCTGCTGGAAAAATAGGTTCAAATCTCTGGCATATGTAGTAAATGATGTGTATTAAAGAAAAAAAAAACAATTTATCAAGTTTTAGACTGAAACTCTGCACAATTCTGTGGACGATAGCTTGACTTCGCTTTTGTGCCATATAAGGAATTTCTTCATGTGAAAGTCATTTATTTTTCAAAGTGGATTTCCTCTTCAGTTTTCCCAAGTGATCAAGAAGATTTTATTTTCAAGTCATCCGTGCAGCACAATCAGTTAGAAATTTCAAAAAGCTTAGTTGAAACAAGTTGTGATTATTAATAACTATGTTGATCATCACTGAGTGAAAGTTGATATGAATGCAGTACTATTGTGTATTAAACTAAGATTTCATGTGTCATCTCAGCAAACTAAATTTAAAGAGAAAGAAAAAAGAAAAAAAAAACAACTTGGAGTGGCTTTTCAATTTTCAGAATTTTTTTTGTTTTTTTTTCTTCATCCCATTATTTCTATAATTCTTCTCCTCATCCATCTCTTCTGTCATTTCAAGCACTTTTTGAATTCTGCACCAGAGCTTTTTGTTCACAGTATTTGTAGTTTAACAGGGATCTCCCTGTATGTTTCCTCACCTCAGTAACAGCCTTCTGCTGCATTTATCTGCAGGGACACATTCGCTGAATGAAGACAGCTGAGATAGAAGCAAGTCAACAATTCTTTTACCTCCACACCAAACTAGGTAAAGACTTTTGTGACTAACTGTAAACCTGAGTAAGCTCGTGGTTGCAGGCATCATGCTATATATACACCCCTTAGCACAGACAAAACAAGCACTGTGATGAGATGTTGATGTTGGTGAATCCATCACCTTGAAACATAATCTGAAAATTAATTTAAATTATAATCTTAAATTGGTCAGTTACATGATGAGCTCCTACCCTCCTCAAGCAATTAAAACTAAGAAAATATTTTTCACTTACATGTGAATAAGTTAAGTGGAATCTAAAACTAAACCCAGCAAAGAAACTTCTGAGTGACAAGACTGGTCCAAATCTCTCTCAGTCAGAGTTAACGCGAACGCAGAAGTATACACACAATTTAGCCTCAATGGGGAAGCAGTTTCCAAAACTTGGGACGAACCATCCCTTAACTGCTCACAAAAACAGGAGACTAACTGAAATCTGTGGAGTCGTGAAGCAGAATAAAGCACATAGCTTCAAACTGTTTTACTTTTGGTCAGTGGGTGCAGCTGTTCGAACAACTTACAGGGAGTTTGTCTGAGCAATATGCTCCAGCCATAAATGCATCAGACACACGCAATTTGAATCCATGTGCCATTTTTCCCTTTTCTGAATTGTTTTCACCCCTCATGCAGCTGCAGCATTCTCCTAGTAACACAATACTGAGAAGAAATAAAAACAGTAGGTCTGTCATGGACAAACCTCATAAATCTCATCCAGAGGAAGAATAACGTTAACTACACTTAAAGTCCAACTGAGCAAAATGTTCCTAAATGAAACATGCTGACCTGTAGAGACGTAATCCCTCTCACTTATCTCTATGTACTTTCTTCATTTATTTTTAATTTGTTGTATTTGGGATGTTTTTAGGTTAGGTTTGGTGGATATACTGCAATAAGCAGATCAGAGCAGAAGTTCAAAGACATTTGCAACGCTTGAAGTGAGAAGTACCAGCCCTAAAATAAAGAAAGCTGTCAACTTCTAAAATAAAATAAAAACATCTAGGCTTTCGCCAAGATAGCAGCGAGTTTTGAAGTGACTATTTAAAAAACTTAAACTTGAAAAAGACAGATATTTTCAGCTTCTTTCATCCACCATCACTGCACTCTTGTCATTATATGAATCATTATAGTATTGTGTTATTGAGGGGAAAAAAAATCCACAAATCTTTTTGGATTTTAGTGATATACCTGAACTGATGCAGCAGTGGCAGCGGCTGCCTCCATCACCTGCAGCGCCGTTTGAGTGAAGCGTAAACGTTTATGCAAAAGTGACCAAAGCCTGACTGACTGATGCCATTGCTTCAACAGACTAGCTGAGTCAATAATGTGATGTATTGTCTTGTCTTGAAAAAAAAAAAGCTTTGGCCTGTGCTATAAGACCAACTACAGCCTCGTTACGATTGTGAAATGTGGTTCCCTATAAGCAGGCTGTTAACATATGTTAATTCAGTTCTAATACTTGACCTGAGGTGGGACAACTGTAATGAGCTCGGCCCTGTGTCGGAGCTCGCTGGGTCATATGGAAGCCATTCTTACTTGTGCTTTCCGCCTTGTCTTATTTTAATCACTCGGTGGAGCCCCCCCACACACCTCCTCTGCCCTCTGGCCCCGCTCTCCAGGGAAGCCAGAGTTCAGTGACCGAACGCCGCAACCGCCAGACCAGCGTGGCACGCAAGCTCATCTCCGCTCTGCCCCCCTGCATCCCCCACCCCACTACACAAAGACTCACGTGGATATAAGCAAAAGCCCCCTATACAATCCAAGATACGCTCCTGTACTGGGTGCAAAATGAAAAAATGATATTTCCTGCTTTCTGAGTGAAACTGCCTCTCCAGTCAGAGTGATAGTGGAAAAAAAAAAAAACAAAACAAAAAAACAGCTGCTGTGGTATCGGTATACAACTTCATCAATAACAGGAGACTTTGAGGCCTGTCTGCAGAAAGCTGCATCATCAGACATGACCTCACACCATTTTTCTCCTTTTTCTAATGCATTTTTATTTTACAGGAGTTTTCTCTTTTTTTTTTTCGTTGGTGTTTTGATTGCCAAGCTAAAAAATGTAACAGGTTGCAACAGCCTGCTACTGAGAGACAACCATGTAAAACAGATATTATTTAGCTTGATTTGCTCCTTTTTTTTTTTTTTTTAAAGGACCCTCCCATTATTTATTAAACATGTTGTGGCTGATGTTTGTACAAGGTGGAAACCTTCCCATAATCATGAAAATGTTCATTTTGACAAATAGCACACAGAACATTAAAAGTCCTGGAACTTTTTCAAGGAATTAAATTATTTTTTTGGACTTACAAGTTTTTTGTTTGTTTGTTCATTTGTTTTTTTTCTTCTTCTTTTTTGTATTTCTAATGAATACCCCTTTTTATACTGAAGTTAGTGTTAAAATGGAGCATTTGAACATGTCTAAAAACCTAAAGTCAGCATGGCTCATGACCTGGCAGCCTCTCCAGTATGATTAATGATGATCCTTTAAAGGGTGTTCGATCTGATATGGCGCGGAGTGTTTTTGCGTGTTGTGACCAGATGGTGCGGTAACATATACGATGACATAGTCGCTGTGGGATGTATCACTGACACAAATGAGCACCGCAATCCATCAGAGCACTCGTATGGGAACACAACAAAAACTGGAACGGCAGTAAGATGAAGCGACAGGCCGAAATCAACGGGTCGCTGTTTGTGCCAAAGACCAAAAAAATTCCAGATTAAATTTTGCAGATTAGTGTCACTGTACTGGATGTAGTCATCTACCATAAAACTGCTGAAAGAAGAGGTTAATACAGCAGCAAAATTCAAATTATTATGAGATTAAATTCTGTTAATGTTATAAATGCTCAATTTATTAAAAGTAGCTGCTGGTTAGCAGCTGTCAGCCGGTCCAGCGGCTCACAACAGGAGCTGTGGGAGTGGGTTATTCTCCACTATTGACTAGTCCAGGCTCTACAAGTTATCATCAGAGGAAAGCACCAGGAGGACTCAGTTTCAGTTTCATAAGAGGCAACAGCAAGTTGGTAACTTTATTAGCAGTTTGGATCTGGAACCAAGAATGAAAAAACAAGTGACAGGATCAGGAAATGAGTTTGAATGTTGACTTGTGTTGTTTTAATGGAATTTAAGGACCTGTCAAAATGGTCACATTTTCTTTCTTGTGCTGTGTTGTAAAGGTTAAAATAATTGGGGTTTCCATCTGAAAACAGAATTAGGTTCAAGGTAGATCTGACCAATTAAGAAATGTGAGGTCAAAGAGAGCCTACTGGCCTGTCTGTCCATCATGTGTATAAACGCAGCATCTGTGAATGTTACACGTTCCTACAAGCTGGAAGCGTTTTCACTTGTGCAACAGAATGTGGCTGCTGATGTGAGAACATCAGAAGTGAACATTTTATTGCTCCGAGTCACTCCTCTCTTGTCACGGTTGGCGATCTGTGTCCTCTGTGGTGTACACACAGCGCAGTTACAGTAAATGAGGAAGTGCGCTACAGCTGCATTCACTAAAAGTCTTATTCATGTTACACATTTCCACGGGTAGCGGGTGTTTTATTTGTGCCTTGGAATGCAACCACAATGGGAGATTAACATTTCATTGCTCAGATTTAATCCTTTCTTTGTGCAACCGAAGATAGCTGCCCTCTGCAGGAGAAACACACGAGGAAGCGCGCCTTGGCTGCGTGCGATAGCTTTTAGTTAGTGTTGAAACTCAACCCAGAGCCGGCCATGACTGTCTGTTAATGCAACTGACAGGAAGAGCAACAAGTTTTATTATCATTCAAATAAAAAATGGTTAGTGGTTAGGTCTTACACCACAGCTCATGTTTACTAAATCTGCTAAAGTGACAGCAGACTCTAATTGTGCATATATTTATGGTTTAATATTATTTTAACTGACGGAGTACCTCCCGTACAGTTGTCATGGTTGGGGAATCCACTCATAGAAATCCAAACTATTTTTTGTCCCTCGCTCTATGTTTGTTTCTGCTGTGAAGTTGAATATATAAACATGGGAATTAATGGAAACTGAGTAGTTACTCAAGGAGCTGCGCATTTTGGTACTTCTGCAATGGATTCATTTTTCAAAACACAATCTTTCCCCTTGTTTGAATATCGGTTCACAAATAGTAACTAAAAGATTTAGACTTAAGATTTAGAGTAACATATTCTGTTGCTGTGATACATTAAACAGAAAAGTAGAAATAAAATGTTTGGAAAACTTTATGAATCAGAAATGTTCAGCACTAAATGGTTAGATGTGGTCCATTCTCTCATCGCTTCAAGACAGATGAAGCAGATAAAGGGTCTGGAGTTGATACCAGGTATGGACTTGACACTTGACAGCTGTTTGGCTGAAACTACCAGTTTGAGGTTCAAAGAGACCTGAATGCAAGTTAAGGAAGACTAGCCCAAAAGAATCACACTGATATCTTTTATTTATTTACAGGATATTATTTTCACAACTCAAACTCTGAAAAAGTTGGTTTGCTGCATTCACTGTTTTTTAAAAAAAAGAAGTGCCATGATTTTCAGACCTCTTATATCTTATTCAAAGTAGAATACAGAAAATATATCAAATGTTAAAACAGAGACATTTTTTCCATTTTATGACAAATATCAAACTCGTTTTGAATTTGATGGCTGCAACGTAACTCAACAGAGTTAGCACACGGGCAATAAAAGGCTGAAAAAGGAAGTGATACTAAAAAGAAACACCTGGAGAAACATCTTGCAGCTAATCAGGGTAGCTGGCAAAAGGCCAGTGACATGCCTGGGTACACAGTAAAAAAAAATCATCTTAGAGAGTAAAGATAATCAAAGGTTGACCAATCAGTGGTAACGTGTAGCTACAAATTGTGAAGGATTTTAGAGTAATGGTTCTCAGCCTGCCAAGACGTTGAATATGTCACCATCTCCAGCACACAACATCATCAGAAGATTCAGAGATGTGGAGAAATCAATGTGCATAAAAGACAAAGCCCCAATCAGTATTGGATGATATTTGGGCTCTTAAGTAATAACAGGCATGATTCTCGAACAACTGTAGATTAACGTCCTACACAAAGATATGAATGATCTGGGCAAAGTTGAAAACTGTCCTGTGGTCAGACATCTGGAAAAAAATTCATGCTTGAAAGGTATGTACAGTTCAGGGTTGAGAGTAATATACCACATGCACCCATCTAGAAAATATCTTTTTTAGGGAAGGTCTTTCATCTTTCAGCAAGACAACACCAAACTGCATTGCGGATGTTTTGCAAAAGCCTTGCAGGTGCTGAACTGGTCTGCGTGCAGTCCAGACCTTTCACTAACTGAAGATATTTGCCACATCATGAAATGAAATATCATCTTTATTACATTTTACTTACATTTTATAAAGGCTGCCAAGTTTTTCAGAATTTGAATTATGAGACGTTGGTTGCAGTCTCTCTGAAACCACGAGTCCAGCAGGGACATCCTCTGTTATGTCAATGCCGCGGTGGATTGTGTCTCTTTTTTTTTTTTTTTTGCCTTTTCTCAGGCCGTTTACATGCAAACAATGATCAGGTTAGACAATTACAGTTTTCGAGCATCTCTCTTTCTTCATCCTGTGGTCTGGCAACAGAAACTGCTGTCATTTCAAACATCACCAACACTAAACTGGTAATATCTGGTTGTTAGATGCTGGGTGCCTGAGACGGTACTGGCTCAGGATGTTTTCTGCTTACTGGTTTGTCTGAAATGGTTTTGATGACAGCTTTTTCAAATTTTGTTCGCCATTGTTCCTCCACGGATAACATCTCTGCCCTGGATTCATTCTCTCCTCTCTTCTAAGTCCCACCAGCTTTCCAAATTGCCTCTCGAACCCCTGGCTCTCCTTTCACTATCTCCACAAACCCCAGCCCCCGTTCCCTCTTCCTGCCTCCCTGTCGGTGCTGTGCGTGACAGTAGCTCACTGAGAAGTGGAAATGAGACTAGTAAACAATGATTAGCTCCAGAGACGGGGTAGGCTGGTCTGCCATTGGTCCTGTCTCCACACAGGGAGCGCGGCCCACCCGCCAGCACATGACATACAGGCTTAATCACTGGCTCCTCCCCTTATCCCAACAACCCCCCTCTGATTACTCCCCCTGCAGCTAGAGTCAACCCAGGGTCAGGGCCAACCTTTCGCAGCCAGGTTACCAGGGGTAATCGGAGGCAAACACGGCAGCCACACGCAAAAAGCACACATGACACCCCCCTCTCACCCGCCTCTCCTCCAGCCCGATCGTTCCCTACCGTACACATGCACAAAAACCCGTCCATCCAGCCACCCAAGCACCCCCGTCCTCAGCCACAAACCTGACTCTAATTACTGTGATGGGGATGTGAGTAGCCACATGTGTTTAAGGAGCAGGCTCATGCGAGGAGGAGAAGGTAATGGTGTGGTCGGTGGAGGTGGGGGTTATTCCTCCTATAGGGGAGAGGAAGGGGCGATCTCCAGCACAGACAGCATATTCGAAGACATTTCTATGTGCAACCGAGGAATCGTTCTGGAGGCTTTGGTCCTCGGCCACACCGCATTGCTCAAGACAAACAGCTCTCAGGCAGAGCGCCAAAAACTCTTAACATCTGTAAGGGCTGTTTCAGGGACTTTATTGTTAAAGAATCAGACAGAACAGTGTAACTGTACTCAGAGCAACTTTTATACTTACCTCTACTTTTGTTTTTGCATTTGCTCTTATACAGTTGTAGATTGTTGTGTTATATGGATTATAAATTAAATGAAAAACGGGAGTCAAAAAATGGATATAAATTAAAAGTGTGAATAGTTGGCGAGCTCTGTTATGGACTAACCTGTTCGGGTTAGCTGCTTCTCACCAACTAGTGGCTGAGACAGGCTTGAAAATAGATGAATAATTAGAGAATAGAAATCTGAGCCTTTATTCTGTATGATAATGTATCAGTGAATTCTTAAGCTTTTTCTAACAATAATTCTTTAGCCTCCTGATCTTTGGGACTTTTTTTTTTTTTTTTTAAGCATCTGCCATCCCTTTCCCAGTTCCCTCTTGTTTGCATGCCAATAAAATTTCTGTCCCTGCTGATTTTATACCCAGCTTAGGAAACATCTCAGTGCCTTAAATTAGAGTCATTATCTTCTTTCAAAAATAAACTTCAGAGTTGGTGGGAAAACAATTGACAAACACTGTCATCAGCACTGACAAAGTTTTGCATTTGGAAATAAAATCATTTGAACTGCAGGTTTTTAATAGAAGTGATGGATTTCCAAAAGTGTGACTTATGAAGAATAATGACAGAAGAGAAGAAAATGTGGAAACATGGAGCTTGTGATTTATTATGAGACAACAAAAAGGGAAATATACTTATGATTTCCCTTCATATTTCGAGACATAATCCCTGCTGAGGGGGGACCTGATGGCACAATGTCTGGGCTCATTTGGATTCAAGTATCAATCGTTTATGATTTGTCTGCTCTGAAAATTTTGTTACATAAACTTTTAATGAATATCTTCAAGCAAGGTAGTTTCTGAAGACTGAGTTACAAGACTGACTGAAAAATTGAACATAAGAAAGAAGAGGATGCAAGCAATGTGCTGACTGTGAATTATTTCTTTTTTTTATCTGAAGACTTCACTTGTGAAGATTTATTATAATTTTATTGCTCTGAAACCATTTTACTATTTCGATACACATATGGTCTATGAGGTAAATTTGTTTCAGCTTAAAAGCTGTTTCAGCTCTAAAAGCACAGGAGCTGAAGGACAAAGATTCATAAGGAAATACAATTGTAAAAAAAAAAAAAAATGAAGCGTTTCCCTTTAAAAGCTCCTTATTGTACAATTGTACTAGATGCATGCAAACTAATGCAATAATGAAACTGAATTCAAAAAGAAAATGTATTTAAGCCAGAGGAGATTATGCGCCGTTATCACTCCAGAGTTAGACAAACCGTGTCAAACTATTTTTTCTGGTCAAAGTGCGCCCGCTGAGTCTTCTACAGCCAGAAAATAAACAAAGTTAGAGGGATTCGTTTTGAAATGCACAAGCTCTGCCAATCCTCCAATTAGTAAAACAAATTGGCTCGATGCGACTCCAGCTCATTCGATCACCAGTTGCAGAGTTTTTCCCCTCTGCAGACGGAGCGGCTGTCGGACGCGCACGCCGCTCGCTCCCGGCGTCCTTGGGCGCTCCGAAGCGCGCGCGCTCCTCTGAGCGACCGACAGCGGAGATAATGTGGTGAGGTCTGCCGGGCTACCACAATGGGAGGAGTATGAAAGTTATCCCGAGCCCTGCCCACCAACTGCAAAACATATAAGACGCTGGAGAGTCGCAAAGGCAGGCACTTCTGCCTTAAATCTTGATGAAAGAACAAACTGATGACAGCAAAAACTTTCTCACGACTTCACCGGCATCTCATCTGTACATCTAAAATGATTTTCTTAGCTGAAAGGGATGCATAAGATATTTTCCTGAGAAATATTGAAGCACTAAAAACTTGTTCTTTTTTCATTTTTGAGGCAAAAAGAAAAAAGCCTACAGACAATTCATCACAATGACACTTGACACTGAGATTGGCGTGAAGAGCAGCAGCAGCATCATCAGGGAGTGGAGTGGACAGGTCCATCCTGCTCTGGTTGCCTCCTTTGTCTTCCTCTTCTGTCTGGAAGCCTGTCTGTGGGTCAGGAACCTCAGGCTTAAACGAAGACTGCCGGGACCCTTCGCCTGGCCCGTGGTGGGCAACGCCATGCAGCTGGGCCAGATGCCTCACATCACCTTCAGTAAGCTGGCCAAGAAATATGGCAACGTGTACCAGATAAGGCTGGGCTGCAGCGACGTGGTGGTTCTGAATGGAGACCGGGCGATCCATCAGGCCCTGGTTCAGCACAGCACAGAGTTTGCAGGCAGACCGAACTTTGTGTCTTTCCAGATGATCTCTGGAGGCAGGAGTCTCACATTTACTAATTACGGCCAACAGTGGAAAGCACACAGGAAAATTGCCCAGTCGACCCTCAGAGCTTTTTCCTCTGCAAACAGTCAGACCAAAAAAATCTTTGAGCAGCACATAACGGCCGAGGCCACAGAGCTGGTGCAGGTATTTCTGCGCCAGAGCAGCAACGGACGGTATTTTCACCCAGCTCATGAGTTTACAATAGCCGCTGCTAATATCATGTGCGCTCTCTGCTTTGGGAGGAGGTACGGACATGACGACCCAGAGTTCAGGACTTTGCTGCAAAGAGTGGAGAAGTTTGGAGAGACAGTAGGGGCAGGTAGCCTGGTAGATGTCATGCCCTGGCTTCAGTCCTTCCCTAACCCGGTCCGCAGCATCTATGAAAACTTCAAAAGCCTTAATGAAGAGTTTTTCACCTTCGTAAAAAACAAAGTGGTGCAACACAGAGAGTCGTTCAACCCTGAGGTCACCCGGGACATGAGCGACGCCATCATCAGTGTGATTGAGCACAACGAAGACAGCCGGCTGACCAAAGAGTTCGTAGAAGCGACCGTCACAGATCTGATTGGAGCGGGTCAAGACACGATGTCAACTGTCATGCAGTGGATTTTCCTGCTCCTGCTCAAGTACCCAGACATGCAAGCCAAACTGCAGCAGCTCATAGACAAAGTAGTCGGCCGAGACAGACTGCCATCCATTGAGGACAGAAGCAACCTGGCGCTCCTGGATGCGTTCATCTATGAGACCATGCGCTTCACCAGCTTTGTCCCCGTCACCATCCCTCACTCCACCACCTCAGACGTCACTATCGAGAGCCTCCACATCCCCAAGGACACAGTGGTCTTCGTAAATCAGTGGTCTGTCAATCACGACCCTGAGAAGTGGAGGGACCCGCACGTATTCGACCCCACAAGGTTCCTCGACGAAAACGGGGCCCTCAACAGAGACAGAACCAACGGCGTGATGATCTTTTCGACAGGTAAAAGGCGCTGCATCGGCGACCAGATCGCCAAGGTGCAGGTGTTTTTATTCACAGCGGTCTTGCTGCACCAGTGCAGCTTCGAGAGCGACCCCTCCGAGCCTCTCACTCTTGACTGCTCCTACGGTCTCACGCTGAAGCCCCTCCGGTTCCGCGTCAGCACCAAGCTCAGAGGAAAGCTGCTCGGTGTCGTTTCCCCAGCATGAGCAGCATTCCCCCACACTATGACTCCTGCAAACACTTTACCACCAATGACACTTACCAGTGAGTATCAACATACCTGCACTAAACGGTTCTGTTGTAAGATGTTCATATTTAAAAGGGAATATTTAATTCATCTCTTAAAATAGTCCGTATTTTAATTTTTTTTTTTTTTTTTTTTTTTTTTTTTGGTGCAGGACTGAGATATCACTATAAAGATGCCTGTTGTATTCTGTTTCTGCTTATAAAGGATACTCTGTACTTGATCAGATTTTGAACATTATTTCATGTTGTGCTTGTTTGTTATCCACCATTCAGCATGTCGGTGTATGCACCAAACTTAGCTACATTTAAACTATTATAACTGTATATGAAATGCTCGGGAATGTTATCAAGTTGGTTGGTGCCTTTTTGTTCTCATTTGCTAGATGTAAAAATATATTTTAACTGTGTCATGTAATTCATAGTTCAGGTATGTCAAAAATTATTTAAGTTAAATAATTATCTACTGTACTCGAAGCATAAAAGCTGAATAAACAGTGCATGTTGATCAAAATAAGATTTTTTTTAAACAATATGTGCTTATGAAGCCTTGAAAGGGTAACAGAAGTCTTTCACCAGGAAGAGTTCATCACTTATCAACGTTTAAGAACAAGACATGACTGTGGACCATAAAAATACAACAATCCAAGGTTCAGTTTTACTGTACAAGCGCTGCAGCTACCACATGCCGAACACATCTCACCAAGATAACAAAACACATGTGCAGAGAGTTTCTCTCACACATCAGGAATTCTCAAAACCATGTTTGTTTACAATAACTTTTTTCAAAGCTATATGGATGTCAGTGAGCTCTCTTCAAGCCTCTGTATTCAGGAATTGATGTTATAATGCCAACAGGATGTGTTTTTCTGTCCGTGTCAAGGCAAAAAATTAAACTCAGTTGGCCTTGAATGTTTAAGTGCTGAAGCTATTATAACCCCTTCAACATTCAAAGCATATTGAGACTTCACATATTGGAAAAATAAGCTGTATTTGAAATGAATAAAGTGGATTTTGAATGGTAAAGTGTGTGGACTTTGATTCAGCCTGAAGAGGAAGACTGAGCAAAAGCATCTGAGCCTATAAGAGAGGGGTTTATCTCTGGCTGCGATATGAAAGTAAATGCAGCTTTTAGACCCTATTTGGACTGTTACATAAGTGCCAACACTGTCACCATTGTTCAGATGTCTGTCATTGCTCCATAAATGGAAACCTCCTGAAATAGTTGACTTGTGGTTGAATAGCACTACAACATTGTTTTTGTTGCACAAGCACCCCACAGAAGGAGATTTACAGCTGGACTCAAACTTTCAAACTGTGTTAAAAACTACTTGAATGAACCATCTCTGAAGATTTGTTATGCCAGCAATAATGGTGTATAAATTAATTTTATGGAGCATGTTGTATAAATAAATTTTATGGAGCATAAAGTTTCAATGCAGTGTTTGAAACTTGGAATCTGCAGCTTTTATGATTTGAGTCTTTTTCTTTTTGCAGGGTCACAATTAACAGCTAAGTTGTATATAAACTAAAAAATGTTGACATGAACAATTAAAGTTCATAGGAAAGGACAGCAAAGCATATACATGTAGTGAATGTGTGTGTGCATATATATATATATGTGTGTGTGTGTGTGTGTGTATCTATATGTATACATATATGTATATATATATATATATATATATATATATATATAGATACATATATATATATATAGATACATATATATATATATATATATATATAATGTTGATATATATATATCAGCAAATGTAACAACTATCATATGTGTTACCACTACAAATTTAGTAATAACAAGCTTATATAAACTACTTTGTAACCGATATCTCCTTAGCCACACATTGCGTGTGAACATATTTGGCAGCAAGGCTTTAAATCTGTCATTTTTGGCAACACGGCCAATTAAGTAGCTGCTCTCCTTTCTCTTTGTCCAGTCGTTCTTCTTCACCAGCAGAGCCGGGAGGAGAGTGGGTCTGAGTGGGAGAAGGACTAGGGTCTGCAGGCTAAGGTCAAAATAGGAGGAGAGAGATAACAAAGAACCTGAGTCGCTGAGCCCTCCCACCGCGGACATACATATAAGCGAAGTGTTTAGTCGTGAATCTGCATTCCTCTGAAGTGGTCATCTGAAGACGAGCTGCACCACCGCTAACCGCTCAAGCCCATCTCACCAGCCACTCAGGAGAAAGGCTGAGAAGGCTTATCAGCACCTCTTGGGGAGCTTTTGGTGTTATTATGGCAATCTAATTACTATATAGGACCAAAACGCTTCATTTGGTGGATTTAGAAAGCTTGAAATGGTTTTTCATTTTAAGTGAAATTTGCATTTTATTCAGTGGTCGACTGAAAAACTGCAGCACGATGGCTCAAATGGATGCAGAGTTTGGTGCGAAGAGCAGCAGCAGCATCGTCAGGGAGTGGAGTGGACAGGTCCATCCTGCTCTGGTTGCCTCCTTTGTCTTCCTCTTCTGTCTGGAAGCCTGTCTGTGGGTCAGGAACCTCAGGCTTAAACGAAGACTGCCGGGACCCTTCGCCTGGCCCGTGGTGGGCAACGCCATGCAGCTGGGCCAGATGCCTCACATCACCTTCAGTAAGCTGGCCAAGAAATATGGCAACGTGTACCAGATAAGGCTGGGCTGCAGCGACGTGGTGGTTCTGAATGGAGACCGGGTGATCCGTCAGGCCCTGGTTCAGCACAGCACAGAGTTTGCAGGCAGACCGAACTTTGTGTCTTTTCGGTCTGTCTCAGGGGGGAAGAGCTTGACCTTCACAAATTACAGCAAACAGTGGAGGATTCACAGGAAAATCGCCCAAACAACGATCAGAGCGTTCTCCTCTGCTGACAGCCAGACCAAAAAGGCTTTTGAGCAGCAAATTGTGGCCGAGGCCACAGAGCTGGTAGAAATTTTCCTCAAACTCAGCGCTCAGAGACAGCATTTCAATCCGTCTCACGAGTTGACTGTAGCTGCTGCTAATGTGATTTGTGCCTTGTGCTTCGGGAAGCGCTATGGACATGATGATACCGAGTTTAGAAAGTTGTTACACCAGATCGATCAGTTTGGACAGACCGTCGGGGCTGGCAGCTTGGTCGATGTCATGCCATGGCTTCAGTCTTTCCCCAATCCTGTCCGAAGAATGTTCAAGAACTTCAAATACTTAAATGAAGAGTTTTTTGGGTTCGTCAAGAGCAAGGTGGATGAACACCGAGAGACTTTTCACCCCGAGATAACGAGAGATATGAGTGATGCCATTATTGGAGTCATTAAGGAAGCTGACAGTGACACTCAGCTCACCAAAGACCACACAGAGGCAACGGTGGCAGATTTGATTGGTGCAGGCATGGACACCGTCTCCACTGCCCTCCACTGGATCGTCCTCCTGCTGGCCAAACATCCAGACCTCCAAGCCAGACTCCATGAGCTCGTTGACAGGGTGGTGGGGAGAGACAGGCTGCCATCTCTGGAGGACAGAATACATCTGCCTTACGTGGACGCCTTCATCTACGAGACAATGCGCTTCACCAGTTTCGTCCCCGTCACCATTCCCCACGCCACCACCTCTGACGTCACCGTCGCCGGTCTCAACATCCCCAAAGACACGGTGGTCTTCATAAATCAGTGGTCCGTCAATCAGGACCCGCTGAGGTGGAAGGACCCTCACGTCTTCGACCCCTCCCGCTTCATGGATGAAAACGGCTGCCTTGACAGGGATCTCACCAACAATGTCATGATCTTCTCTGCGGGGAAGAGGAGATGCATCGGGGACCAGGTCGCCAAAGTTGAGATATTTTTGTTCTTTTCAATTCTTCTCCACCAGTGTAGCTTTGAAAAATGTCCAGATCAGGACTTCTCTCTAAACTGTACTTACGGTTTAACACTGAAGCCTTTAGATTACAAAATCATTGCCAAACTCAGAGGAGAACTACTTAAAAGCCAGTAAATATCTGATTTTCTCCTTCAAGGTATGTGCTCTAACATGAGCATAAAGCTTTGAAATATAGTCAAAAGTAGTAAGTTTTAACTACATCCAGAAATTAAAGTAAGCTTTTTTAACATGCACTAAAACACATGTAATATGTATTAAAACAAAAAGAATAGAAAAAAGAACCCTTTCATGAATTATATTATGTTTCATTCCTCACCTCTGAAATGCTTTGAGCAATAAGTTAGTTAAGTTAATTACTGAAAAAGATGTTATGCAAACTTTAATGTGGCTGCTCAGCAGCCACAATCCCCTAATAAAGCTTACTAAGTACTTTATGGTTATTGTTTGATGACATTTAGCAGGAATTTTAATAAGCTGGAACATGTTTAACTCATTTTTCTGGGTTTGTTTTTTGTTTTTTTTTTTGTTTTGTTTTTTTTACTGACAGAGAAAAATCCAGCTTTGTGTTTTCACCCAGCTGCTCAATTTATTTTTTGAACTTTTTCATCAAGTTTTGTACTTTCATGTCCTATTAAATTCACATATAGCTCAAGTACTTTGATGAATTGTGTAAATTCACTAGTTAAGCAGTTGGTTATGGTCGTCTTCATTTTAAGCACATTATACATCAATATACAACATTGCTGAAGCATAACTCAATATAAATACACTTGTAATTGATGTAATCCACTGTGACAAAATCCTTGAATCTACAATAAACATTTTGAACTGACTTGTATCGAGGGTCTGTGGGGTTTATCAGCAGAAGTGCTGAGAGTCGGGGAGGCCAAAGAAATTTAAGTGATAATAACAGATGGTGATGTCTGGTCTCTGTGCTGCTGTGAAAGATTAATATGGTTTACACGATGTTGTTTGAGAAGCTTAGGTGCAGGTTGTGAATATTTAACAGGGCCTCCTCTGTGCTGCAGATTCTTGTCCTGTATTTTTAGACTTTTGGGAGCAGGACAAATTTCCACTTAAAGGGCTTTACTTGAGTAAATAAAGCGAAAAACGTTAACGCAGATTTACACAGATGGGCCATTTGGTAGTTTTTTAAATGCCACTTGAACTGACTACGGAATAGATTTCCCAGGTTTCACCATCTTTGAGAAGAGCATCCTTAGAACAAAAAAAAAACAGCTGTAAAAAAGTGTGATGTCCGAGGTGTCATGTAGCTTAAGTTGAGTCTGTACACAGAGGCCACAGGCTTCGTGCACTAATAAAGCTCGTGCCCATCTCGAGGTCCGGCCTGCGGCTCTTTGCTGCATGCCTTCCCTTTCTCTCCCTCCCTCCATTTCCCACCTAATCAGTTTAAAAGCCACAAAATCTTTTTTTTAAGTTGTTTTTATAAGGTAATGCAGCACGTTCTTTGGTGGAGACTCCTTATCTGATCACTGGGCAATAGAGGTTTTTTATTCACTGTTTACTTTAATTTCAGCTTGCTAAAAATCTCAACCCAGGTTGCATTTTAAGATAAAAGTATCAATGATAAGTGGTAATCTATACTATAGGAAATAAATGAATTAATCTAGACTTATTAATCAATTTCAGGTAATGGAAAAATGTCATTAAAATTCATATAAAATTATCAATTTATTCAGTGTTCCTTTGCTTGGGAGACAAAATGACCTAAAAGTATATTCAGCGATCTTAAACATGACCAGTCACAAGAGCGTTTGTATATTTTGCAGATGTATGCTACATTTTGAATGAACATCTTTTATCTTGAGAAGCCCATATTATGCTTATTGACATGTTTGTTCTTTTTCCAAAAGGATTCTAGGATCTTCAATACTCAGTGTTAAAGGAGCATTCCTGAGTTAAAACAACCCAAGGTCTATTTTTAGATGGTGATGAGTGATCATTTTCATTACAGGGAAAGAATTATGTAAATCAAAGCAGTTTTGGTTTGAAACAGGATATGCATTTGCAGCAAAATTGTAATTAATGTTAGCATGGGCACCAGTGGAGCTATGTTGAAATAAATCACCATTTTAAACCGTCAGTGAACTCAAAATGTTATTCCACTTAGGTGATAACGTGGATAGGGTCCCTACAGACGAACGGTACAAAAAAGATGTATATATGATAAGAGAACTGTTCATACTCTCGTTGCCGTCAAGTTATTGCTGTTTCTCTCATAAGTCCATACAACTCGAAGTACTGCCAAAAGATGCAATTCTCATTTAAAACAAATTCATTTCACTTTTTTATTTCTTTTTTGGTCCCTTGCAAAGGTTTACACTAATTACCATCTAATAACACACGTAGGGTTGTTTTAACTCTGGAGTGTGACATGTTTTATTGTTTCGGTATACACCGCTGCAGCTCTTTCCAGCTTCATCTTTATTTGAGGTGAACCACTAACTTAGCCTTGTGGTTCGATGTTAATTTGTAAAAGAAATGAATCCCAGATTTACCTAAAACAAGATGTTTTAGGCAGTTAAGGTGAAGGTTCTTCTGTTTGATGTGAAGTTTGATCATTTGCAGACCTTATAGACAAGTCAAAAAGCTGGATAAAAATGATTTAGGGAAAAGGAAATCCCAAAGAGTGTAATATGGCCATTCTTTGATTTAAAAAAAAGAATACTTTTCCAACACTGGGTGTGAAAATTGATACCTTTCTTGACTTTTAGTTGCTGTTTACTGGCATCTAAACTGAAATGAAGTGCCTGTGTTTGTAATCAGGTTGCATAAGGTCGCGACGTTCCCAGTATTTTCTCACCTGCACCTCTAGTGTCATGGGACTTAACGGGAAGCTCGCTTGAGATTTGATAACGACAACAAATCTCATATCCTTGTGACTGTTTTGTTAATGTCTGTCTGGCTAAACCGTAACCACACAATACTCACATTTACCGTTCCCGTAAGAATGGTACATAAATATTAGTTTAAGTGCGGCCTGACGGTTTAGATTTCCACTTTTTTTTATGTCTCTGGAGAGTATTTCCTCAGTGAGTGGTCTGGAGTCTACCTGCGTATTTGCAGGAGCAGCTCTGTGGCTAAGCTTGTTTTCATTCGAGTTAATAAAAGGCAGGCCGAAGACATTTTGTACTTTTACAGGCTCTGACACTGCAAGGACCCAAGAGGAAGGAATGGGCTGTCTGACCTCCCTCGTTTCCATCATTTCTTCCCAAAACATCCCTGAAATGTGTCCAGCTGAAAGACTCCCTTTCACCCTAACTCACCCACTCCTCGCTGCACATGCCCCGCAGCCCTCGACCTGCCGAGTTTAACTTCCAAAAGGAAAACAGAAAAGTGTACTCTCTGACAGTTTTTCTGCTCTGAGGTTATTCACATTCTGCACGTACACATAACCACAGAATGACCTCCCACAAGACCCCCCCCCCTCCCACCACTTACAGCTGCAGCATCCAAAAACTCCCTCCCCTCTGCTTAGAGGTTTGAAATGCAAATCGCAGTCACAGTTTGGGAGATGACATGCAGTGAGGTACGCTTACGAAGGCAGCTCTCCGGTAAATCTGCCGAAATACAGTGGAACATTGTGTCTGAGCACTGGCAGTGAGAGCCCTCGAACTCTCCAACAAATCTTTCCTAATGCTGTCCTAAACATCAGCACGGCTACACTTGAACAAAAAGAACACCATTAAAACTGACCCAAAGCTCCAAGCGTCAGAGCGGATCATTACTCAATCTGCTGCAGAGAAAGAAGTGAAGCAACCAAGTAGATATTTTTCTAAAGAAGCTCATGCAAAGTAACCATAAATCAGCTTTTTTATTCTCTTTCCTCAGCACAAACATGACATTTCCAACAAGTAAAAAAAAAAACTACGACTGCACAGAGACCAACAAATACTCAACTTCGCCTCTCTCTATTTTCGGTTGAGAGTTTGTGAGAGATTTTCACAAGAGGCTTCACAGAAGTGCTCTGACTCCCTGTTTTAAAAACCTGCCTCAGCGTAAATGTAAATGTACAGAGTTTACTAAGTTTTAAAAACCAGGAAGAGATTGTCATTTTAACTTGGACTCAGTGCGATGTATTCCAGGTGTTGACTGACGTTTAAGTTGTTGGCTCAGAAAATCTTTCCGTTTTTTCAAGCCCTCCTGTGGAATTATGTCATTGACATAAATACTGAGCAGGACGTGTAATTATGCTCCACTTACAATTATAATCAAGTCGTGTCCCCTTCAAGTCGGTCCTGCTACAGGCTTTATTTAACAACCACTGACGCCTTCCAACAATTAGTGACCCCATCGTCAAGCAGCTATCATAAAGAGATGTGAAGTGACCCATTTCAGTAAACAATTATTCAACCTGTTATTACAGGGCAGGACAGCAGATGGCTGCTGTTTGAGTGCTTACAAATATTGTGTTTTGGAGTAGTGGCAAGGAGAGAACCTTTGATGGAAAAGACAAAATGTACAATTCCATTCGTCACTTTTCTTTCCACACAACAAACCATTACTTTCTGGACGAGCGGGATGAGGTGATCTGCGCTGGTCAACTTGAGCACACAGGTGGTTTTTGTTAATGGATGGGAGTTCATGCGACGCTCTGAAGGAGTCACTCACGTTTCCCACGTCTAACTGGTCAGTGTCAAGTCAAATGGCTCGACTGACAGCCCGTGAAGGAGGCAGATGTGCTGTGATGTCCAACTGAAACAAATGTGTGCAGAGAACCTGGTGAGAAAAGCTGTTTTGCAATGGTCCGTAACTGAAACATTTAGACATGATGCCTGAGCTAGATCACTGCATCGTCAACAGGCACATTTCTGCCTATCAGGCGCTTTAATTCCTTCCTTTCCTGAAAGGACAACAGAATTTCTCATAACTTCACCCAGACAACCAAACCTTGAAAACAAATTGCATTACCACAGTACATCTATACTACAAATCGTCCATGATGTGATTTATCTCCGGATAAATCCATCCTGCTGGACTTTCAGATCAAGTATCCGCTACCTCCCTGAAGGGCCAGCACCTTCAAGAGACAATCAGTCTTCTTTGGTGTTTTAGATAGCGTCCACTCCCAACAATAACAAACGAATAGTACCGCTTTTATGCAATCCAGATTAAAACATTCTTCTAAAGAAACATGGATGCGTCTCAGAGAAGTAGACATATCTGATTTGTTTTGAGAAGGAAGGAAATAAATCAGATTATTGCTCTGTGTGTTTTTCAAGTAACACAAGAACTTTGGAAATGCTCAAGGCAGCAATATCCCATGCAGGGGTGAGACAGAGACTTGAGAAAAAGTGTAAGATATCCTGTAAAGTGCAACTTGAAAACAGTCAGACTTGGACAAAAAGACATATTATTGAAGAGAAAACCTACTGCTAAATCCATTCTACCTCTTCTTTTGTGAGTTTTCTCACACTCAAGCACAAAGAGAAGGACACAGAGATGAAAAAGTGGCACCACGTCTGTGTTACATGCTGGTATCTAAAGTGGCACGTTGCCTGGTGATAACAGGGTGGTATTGTTGACCAACAATCACACTGTTGCTACAACAGACTCCAGCTCAGGACCGTTCACTTTGTCAGTGACAAGGCTCTCGCTCACCTGTGTGCATAAACATAAGCGGCTAATATCTAATTATGATATAAACATTTTTGTTTAGACCTTGCATTAACATGCATCCTTAGAAATCCAGTCCCAAGTGATCAGTGCATACTACGCATATTCAGACCAGACATTAAAAAGTCTATCATCGATCAAATCTGACCTTCCCACTCTGAATGTGATTAAACATACAGGTCATTTTTGCACTTGTAAACACCAAATACTTTGTTATTTTTAATTGATAAAGGCACCGGCTAGAAGTACTAAAACCTAACTCAGAAAAAAAGAAGCCACAAGATTTTTTTTTAAAAAAAGGTTGCACAAAGGTTATTTACAGTACAAATCTATACAATATTAGTAAAGATTCATTGCAGCATTTGCATATAAAATCAAAAGACTTTTTGACAAGGTGTTGTTAGTTTATTAGGAGGTCCTTTCATCTGTCCCAGGATGCTGCCACAGCCCAGACTACTAAGAGAAGGTGGGCACAAGTGTTCCAGGCCCACCTGGTTTCCAAATCCATCCCGAGTAATCCGATTACAAGTAAACATCACTAAGTATGTCGCTCACACCCGGGGCGGATCCATGTGCATCACGAGTTGTGATCAGAACACACACCTCTGACCTATATGTACATAAAAAGGTAAATGATTTCTGCCTGCAAAGACGAAATGTATTTTGTTTAGGCTTTTTTTAAAAATAATATAAGGAACATCTTTCCTGTTGGTATTTTTTTTCCAACTTGACTTAACAAATAAACCATACATACACAACAATAACAGCAATAAGCAAACATTCAAAAATTCAGACAGATGGAAACAGAAATGGGATATGACTGAAATTAAAAGTCACATATTATGTAATTTTGATCGCTATTCATATTGATCAGGCACCACAATAGCACTGTTGTCTCTGGGTCTGGTCAATCCTGCAGCCTAAATCCTCTTTTTTTTTTTTTTTTTTTTAATTCAGGTGAGCCATGAGTCAGGATGAATTTTAAAACCAGGTGTAAACAGACCACCTTCGAATGTGTCCTGAACCTGTCCTGGAATATGTTCAGATCTTATTTCCTAGGATGCAAAGTCTGAAAAGCAACTATAAAACAGGAATAGAACAGGATCTATCCTGTTCTATAATAATCAGAATAATCAGGATAGAATAGAATAGAATAGAATAGAATAGAATAGAATAGAATAGAATAGAATAGAATAGAATAGAATAGAATAGGATGCCTTTATTGCCATTGAAAGCAAGATGAAATGACAACAGCTGCTTCTGTGCGATGTAAACTCAGTAACAATTATATAAAACAACAGAACTATCCACTATTTACAACAACAAAAAAGAAACGATAAAACTTCCTCTCCGTATAAACACACTGATTTATCACTAAATGAGAAACAGGGTTTAATAGAACCATCTTGAGTTAAATTGGACCACACAGAACCTCAAATACATTCAATCTCAGCATCTCGCAGCAAACTCTTAAGAGTGGCTGTGGAAAAATTTGTTAAAACTTCATCCTGGTGGGTGTGACCCCAGTGAGTGGCAGCATCAAACACAGTCTCTGAGGTGACACAAATCCATGCTTTCCAGAACCACTGCAGTCCTTCACTGCGGCAACTGAACCAATTTATACAAACGTATTCTCCTCTGTAAATAAACAAGAACAGAGAAGGAGAGTGTGGCACATGGCAGCCAAACTGTAACTATGTCCTCATGGCAAGACGAATACTCTGTGGCACGCATCACAGCTCATCATCATATTAGTCAAAGCAAGCAAACGAGCTTATTACCAGACCGGCAAAACAAAACAAAGTAAACACTTGAATCCAAGAGACCATTTTTCCATAATCATGCTGCAATATGCGCTTCTTTGAAAATAAAAGAGGGTTTCACACTGTACAATATAATTGTTTTCCATGCTTTTCTCTTCAGTCATTAGTTAGTACTAACTTGTTACATGTGGACAGAGCCAAGGAAGTAATTTCCTCGTTTCCAGCATGGATGAGATGCAGAGCTTACATCATCCAACGCTTCACCACAAAGTGAATTAGCAAGTTTCTCAAAATGTCAAACCTTTTCTTTGGCTGAACTCATTAGGATTTGAACTACTCTTCAACTTTTATGAATCCAGAAAAATCAGGATTGTGACATGCTGCCACAACCACAGGAGCCCTCTGCTGAGAGACAGAAAAGCAAAGTCTTTCTGTGGATACCGAGATGTTACAAGAAGGTCTTCCAGAAAAAAAAAGAAAGAAGAAAGAAAGAAATATTGGCTGAAAGGAGCCAACGCTGACCAATAAGACTAGGCTCCCCGTGATCATTTCACTCCAAAGGTTTTGGATAAAGTTGAGGCCAAGACTCTGTTAAGACTCTTATTTGATGCATTTTTGTGTTGAAAAGGGAAATGGGAAGGGGCTTTCACCGATCTATTACCACAAACTTGGAAGCGACTTTGCCTGAATACTGCGGCATTAAGTCCTCCATCAATTCTGACTTAGAGCCAGTAAATAAGAGAATAACTAAGAAACTAACAGTAGCTTAAAAAAATATGAGTGCATTCTCCTGGTAAATTAAATCACATACTGAATATTAATTCCGTATGTAATGTAAGGTAATAAAGTGTAGAAGAAATGAAATGGTTAATTTTAAACAGAGCAGCCTCAGTCTGTAGCACTGATTATAAGATTACATCTTATAATCAGTGGTAAAAGTGAAAGGCAGCACAGATGGAGAACTAACGGGGGGCAGAGCACCTAATTGCCATTTTTCATTACAAGAGCTGTAGGCCAGGAAAACGAAAGACTCCTCACCTGTCATAATCAAAGGGTTTTATGGTGTCTGTATCAGAAATTCCAGCTGCTGGCCTGGTGCTTTCATGGAAAAAAAAAAAAAAACATTGGAAAAAAGCAATCACATACTCCCCTGCCGAAGAAGTTCCTCCATAATTTGGCTGCAGAATCTGTTTGTCTCCACCCACCCCACTCACACCACCCTTCAGCCGTTCATGGGTTTCTTTTGTTTATATCGTCTCCTTTCATGGCTGGTGTCTTCACTGATCTGTCCTGGAGCCGGTTCTGGAGCTGTCCAATGAAAACATATTTATCTGACTGGACATGGAAGCATCAGCAGACACTGTTGTTATATATTTCAGTTCCTGTTATTCAAGACAACTGTTTCACACAGTCTCTGCATTGTTCCAGTTTAAAAAAGAGAGTTACTTTAGCTAAGATAAGTGAAATGTGCAATGGAAACGTTTATTTTAACTCTATTTTTCAACTTTTTGACAATTTGGGAAATGCTCTTTGTGCTTAAATAAACTGTACTTGCTGATTTAGGGATCTTTTGTAAATGGCAGCAGCAAAGATGCAGCTTGTAAATGCTTAAAAAGTAGGAACCCTGGGTTTGCATGCACGCACAGGTACAAAGATATGCTGGAGCACTGTGTGCTCAGTTATCAACTCACAAGTCTGCTTTATTACAGCGTACAGGCTGTTAGCAGCACACAGGTTGGTTAACATGTGTTGAGAGGCTGACGTACAAATAACAGATTTTATACCTGTCTGTGTGCCCCATTTCAAATAAAAATGCAACACAGTAAAACATCTTCATCTTAGAAAAAAGTAGCAGCAATAGTGTGATTACCAACCTAAACAGTGATGAAAATTACAAAGAAAAGAAAATCTTACAAAACTCAGTATAAAATCACCGAAAACCTTAATCAGAATCATATACGTATCAGCTCATTCTGTCCGTATATGATGCTGTCACGAGTGAGAACAGGCTGATATCAGACGGGGCAGAAACCAAATGCAGTTACAGTAAAACATTGTGTATTTTTCCTTTTAAGAACAACAGCTATTAATAAGCTCAAGTTTTCTCAGCTAAAACTACAAATAATGTCAACGCTTATCAGATAAAGTAGTCTGATAACATGAAGTCATCGCATTTTCACATGTGAACTGCAGTCCTGAAATTTTCCAGAAAAGTTCCTGGAGGGCTTCACATGAGAACGTCTCCAGCAGTTGCTCATGACTTCTTACAGAGATCATCTGGTCGGCTGAAGTCTAAAACAAGAGTACAGCAGTAAATACTCCACAAATTCCCTCAGTGAAAGTGTGTGAGCTAGTATGCTCTTTCCTGCTGGGCTGTAGGTTTTTTTTTTTGGTTTTTTTTTTTGCACTTGTCTGTTGCAGATACATACGTGTTTTAGACATAACACATTTCGCATCATGCCACGCATCTTCTGCACTCAGACGTCTCTCGAGCATTTCCAGCTGTGAGAGCACATCTCCAGCACGGATTCTCCCACCCTGAAGTGCATGTGTGAAAAGCAAGAACATGTGGAAAATCTTAACTATTCTCTGACCATTTCCCAGAAAATCTCCTATTGTTTCATGAGTAAATTGATGTTTGAATAACGGATTTGAAAGGTTGGATTTGACACCAAAACAATTATTTTTCCTCAGCCAAAACAAGTGGTTTTGTGCCTAAATCTGAACCAACATGAGGGGAAGAAGGAACTAAAAGACTTACAACAAACCAGAAAAGATTGTTTTTGAACTGGAGTAGAATTCAAGCCTTCCTGATAAAGACTGGGACCTTTTGGAGCCGCCTGGATAAACGGAAACCTGTACCCTCTCTGCAAAAACGGTGTCCAACAGCAAGCTTTCAAATGAGTCTGACTCAGCTTCTGAGGTCAGCTGACAAGACAAGATATCAGGTGCATGCAGTGATGCAGAGCAACACAGATGCTCTTTAGTGGAGAGAAAAGTGACAAGTTAAATGTCAGGTCCAGAAGTGACACAGTGGAAATGTATCCAGTACAGAATTCCCTGGAAAAACTATTATGTTTATGAGGTTTTTGTGCAGACTGTATAAAACGAATTGGACAAACCCTCTACGACGTCAGCTTGATGCTCAGTCTTCAGGAGTTACTCCACCCAACTTTATTCAGTCTATTCATTTTCAAATAGGTTCAAATACATGGTTGCACTTCCACATTTATCACAAGCTGGGTACTTTGGGTTACTTTAGCTCATGCTAACCGACTTTAGTTACTTCGCATTAGTTCTGACTCAATCTGCCCATCAGTCTTAATATCAAACACCACAATCAAAGCGCTCCAAAACAAGAACTACTAGAGCTGAAACAAGGGTCCTGGTAGAGCTCTGACAAAACGCCACCAGGAACACCACTGTAGCTCGGTAGCAGGGTCACCAAGTCAGTGGTCTGGTTAGTCACCCTGGAAGCGTCCTGGAATGATCTGGAGCAAAGGTGGTCTGACCAGAGGTGCTACAAGAGGTTGCAGCTGACAAACTAGAGCCAGTCAGGCCAGACATCCTTTGGTTAACCCTGGCGAGCAGCCTCAAAGGTAACTGTTTCCTGCTGCTTAGCTAAGTTTCACTCCTGGACCCTTCAAGGCCAACCCAGAATAAGTTGCAGCAGTATGTTTGAACACTTAACTTAATTAGATATTAACTACTCATAACCACTTCACACGTCCCTTCCTCAAAAAGAAAAAAAAAGAGCCTGACATCCCTTCTGCCTCAGAATATGAATTTTATGTCTTTCTCCAGCTGTAGAGAGAAAACTGACGTGTATGCATGACAAAATAGGTCCACAAAGAAAAAAAAAAGACATCTCACTTGTAGATCATCTGCTATGAAACTGATTAATTTTGGACAAAGAAACAATGTAGCTATAACAAATTTTAATGTGAGACTGGATTGTAAACCTGGCTCTATTTTCTCTGAAGCTGCTCTCTCCAAGGCTCCAGTTTGGGAGGGATAATTTTATATAAACATTTGTTCTTGCAAAACATACACAAAACTGGGAATTAAGCATAATATTTTCATCTGGGGCAAGAATTCCCAAAACTTAATTGACCATCTACAGCAGTGTTCTTAGGGACACACACTCACGTCACCAATAGTCTGTTTAGCATCCAGCAGTTATTAGGAAAACAGATGTTTACAGTATGCCATAAGTGTAGATGTGGATGCTTTGTATTCAGTTATTAAATTGAGGACAATACAACCAGGGGATCCTTTTATATGACTCTATGCAGAGCACATACATCTCAAGGGATAGAAGGAGACACATGGGACAGACTGAGATGGTTTGAGCTGCAGTAGAGGTAGGGATCATTAGGAAAAACAGAATCAGGATGAGGGGTACTCATTTGACTCCTCCTCCAGTGACAAGAGCCCCACAGAGAGAAAGACCGAGAGGACACAGAAGTTGATGTTGCATCCAGCCTGTATCTCAGAGAAAACTTATCTCAGACGCTTGAGTCAGGGGCTGGAGATGCTCTTGATCTGCAGCAGCGGGAGGACTTTCTGTGTCACTGCTCGATCACACTTGAATGAATATTTAGAGGAAGCTGTGAAGTTCACTGAAGTGAAAAGCTGGGCAACATAGGACAACAAATGCAGTATTAAATCTTTGGTGGGTGATCTCATAGCGTTATGTAAGATGGTGGTGCCCTGCCAGATCCTGAAACAGAGGGCAGGGGAGACATTCAGGTGCACACAGCTGAGCACGCAGCTCTCCACTTTGCATGCCATACTTGGAAATAGTTGCTTAAGGTCTTCTCAACTCAGTTACTCCAATAAGCATCTTCAGCCAAACCTTTTAAAGAGGTGAGGTAATAAAATGCTTTTGAAGCAAGCACAGCTTTAATGTTTACAATACAACAAAACAGCACATTTGAGCAATTTAAATCACTTAAAATTCCTGGATGGCTGCGGTAGCCCCTACAGGTTAGGCAAAGTGGGAGTTAATACATCTGCAGAGAGCTACCTCTGTCTGAACCACACAGTTGTGTGGCTGTGGGGTCTCTCTTGGGGCTGGAGTTGAGATTTCAGCAACAGTTATGTGTTTGTGCAAATTGTACCCATTTGCTCAAACTATTACTTGGGAAACTCACTTGAAAATATCTGATCTTGATCTGATTTTTACACAATTACTCCACAGGTCCAA